>OZ035961.1:52474183-53074183 GCA_964034945.1 Chrysopilus asiliformis | reverse complement strand
AAGCCTTTTTTTGTTTCTTTTTTATATTTTTATCTTTATTATTTGATTAGTATGACTAAAAATCCAAAACGATATCTGTTTTCCACTACGCTTGCATATACTTTTTAGTTAACGTGATGTAAGGTCACGTTAACCTCCCGGAATAAGGCACAATTATTACAACCCGGAATAAGGTTCTAAATAACGAATTTGGCCAAATAAAATTTTTTCGCGAATAATGGTAAATAACCAAATCTTGGAGAATGCCATTCTCATTAATTCATCTCATACAGTTCTAGTAAAAGACAAAAGTCTAGAAAATTTTATTGTCTCCAACTTTTATCATATACGGGCAGAGCCGTATTAACAAGTTTGAGCGCCCTGGGCTAAATAAAATTTTGCACCCTTACATAGTTTTATTGTAAAAATTCAATTTTATTTTTTAAAATATTCTTTAATTCAAAACTTAAATATATATTTACGCAAAATAAAATTCAAAAATTTTTATAAATATGTGAATTAAATATTAATTGGCGCCCCTGGGCTGTATGGCGCCCCTGGGCTGTAGCCCAATTAGCCTTATGGTTAATTGGGCCTTGTATACGGGTACAAGCTTACATATCCACTGTTAAGATATTTTGCATAAGTTTTCTTGCACTTTTGAAAAAAAATTGTTTTGCCTCCAGGATCTCCCGTTTTGAATATATCGAAATTCTAACATCAGATTCGTGATCAGCGGTCCCGACAATAGTTCCAGTTTTTCAGGGGAAAATGCGGAAACGATATTTGCGTTATCCTTACAGAACCTCCCGTTTCGAAATTTGAAATTCTAACACCAAATTCGTGATCAACGACCCCATAAACCCCCTTTTGCGAGAAAAACTTGGAAAAAAGAACAGCACCTTCCATTTCGAATTTTGAGATCCTAGCACCAGCACTGAGATTTTTGGCAAATTCATCGAACTGGAAAATTCGGTAAGGGAAAATTCGCTAAGGTATATAGGATTGGGTAATTTTTCCATCTGATGGCGAGAATTTAAAACAAATAACCAATGTTGACCGCAGGCGTTTTTAATTTGATGTGACGTCTGTATTGGCATTTTTAATTTGATTACTTTGACAAGTAAACAAATAGTAATTATCGACTCAGAAAGGAAAATATTTAGCTGTGAAAAGTATTTAAGTAATTACAATCACCCAAATTGTCATCGGAAAGCGACAATTTCCAGATGACACCTCTTTAGGTGTCAAGTTCAGCACAAACTAATAAATTTAGATAAAAATCACAAATTTTTTGTACTTTTACAATTGATTTGTGTATGATTTGGTAATAAATTGCAGAATTCACTATTTTTAAGTTACAATAAAGAAAATCAGACATCTCCAAGCGATTCACCAAAAATGAAAAATATCAATGCGTTCTTATTTGGCATAAATTTTTCCATTATATCAGAATTTATGACTAGACAACTTTAGTTTATACCAACACGATCGTGTTGCAAGATTAAAGATCAATATTGACCATCAAAAACGTTATTTCCTAGCAATATTCTAAGTTGCGTCCGGAATAAAAGACAACCCTGCATGTTATAAATTTATGTTCTGAAGCTTGAATTTTTTTTTTTTGGTTTCCTGAAAATTGAAGTTATGCTGAAAACTACCATGCCCTACAACAAATTATCACTCGATGATATCAAATGTGACCTTATTTTCCATAGATTAAAAGAAAATCAATAGGTATAAATACGTATATTTAATTATTTAAATTATTGCTACAAACATAATAAATTGATTTAAAAAAATTTTTTATTCAAATAAATAACGTTTTTATCAAATTTAAATATTATTGCTTTTCATATTTTCCCAGAACTACCTTTGACCAGAGATAAATATCTTAGCAAATGACGACCCATATATTGACTCATATAAAACGACCAGTGCAGTTCATATTTACTACTTGATTCATTTGGCATTTTCTTATCGAGAAGATCTTGTAGTGAGTAAGGCGAAAGATGGTCATTAGAGCCTCGTAGAAAACTAAGTATTCGTGCTTTAATAAATTGACTTTCGGTTTCCTGAAAATATAATCTTAAAATATATAAAGAAAAGCTTAAAAAATTAAAATCACCTCAATTGCATCATTAGCGGACAAAACTTTAATGTTGATGACAGTGACATCATCGCTATCAAAAGATGCCTCTACTCTTTCAACAGCAATTATTTCCGATAGTTCGTCCTTTTCCAAATCGAGAACAGCAAAAATTGTTGGTGTTAAGCAGATGAGAACACGTTTTAACATTTCACCCGATATCAAAGTCGCTTCATAATAAAAAAGAACTTGATCTGTTGATAAAATTCCTGGCAGGAGTTTCCACAATAATTTACATTCAGCGGGATATAATGCGACATTTCTAGTTGACGCTGATATTCTCTGTTGTGGCATGGCATTAAAACCAACTGTATGCAATACTCCTTGTCCTGTTAAGGCTACCAATTCAGCAGCACCACTAATGGGCTTAGCAAACGCCCCTACAATACCTTTTCCTACTCCTGTAAAAACTTCCACGGGAGATCTTGCCTCCAATGGATGTCTTGCTAGCCCACCAACAGCTCCCAATAAACTGATTCCCAGTCCAGTTAGACCTTGAGTTAAACCTTCGGTAAATCCTTGAGGGCGTGATCTGCGCAATACTTCAGTTCTTTGAAAGTGTTCATCATCCAATGTTAGCCGATCCAAATTTCTTGCTACAGATGCTGCCAATTTCGTCACAGAATTAACAGTACCAGCTGTTATATTTCGCAAAAGAGACGCTGAACCTTGAGTAATTCCAATTATAAATCCCCATGGCCCTCTTAAAAGGCCTTGTACTGGCATCGATACGAAATCCCGTAATCCCGTTGTTAATGATCTTGCAAGTCCACTAGGACTGTAAAATATTGAGTAATTTATAAGATTAAAAATTGCTGGTAAAGTCGATTTAAATTTAAAAATATTTATGATATTGTGCGATTTTTGAAGGGAGATAGAGATAAACAAATTAAGACGTCTTGATTTTGGTCATTGCAAAAACCTCTAAATTTATTTGGCTGAAAATATAGTTTGAGAAAAACTCTAAAAAATTGTGGCTAATATATGAAATTATTAATGAGAGTCAAAACGATACTCAAAAAAGTTTTCTAAGTTGCATAAAATTTTAACAGCTATGAAATGCTGACCTTCCCAAAATTTCCAGGGAACCGACGACCCATCCAGCACCGAACAAAGCTCCAGAAAGGTAATGCATCCCAAGTGAATGTCCAAATCGTAATGGCACTGTAATTAGATGTTCTCGTTCGTATGTAGAAAAATCCAGGGGACTGTGATCTAGAGCTAAATAAAGCCTAAAAGATCGACTTTTTTGAAATGTTGAACATTTGAAATGCATAACGTTAGCCTTACCTGACACAAGTGTGTACGGATAACATGACACTTAATGATTCAATTTTGATATGCTTTAATTTCAATGGTTCTGATAAATTAATTACTTGGGCTGTTAGTTCTTTTGGAATCACCACTTGACCAGGTTTACAAATGATTGCAGGAAGTGGTCGATGAGATACAAAAATCATATTGTCAATGTCCCAGTCCACCATATTATCTAACAAGTCATTAAAGTAGGTGTCTTCAATATATGCTCGCATTGGACTAAACTTCACCACAATCGATTCGATTTCAAAATCAGTATTATAAAAATTAATTTTAAAATATGCAGAGCAGTTTTCCTTTTTCTGTGCAAAATCTTCGGGCATACATTGTGGTGATGGCAGCCATGAATTTTTCTTGTATAGATCTTTTGGACATAAAATCACTGGAAAGTCATATCCACCAGTTGAGTACAGTTGATTATCTAACTGCAAATTCGATAACAGCGCTTCCATAGTATGAATCTTATTGTTATATTCTAAATACAAATCATCCATGTAGAGTGCAAATATCGGAGTTTTAAGACAGTATTTGTCTTTGCAATCAATCGAAATACTTAATATGAATTCCTTAACAAAAAAATTCAAATTGATAATTGGTTTCTTTATAGCATGATTGGAACATTCCCTGCTATTTACTGATTCTTCACTTATTCGTCTATTGATGTTCGTGTTCTTCTCTAGTTCAATACTTTTTAGGCTTTTACTGCACATTGATGTATCTTCGAACTCTAAATCACTTGCGTTGGGATATAGTAATCTTGTGCGTAAGTCTTTAACACAGAATTCCATTTGCTAAAATAAATTTTTTTCAAAATTAGTTTAATGCAAAAGAAGGTTGCAATTAGCGCATTTATTAAAAATTGAGTTATCTAATACACTGACACCTGTACACCAAAACCTCGATTTGCGTCGTTTTCGAAATTGCTTCGTTCATAAATTTCCATGTTTTTAAAGTTGCGTCGTTAATATTTCTATTTGCGTTAGTTTTAGAAAGTTATTACTGCGAAAAGAATTAAAATGAGTCAGAAGAGGAAACAATTAGAAGTTTTAAAAGTGGTGAAAAAGCTGTTGATATTGGAAAAATCTTGGTTTAGCTTCTACTACAGTAAGGACAATTTATAACAGAGATGCTGACCAAATAACAGAGTTTACTAAAACGGCTACACCATTACAGTCTAAACAAATTACCAAAATAAGTTCACCTATGGTAAAAACGGAGTCTCTTTTCAGCAATTTGGTAGAAAATCAAAATCATCGGAGGATCCCACTGTAGCCGTTAATATTTCGGCAACTGCCAATACTAGTAGTGGTAAGTGCAATCTGACATCTGCCTCGTAAAGTACTCAGAACGTTTTGATATACGGACGCTATTTGTGTTGTTTGCAGTGACTTGAAAATTTAATCTCAGGGAAAAAATGGAATTAACTCGTGAGCATTTTCGTGCGATTATTTCTCACAACTTTCGACGTGGATTATCTCAACAACAGTGCATCGATGAACTTAATTCTCGTAGAACGGTCAATTCTGAATGGTACACAACCATTTGTTTGCCGGAAGTCTTTGGAGAAATAAAGAAAACAAACCGGAAACGACGGATCATTCTCCATCATGAAAATGCGAGCTCTCACACATCGACTCAAAAAAACGTTTTTGAGCACGCAAAACATTGAATTGATGGGTCATCCGCCATACAGCCCTGATTTGGCACCCAATGATTTCTTTTTGTTCCCACACGTGAAGAACAAACTGCGTAGTTAACGATTTTCTACGCCAGAAGAGGCCGTTGATGCGTTCAAAAACCATATTTTGGAGATAACCATCTTCACAGTGGCAAAAATGCTTTTCGGATTAGTTCAAACGCATGCAAAAGTGTATTGATCATCGTGGAGAATATTTTGAGAAACAAAACCATTTTTAGTGATAAATATTTGTTTTTGTTTGTTATTCCCGAAATATAAACGGCTACCCTCGTATTTAGAAGATAACGCGTTTTATGTACCATAATTATGTGATAATTAGTACTAAAGACTGTATCGAAAAGTATGGTAACAACTGCAATGACCCAATATTAGCATGCTGTTGCTTTTTAGTCAAATTTGTTTAGTTAAAAAAACGTCTGAGAGTTTGACAATTTAATTACCCTATCAAAAATCGCGATTTTAATTTTATTTTACGAAACGCGAGGTTTTTCTGTAGAGCAACGAAAAAGGATTGTGGACAAATGGCATTTCGAAAAGGGCATCACCATGAGGCAAGTGGCAAAACAGGAATGTGTAAGTCTAAAAGCAGTTTTTACTGCCATCAAGAAGTTTGGGGAGGAGCTGACATTCGAGGATAAGAAAAAAGTGGGAGAAAACTAGGGCCTAGATGCGAAAAAATGGATCAAAAAATTTGTGCTGCAATTCGGCGTGATTGCAGTGTTTCGGTTAGAGATGTCGCAAAAAAATGTAAAACAAGTGCTGAAATGGTTCAGGTAGCCAAGAAGCGCAACAATATGAAGACCTATCGGAAGCAACGACAACCGAAACTTACCGAAAATCAAGCAGCCTGCGTGAAACCGCGGCTTCGGAAATTGTATGACACCATTTTAACCAAAAAAAAAAAACAATGCATCATTATGGATGATGAAACGTACGTTAAAATGGATTATCGTACATTACCAGGACCTCAGTACTTTACGATTGCAAGAGGGGACGATATAGACGAAGCACAAAAGTCGATTCAGGTGGAAAAATTCGGAGCCTAAGTGATGGTATGGCAAGCAATTTGCGAATGTGGCCTCAAATCATCTGCATTTTTCACAACGATGAACCAGTTGACTGATTTGTGCGTCAGAGAGTGTTTAAAAAAATTGTTGCTGTCCATGATTCGAAGACACGAAGGATCTATGTTGTTTTGGCCAGATTTGGCATCATGTCACTATGCAAAAAACAACATTGAATGGATGTCAACAAATGGAGTCAATTTTGTGGCAAAAACGATGAATCCACCAAATTGCCCAAGAATTCGTCCCATAGAAAAATTTTGGGCAATAATGAAGCGAAACCTTCGGAAAATGTGTCTGGCGACTAATGATATGGAGCAAATCAAAAAAGACTGGCAAAAAGTCTCGAAAACTATTAAGAATAGTACTGTCCACTAGGGATGTCAAATTTTTGAAAAAAACCGGTTTTCGGTTACACCGGTTTTTAAGACTTTGGTTTAAACCGGGCCGGTTTAACCGGGTCCAAAAAACCGGTTATTAAAACACCGAAAAACCGTTTTGTTCAAATTGAGTAGGCTAGGTCTTAGACGCAACAAATACACTATAATACAAACAAAAGACGTGAAGTGCCATATAATCCATTAAGAGGCCATAAATGGCACAATATGATATTGTATTTGGTTTAGAGTGCCTAAAAAAAGTGTTTCTAACAATTCAGTTGCACGAAAATTGGTTTAAAATTATTTTTCCGTACAAAAAAAAATGATCGGTTTTTGGCTTTAAAAAAAACACCGGGTATAACCGAGCAAAAAAAAACACCGAAAAAAACCGGTTAACCGAAACAAAAACACCGGGTAACCGGTTTAACCGGTTCTTTTTTGACATCCCTACTGTCCACAATGTAATGGGTATATTAAGACAAAAGTGCGGCGAATCGTAAAAACATAAAAAATATTTTTGAAATGTTGTATATACATATAAAGAAATATGTACTTAATAACCAATTTTATAAAATTTTGACGTGGATACGTCTTGGATTTTGGTTATGGGGGTACAAATTAGAAAATCGGCTTGCTGCCATGATAACAAATTTGCAATCGATGATACTCGATAGTTTGTGGTGACATCCGAACATAAACTGTGCTATAAGATCCGGCCTACATTAAAGCATTGTTTAGGGTATTTTGCTATGTTAAACTATGTTCAATTATCTTTTTAAGAATCAAAATCTAAATTTTTACTGCCGCTGTTATGCTGTGTTTGCTGCTTGTAGTACAGATTTCACATTTATACTCTTTTTATGCTCCTCCTTTGTGTGTATTGACTATTGAGTCTGATGTATTGAATGCATAGATATACTAGAACCACAGATATCCTACTACTAGATCAAGCCATTTGCTATATCAAATAGACCACTGAAACGTCAAAAAGCTATGACGAAAAAAAGGGACAAAGCTAGTAATTCTGGGAAATTAAAATTCTGGGAAAAAATGCTTATGCAGGTCCCCGACGGAATATTATTCAATCCGTATACCGATTATTCATGTTAATATTCAGAGCTGCCACATACATTAATATGTAATTCCCTAAACCGTGTATAAGTCTTATGAGTTCGACGTAAAACATATAATTCAAGTGTTATTGAGTTTAATTGATTTAAGGCTTTCGCGGTTGCTTAATGCCATAATTAAGGACTTTCGGTTTAACCGCGTGAATTTTAAAAAAGAAGTAAAACTTACTTTTTATTTGCCGAGACGTTTCGGTTAGAGCATGTGCTAACCATGGTCGCTCGAGGACTGGTTCAAGCTTTGCTTAAAATTATCCGAAACTTGGAATCCTGTGTTGAAATTGCTGCGACCGTTAAAGTCCATCGATAAACCGGACGACACAATCAGTACAGTTTGCCAACAAACGGTCAACAGGCACCGTTATAATTTGAGAAGCCGTCCAATGTTTTAAGCAAAGCTTGAACCAGTCCTCGAGCGACCATGGTTAGCACATGCTCTAACCGAAACGTCTCGGCAAATAAAAAGTAAGTTTTACTTCTTTTTTAAAATTCACGCGGTTAAACCGAAAGTCCTTAATTATGGCGTTATTGAGTTTGTTGATTCGAACGTCTGACATCACTAAAATTCGAAGACAAAATGAGACAACCATAGTCACGCTGTCCCATATTTTTGCTATGGAATTGTTCGAGTGCCGCAATCTAGTAGTACGATATCTATGACTAGAACGCTCGATTTGCTGTCTCAAATAGTCCCATTTCAATACAGTTCAGTGTATCAAAACGACTCAAGCAAGAGCAAGATAATCGTATGAAAATAAATATAGCCGTCTCGTTTAAACCGTGAGTTGTCAAAGGAAAATAGACTTTCGGAATAGTGTTGGCGCCTAAAGGTTGTTTTTGACGCCTAAAGTTAGCCTCAAACTTGTGAAATTTGAATTCCGCGGCAAACGAAATTTGAATTTCGCGACCTTATACAGTTCAGTGAAGGCGTTCAAGTACGATAAAGAGGGAAATACTTTTGGGATCATTTTTCAGCAAAACTTTGTATGGTGACTGTTGTTCTATGTTATATAGTTCTGTGATTGAATGTCATGTTATTTCGTTCTTTTCGCTCTTAACGGTAAAATCGTTTGCTGTGGTTTCCGAATCTCGCTCTTGGGAACGAAAATAATTTCTATTTAAGTTTTCGCTTCTTGTGCAAAACGGTTTGTGGGTCTCGCATAAAAATGATTGAAAGCCTTGAGCGATGGCTGTTGGGTATGATCATAGAAAAATATACTTAAATAGAACTGTCGCTTCAGGGGTTTTCCATATACCAGTGTAAGAGGAAGCGGGATGAACTTAGGAATTTTATATACTTTCTCTCTTTACCACATTCATCAGATAGGAAACATAAAAAAAAGTGCTAAAAGCAAGCAATCAGGGTTAGTCAGCTATATTCTAAACGTTAAAAATTTCTCTAAAGTATGGAGCAAAACAAAAATTTTTAGTATGGTTTTAACTGTTTAAGTGTTTTTTAGTCATGTTTATGGTGAAAGGAATTTTACTAAAGATTCTTAATGCGGAAAAAATTGAATTACAATGGAAAAATTGCACTTAAACTGTTTTGTTGTACTAAAATGCATATTCATGCGTGTACTAAAACTTTGCACATCCCTGAAATTTCTATTTGACATTTTCTCTTACACCCGACCCCCTTTGTCTGCTGTACCAGAACATACAAGGCAAGTTGAGGTGAGAGGCAAGCGGATTTTTTGTTTTGAATCATTTGTGATGTTTCAGTATCTTATCCTACGAATAAGAATAACAGGAAGACAGAATCTGCACATCTACAGTGTCCGTGAGTGAAGCATTTTTTCTGAATAGCCCCAAAGAGATTTCTGATTATCCCCAAAAAGATTTTACCGTCCGAAAAGTCACATTTAGTCACATTTTTTCACATTTCCACAGCATGTCACGTTATTTTATGTTTTTATCATTAATAAGCGGTGAGTTTTGCATCGAAATTAATTTAGTTTGCGCGAATTAAGTCAGTAAATTAAACAAAATTCGATGAAAACCGAAACGTGAAAACTGGCTTCAATTATAAACACGAGAACTGTCAAATAGATGGTATTGCCATATAACTTTTATTTGTACCTAAACTAAAAATAGCGCCAAATTTAAAATTTATGGATGTTTTTGTATACCCTATTCTAAAATACAACCTAACATTTGTTATACAGTAATCCCCCGCTTTACGGACGGGATGCGTTCTACGGAAACTGTCCGTATATCGAAAATCCGTAAAACGAAACCTATTTTAGTATGAGATTGTACTGGGAATAAATAGATGTGTTCCAATCAATAGAAATGTCCGTAAAAAGAAACCTATTTTAGTATGGGATCGTATTAAAAATAGATAGATGCGTACCAAAAAAATCCGTAATACGAAACAGATTAGTATAATATATTAAAATGATTATTTAACCACTAGAATAACGAGAAAACTATATAATTATAGAAAAAAAATATTTATACTACTTGAAATGGAGCATAAATCAATTGAATATGTTAAAACCAACAAAATATTATGGGACAAATCATGCCGCGGACAAAAAAACGTAGCTGTTTCTACGTAGGTTTCTGCTAGTTTCGTCAGAATTCAAATTTCATTGTGGGACAGAAAGCAGATCCTGCTTCTGCTGCTGCTTCTGCCTCTGCTGCTGCCTCTGCCCAATTGGAGTTCTCGCTTAAGAATAGCAAATAGATTTTTTAAAAATACACCGCACTGCAGTTTTTTATTGCCTTTTTTTAATTCTCTTTTGTGTATACACAAAATGTGTCAGAAATTTCGGGGAAATTAAGTATGTACATTTACAATAAATACAACATTTTTTCTTTTTCTTTTTCTTGATTTTTTTGATTAAAAAAAAAAATTTTTTTGTCCGTAATAGCGAATTTTTTTATCCGTATAGCGAATTTGTTTATTTATTGAGAATCAACAGGATTACAAAGCCAACTGATTATTTGTGTAATTATATGTACATATATATAAATTTCTACTTAACTAATATATAAATTTTTACTTAAGTACTCTAACTGCATAATTTTTCTTAATAAAATCTTTAGATAAGTTAAAATTACAGTTTAAAATATTATTGTATAGATTTGACATGGATGTCAAAGGTTCATTTAAACCATAATTTGTAACATGACTATTTGTATAAATTAATTTAGAGTGTCGAGATCTATGAGAAGCAGCGTTAAAATTAATCTTAGACAATAAATCAGGTACATTTAAATCTCCTGATAAAATTTTGCGACACAAATACAACTCGGTGCATAACACGTCTATCCTCTAAAGAACTCATATTCAAGAGTTTAAGCCTTTCTGAATAAGGTGGCAAAATTCTGTGATCATCCCACGGGAGAGATTTAAGAGCAAACCGCAAAAATCTTTTTTGAACACCTTCGATGCGTTTAACATGACATGCATAAAACGGATTCCAAACAACACAAGCATATTCCAACAGGGGACGAACAAATGTTGAATAAATAGATTTCAGCACATAAGGATCACTAATCTCTCTCGAAAACCGCTTGATAAATCCCAAGGTAGAATTAGCCCTACATATCACTTTATCAATATGGAGGTCGAAGTTCAATTTTTCATCAAGAATAATTCCCAAATCATCAACCTGTGAAACCACTCTAACTGACACGCCATTCAATTTATATGACGTGACTATCGGATTACGTTTTCTACTAAACGAAATAAGGACACATTTATCCACATTAAGCTTTAGGCCATTCTTACGACACCAAAGATTGAATTTAAACAAATCACTTTGAAAGAGTAGAGTGTCACGTAAAGATTTAATACATTTATAAATTTTAAGGTCGTCGGCAAACCCGAGGATCTCAGAATTATCAAATAATGCAAAAACATCATTGATAAATAGGAGAAAAAGTAAGGGACCCAAATGACTACCCTGGGGAACTCCCGAAGACACGTTGATCAATTCTGATAGGACTCCATTATATAACACCGAAAAACTTCTATCAGGCAAATAAGACTTTATCCATGTAATGATAGATGGATGAAAGCCAACTTTTTCAAGTTTGAATAACAGGATAGAATGATTTACTTTGTCAAATGCTTTACTGAAATCAGTATAAAGGCAATCCGTTTGATAGCCGGCTTCCATGTTATTAAGAATACCACTAGTAAATTCTACTAACTGCGTTGAAGTTGATCTAGCCTTAATAAAGCCATGTTGTCTGGTAGATAAAAATAATTTGCAATTAAAAGACAGTACATCATTGACTAGGGACTCAAACAGTTTAGGTATTGGAGAAAGTTTTGCTATTGGTCTGTAATTAGAGACTACATTCTTATGCCCTTTCTTATGAACTGGAATGACATAGTAACTTTTCCAACAAGTTGGAAATACACCAGATGAGAACGATAAGTTAAATAAATAAGACAACGGCACAAGCAAGTTATGATGACAATTACGAACAATCGCGGCAGGTACACCATCAGAGCAATCCGAAAAATCGTCGTCAAAAATTTTCAAAATAGAATTAGAAATGTCAAAAAGGCTAAAATGCATATAAGGAACATCAATCTGGGGAAGATTTGTCAAGTAATTAAAATAATTAACATCAATATCACAGTTAGTTGAAGAAAAAGAATCACTAAAATCAGATGCAAAACAATTAGCAATTAGCTGCGGATCATCACTCAATATACCGTCAATTAAAAATTCATTGGGGTATTGATTCGATTTGCGTTTAGAATTTATATAATTCCAGAAAGTTTTGGGATCTTTTCTAATATTACACTTCACGGTGTTCAAATAAGAAGTGTAGCAGAATTTTGCATAGATATTGTAGGGGAGACTGGGGTTTCTGGACCGCATTTTCATTTTGGCTAAAAACTCGCAAAAAAATAACTTTTTCTGAAAATTTCAAAGCTTGAATTTGTAGTACGATAAATAACCTCTCTTTGGGTCACAGCAGTTCGGTCAAGTTGTATTAAATTATACAAGTTTTATCAGTTGGCGCAAAAATTGCGTTTTTGCGATTTTGAAAAATCTCGGGGTATTGTGGACCACTTTGTAAATCGATTAAAAATGGAAAAATGTGATAGACAAACTTTTTTTTTGATTCATATATTTATTATATAACAGACAAAGTGAACTGAAGTGAAAAATTGCAATGAAAATCAGTCCGAAACGCAATGTTCGCAAGTCCAGTAACTTGCAGTCATTCTGGAGCATCCCAAGTGAACAGCTCGATCGCAGACGTTGCAATGGATGGTATTTCGGCGGTTCATTTTTTTTGGCATATATTTCTTACAAATTATGCAGAAATCGATGTATTCTTCCACTTCACAATAGGTTGAAGATGGTTGTTTCTTCTGTGATGTCTTCGATTTGACACGATCTTTTTGCTTTTTCGATTATGGTTTATCACCTTTTCTCTCCAATCTCTTTCGCTTCATATCAGCCTTCTCACGAAGGTCATTTACATCCTCTGGCGATGTCAAAACGGCCGATTTAGAAACTAGCTTGTATACCCGTCGTTGCCGGGTTAAGCTTTTTATCTAAATTTTAGAATACGAAGAAAACCGGAAAGAACTTAAAAACTTTTTAATCGGTCTATGTTGGGGCTGGACCCACGACGAACATCTATGCCAAATTTCAGGCCAATCGGTTCAGTAGTTTCCCCGCGAAAGAGTAACATAGAGGGGAAAACTAAGTTTCGAAATCACTTTACCCCCTCCCCTTACTCCCCCCACCCCTCGCGCTACTTTTCCGTATGCCTATGTTGGAACCAGAACTACCACAGACACTCATGCCAAATTTCAAGTCAATCGGTTCAGCCGTTTTCGCGTGAAAGAGGAACAGACAGACAGGCAGACATACACCAACTCATTTTTATATATTAGTATGATTGCCGAAAATCTAATGCTGTGTTTTTGCATGAAAAAACACTTATATGCATCAAATACACGAAGTTTGCTTGTCAAATGTCAAGAATTGAGTGGTCCATAATTCCCCGACAAAAGTGGTCCACAATTCCCCGAATGCTCTTTTTTACAATATGGCAGCTATTAGTAACACAATGCAAACTTGATGCAAAATTTCTTGTCAGTGTCGAATGCTTAAGGCTCCGCGAATATTATCAATATATTTACTTGAGTTGATTCTCGAAAAATGTGGTTAAATTTAAGCGAAACACAAAGTGAAAAAAAAAATTTCGAAGTATCACTTTTCTATTTGCTATCGAAGCGAGGTGATAGTGCGTATACACAAGTCGAGTACTGTTAGGAAAATTAGCTTAACATGAGGCAAACTGATTACAGTTATTTGCAGCTACCAACCACTACTAGGGGAAAAAAAATGACGCTGGTCCGCAATTCCCCGTGGTCCAGAATACCCCAGTCTCCCCTACTCTTTACGTAAGGAGCTAAATACCTCATAATCAAACTTAGACTTAGTATGGTGGTATTTTTTCCATGCCGAATTACGACTATTTCTCAAACAACGTAATTTATTATCAAACCAAGGCGGACTCATAAATCTCGACCCTCTCTTTTTTACTACAGGTATAAGCTCGGCAAATAAAGCATAAATAACATTATAAAACTTATCAACTGCTACATTAATATCAGTACAATTTTTAAACAATGAAACCCAGTCAACCTCAGACAGGCGATGGTTCAATAAAGAAAAATTAGTTTTACTAAAATTAAAACAATAATCAATCTTAGAATTAATATTCAAATCTATTGAGTAGTTATCGTCATAATTAAAAACAATGAGAAGTGATGGATGATAACTGACTTCATTCAAAAGTGGTTCGTCACAGTGAGAGACTTCAGTTGAACTACACGAAGAAAACACCAAATCCAGTGTGCGGCGAAGGGAGTTTTGGACATGATTTAACTGATGTAAGCCACAGCTCAAAAAAGTGTCCACTACTGAAACTTCAGTACGAGTTTTTACATTAGTCGCTACTAGGGTGACATCATCCTCCGATGGTTCCCAAATAAGATGAGGAAGATTAAAATCGCCAACCAGGATTAATCTTTCATTCCAATTGCACAATTCCTCCAGCCATTCAATAGATTTACATAGCTCATCATAAACCGAAGATCCGCTAGCAGGCGGGACATAAATTACAGCAATGACTAGACTCAAACTACTACAGGAGATCCGAGCACATAAGATCTCAAAATTGCTAGATGCAGGAACAACAATTAAATTGGCTGACAAATACGTGCGAACTGCAATTATGAGGCCCCCTCCGACCGGGGCATGAAGAATATCGCAATGACGATCTTTGCGTAAAAGCGTGAAATTATTGCATATAATTTCATTGTCCAGTATACCAGCATGTAGCCATGTTTCGGTCAAGCAGATCACACCAAAATCGCAACGTGCCGAAGATAGATAAAAGTCATTCGTTTTGGTGCGAAGGCCATTAACATTCTGGTAGAAAATTTTCAGTTTTTTGACTGTTGACGATGACGATTTTTATTTGTTGACAACCGGACGTTTGACTGCCGGTGGCGGCGTTTCGGTGTAAACTCCTTCACAAATACATTTTCCGGCCATAAATTCGGCATTAGAAGTGTGTCAAAGTATTTAGCAGGTACTTCAATTTTAAATGACCGATATAGCGGAGCACGTGACAAGCTTGCATTGGCTGTAAGATCATAGCATTTAACTGACGGAGCATCAATAGTCGAAATTATTCGTTTAGAACAAAGCCATTCACATATCCTAGTAGGAGTAGTTGACGCATCAAGTTTCGAGACAAATATTGACTTATTTGGCTCCCACTTACTAGCCTGTAATTGCGGCGGAACGCTATCAACATCCAACACTACGGAGGAGAGTACTACAGGAACTTTAGTACTGGATTTAGTGTTACGGTCCTTTGGCTTATCATACGCCTCAGGGGTCGAAGAAGCGGGAATATTTGTTAGTAAAAGTCGTTGAACTCCAGTACTAATATTAGTCATGTCCGTAACTTCGAATTTCCGTTAAACGAGCGTCCGTATATCGGGGGATCACTGTACTTAAACTAAAAATAGCGCCAAATTGAAAATTTATGGATGTTCTTGTACAGTAGAACACGCTTAAATGCACATCGAATTTCGCAGAATTTTATGTGCATTTATCCGTGTTTTGCATTTATACGTAGCACGGAAGCACGGATAAATGCACATTAATGTGCAATTATGCGAGTAAAAGATAAACATGCAACTTTAATATTCCTGTAATAAACATTTAAATTCAACAAAGCTACACAAAAACAAAGAACCTAATTAAGAATTCATTTTATCAAATAAAAAAAAATAATCACTTTTTTTGTGTAATTACATTTCATTTTTGCACATGTGCATTTAAGCGTGTAAAATTTCATATAATTTATACTTTTGCGGATGTGAAAATGGTTGAATTTAAGCAAGTATTGCAATTAAGCGTGTTTCATTTATCCGTGTATATTTATATGAAAAATTCTTAAAAATCCTCCATGCACAAATTTTGCGTGCAATTACACGAGTTTTGCATTTACGCGTGTTGCATTTAAGCGCGTTCTACTGTATACCCTATTCTAAAATACAACCTAACATTTGTTATACTCCTTTTATACCTTCAAAATGACGTACCTAAAAAAAATAACTGAAACTAAACTCCTATTACCCTTCTGCAAACTAATTTCATTGTTAGGATAATATTAAATTAAGTATGACTTGAGCAGAAAACATTTTATTTTCGCTCTTATTCAACTTAACAAAACACAAATCATGGACAAAAAATAACCAAACGTTAATATTTCTTTTCCACTCTTGCAAAGAGCATTATAGAGAAGTTGAAAATTCTCTATAATGCTCTTCATTTTAACTGAAAACCAGCGTTTTTTAAACTATTTGTACAGGGGTTTGGATCGAAAAAAAAGTTACAAACAAAAGTGTATTGAAGAGTTTTACTAAATTTCGTAATGTTAACACTATTTATAATTAAAAAGTCTGAAAACATTTACTTCATTTACGGATTGCAAAAATATTTTTTTCCTTGTACTAAACATTAATATATATCTGGCAATATTGGTTCTCAACATTTATAAACATGACATATATTTTCTCATTCCCTCTCAAATGCGAAGCGAGAGGCCTTTGCTCGCGCTGCAAAGAAGAGATAGCGCGACTTTCCCCTCATTTTAGGGGAAATATTTCAAAAATTTAGTTCTGAGCAAAAGTTCTATTTAAGTATATTTTTCTATGGTATGATGCACATACACATCTAAGTATGTATTTTACTACTGAGAGAACGATATTTCGCTCCCAGCATTAAAGTTCTGTTCAGGGTTGTGACTTTTGATTTTCGATATTTATTTCATACTTCTCTTATCATAAACCAATTATAAATAAAATTATTATACCCGTATGGTGAAACCGAAAGTGCATCTTATCAAAAAAGTGCAAGAACAAAAGTTATTTAGGATATTATTCTACATAAAACTCCCATACATCAAGGTCTCCAGGGTACAAAAGGCAAAAATCTCCAAAGTGTATACACGATCGCAGACATTTAAGTCTGGAGATCAAAAAATAGATCTCCGGAGACGTTTACTAAAAAGTCTCTAAAACCAAAGTCTCTGGAGTGCATACACGACGCAGGTATCTCGTCTCCAAGCTTAACATTGGTAGATCTTTTTGACATTTGGCAGTTTTTGATTGGTGTTGTGCTGTGAAATTTTTCGAATTGTGGATATTTTGCTCAAAATAAACGTGAGAAATAAAAAAATTACAGCAGCAATAGCAGCACTCATAATTTTGCGTAGGGGGCAAAAGAGGCAACGCAAAATATGGGTGAAAAATTCGATAAGAAGTCGACCATCTCCAGCATTTTTGTGGTTTTGGATTTTGTCCACGTCGTCATAATATCACTAATATAAAATATGAAAAAACACTTTTTTTCTTTATAAAAATTTACCTTTAAACTCAAAACATCGAAATAAATTCTCGTTTATACAAAACAATTCCCTGAAATGTCAAAATTCGTCTCCGAAGACCAAGAGATAGATATCAAAACGTTTTGAAGACCGGAGACGCATTAAAGAGACTTTTTCATTAGTAGCTACACGGCAAGAAACTTAAGTCTCCCAAGAGACCCTAGAGACTTGATACTTGGAGAAAAATCTCCGGTCTCCGAAGTGTATACACAGGTCTCTTTGTATGCAGAGGCGAAATTTTTGGTCTAAGAGACCAAAGTCTCTCGTCGTGTATTTCTACCTTAAGCTTTGTGTAATTTGAACGATTCCAAGACCTACTGTAGGTTTTTTAAAAAAATGGGGTTGTTTTTACCTATACCATAAATAAAAGAAAGGCTAGTACAATAACCAGGAGGAAATCGTGAAATACACTGGAATCTGGATAAGTTGAACCTTAATAACCCGATTACCTTGATAACTCAAAAGGTTTTTCAATCCTCTTGATATCTCGAAATCTCCGATAACTCATATCGGGGTTCGACTTTATTCTAAATAGTTTGGTACAAAAAAATCCATTTGTGTGAAGGACAACGGAAGGAGTGGTCCTTTTTTCTGAGGAATTTATTTGTCCGAAATTTCAAGTCCTTTCAAGCACCTATAACACTACCCTACAAAAAACTACTTTTTTGTGTTACCAAAGATTTTACAATCTTTTTAGGATAATTTGGCGTCGCTGATTCCAAATCTGCAAATTGGCTCTAGTTTTTGAGAGAATCTCAAAACAATATTTTTTTCGAAAAAAATCCATATAAACGGAAAAACTTAATTTTTTATTTTTGTTGTTGCCGTGGATATTTCAATCATTTTAGGGTAAGTTGACATTGCTGAATCCGAATTTGGAAGTAGTTTGGCTGGATTCAATCTAGTTTTTGAGATTAGAGTTATATGGGTTTTCTTAAGAACAATAATTCTTCTTTTATCCAAATCTCAAAAACTGGAACTAACGTAATGCGGAATGAAATCCGAACACTTACTAAAATGATAATAAAAAAAACTCCGTGTAATATGTTGATATATTTTTATTTTATTTATAATGTTAGATTCAAAGAAAACTCACAGAAAAAATTCAACTGCGGAACGGTTTGCTTTCTAACTTTTTTGGGTAATTCTTCCATGGCCGTCTGGATTCCGGATGTTTCAATCTTTTTCAATGCAATTTTAATTCTGTTTATTAAACAATCCACATTTCTTGGACGATAACCTGTTTTGTAGACTTATCTTTTCAAATTTGTCCAAAAAGTTCCAATCGGAGGGTTACAATCTTTCGGAACAATTTCGATATTTCTTCGCTCTAATTCGGACAGTGTTGCGATAGCATATTGTGGAGATGCTAAATCAGGCCAAAAAATTACTTTATCGTTTCTATGATAATATTCGATAAATTTCTTAAAAACTGGCAAGAATTTATTCGCATAAGTTCGCGCATTGACCGCCAAACCACTTTTAAAAAATATAGGCTTGCTGGCTGATAGCCAGCCACCACGTAACCTTCCAAGGAAACTTTATTTTCGGGATATACTTATTTTTGGCTGGTGTTTCATATTCGGGAGAGTCATAATAATATTTTGGTTGCCACTCGTTGCCCTCCACAGTAAAGTACGACTCATCATCCATCACCATTTTTGGTCTTATTCGGATTTTCCTTGCAAAAGTTACAAATTAATTCTCGACGTTCTAACTCCGACAGTGTCATTTTCACAACTTACTGTAAAATTATCTAATTGGACTCAATTTTAAATCAAAGGCAGGAAAGTGCCATCAATTTCTCGGAAGAAATTATTTGTCATTTTATTCAGAAGGCATCACCACGTGGTGATTTTGGCTTGTTCGGATTTCATTCCGCATACGTTAATTCAGCCAAACTATTTTCAGATTCGGATTCAGCGGTGTCAAATTTCACTAAAATGATTGAAATATCCACGGCTATAACAAAAAAAAAATTCTGTTTATATAGATTTTTTTTTTTCGAAAAAAATTCTTTTCTTTTTGATTTTATCAAAAAACCAGGTAAAACCAATTGATTCGAAATCAGCGACATAAAGTTATCCTGTTGATGTCTAGTGACCGTTTTATCTATTGATGATTTTTATTATTATGTTTTTCGCAGGCTTTTCCTAAAAAAGATTGTAAATTGTGGGTTAGTGCTTTGGCAGATTTTAAATCTTTGGCAGTACCTGTTGTGTGGGCCAATAAATAGAATGTTTTTTTTTTTAAGAATATCAATGCATTCTCATTTGGCATCAATTTTTTCCTTGTATCAGTATTTATAAATAGAGTAGGTAAATTGTTCATATAGCAAAGACTGTTCGGTTTTACCTCATTTTCTTTTTTTTTTGTTTTCCTCAGTTTTATTCACTAGTATTAATTACTGGTTCACTATCAATTACTTAGCCCGTCACCCTAGATTGTTATATCGACGCCTCCGTGTAAGATTATCGTAACTCGACTAATGAAATTTTTAGTTAATGACATTACGAGAATCTCCACGTAAAAAAATACACAAAAAAATTCATAACGGTATCATGATTTTCAATAAAGGTGTTTAACTTTAATATTTATAACTTTGTGACAAAATTCATATTTCTCCAAGCAAGAATATCTTAAGTAAATTTAGTTAAATTTTTCATATGTTGTAAGCAGTTACAAAGATTTTGATTAGAGTTTTCATTTAAGTCAAATATTCCAAAATTGAAAAATTCAGGTATCGTAAGTCGAGTTACGACATTTCTCTTTAAGCGGTCCCTACATGTTCAATCTTGCAGTCAATCATCGAATGCTGTGACAGCATTTTGAACGTCTATGGTGATGCTGTCATGCAAAATTCCATGATTCACAGCATGCTGGCAAATAGCAAAATCATTTTGATATTATTCAAGGGAACTTTGTGAATGACAGCATGCTTGAACGTGTATGGTGATGCTGTCAATCATTTTGTCATTTCAGGGGAATTTTTAGTAGTGAAAAGATGTCGCATATAAAAGACAAAGTTTTTTAGGAAACCTTTTTTCGACTTATACAGACAAAGAAGTGAGTTGTGGATGACGAAAAGCGAAAAATATAAGGACAAAAATTGTTTAAATTCATATTTGTGCTATGTGCTGTCGGTTTGGCTATTTCGAATTAACTGATGCTTGCGTGCATGATTGAGCGTAGGGCCTGCAAAATTACCGAGTTTCGGATTTACCGGTAAACGGTAAATATTTTTAGTAAAAACCGGTTTACTGGTATTTACCGGTAAATCGCTATTTAGATAAAACAAATCATGTATAGCATATTACACCGCGTCTTGATTAACAATTTTTCATCGCAAGAAATATCTCACCGCAATGAGATTTTTTTGACAGCTGGGCCGAAAATCTCTTGAAATTTAGTACTCAAAATGCCGATGATTAATGCAATACGTGAAATTGAAAAGGCTGAAACAGAAGAACAGACGAAAAGAAAAACCTCTTAATGTTATATATTCTCTTCCAAAGCTTTTTGTATCGTATTGTTTGTAAAAATTAATTATTTTCGCAACTACTTGTCGGGAGAATTTGGATTCCGCCATGTTGAATTGAGAAATTCCAAGAAATTTTGCAATTGCAAGATTTCAAGAAATTTATCTCTGGGATTTTTTCTCGCCGTCCACTCGAGCTCTGATTGGTCAATCAAAAATCTCTGCGATGAAAAATCCCAAATCAAGACGCGGTGTTAGTGACAGTGAGAGGAAAAAAAAACGTAGTAAGAAATAAGTAACAATAATTTTATAATATTTATAGTGTAAATCATAAAATCAAGAAAACAAGAACACATAATTATAATAATTTAATAATAAAACCAAAATACATTAATTACGGCTACAAATGCCAAATATGGTTGTTTTTTCTTTTCTGTTTTGATTTTTTTTCTCTAATGTAATATCGTCGGCTAAAAGTGAAATTGTGCTAAGTCCATTTGGTATAATATTCCAGAAGAGCAATGAAAACCTTGTTAAATCGTTTTAATTCTCTTTCAATAATACTGAGTTTTCTTTAAATGAGAAAAATTGGGCTCAGTTTTCTTTAAATGAAAATTAAAATGATTTAACAAGGGTTTTTATTGCTCTTCTGTCAAATTTGGTATAATGGACTTAGCACAATTTCACTTTTAGCCGACGATATGTATATTGCATATTACATATTTTATCATTTACTTATGTACATGTACTAGAAGTATACTTCAGTTTGCTCTTACATTCGGAAAGCTTGTAAATACAGTAGAATCCCGATAATTCGTATTTCAAGGGACCAGCAAATTCATACGAATTAGCGGGATATACGAATTATCGGGGTACGAATTATCGGGATGTTTTTCAAGGGACCAGCAAATTCATACGAATTAGCGGGATATACGAATTATCGGGGTACGCATTATCGGGATTCTACTGTATTGGGCTTTTTCGATAATTAAGGTTTTTACAAAAAAATTTACGATTTTGACATTTTTGAATTATCAGAAAAGCCCATTATCATAAGTTATTTCATTAAAACATTTGAAGACCTCGGTGCAAAAAGCGGTCACCTCCACTTTTTGACGAAAATGAGTTATTGCAGTTGGCGCAAGAATAAAAGAATGCGCATATTTGGCTGCAAACTCCGGACTCGTTGGAGGACTGTGTAAAAAGTTATTAAAGAAAATGAGACGACTGAAAGCATTGTTTCATATAATTTGACGCAGAATTTTTTTTTCAAAAAATCTTTAATTTTTTTTGAGAGTTTTGTTTTGTGAAATTGAATATTTTTTTATTTGTTTATTTTTAAACGCTATTGAACATATTTTGGACTGTATTTTGTAGCCAATAATGCATCTTGAAAACCGCTACTATCCTCTTGGGTGCCAGAAACAGCTATCTCCAAAATTTAAAATGTCTATAACTTTTTCGTAAAAAAAAAAATTTTGATTTATCTCAAATTAAAACGATGTAAGAATACATGTTTGATTTAAATTGTAATTTTTTAACTTTGTCCCAGAGCAAAAACTTCACGCTAATATCTTTTCTGTCTCTCCTGAAAAATTTGAAAAAGTGGGGATGACCGTTTTTTGCACCGAGGTCTTCATTTAGAAAAAAAAAATTACCAGAAGTTGTTTTAATTTTCAGTCTGACGTTTCGAGCCTTGTTTTGGTTCATTTTTAATGTAACATTTCCACAAAGTTTTTACGGCTAAATATTAACATTTATAACATATTGCATTTAAATGATCGTTTAACGCATTTGAAGATGAACCAAAACAAGGCTCGAAACGTCAGGCTGGAAAATTAAAACACAACTTTTGCTTTTATTTCTTAAAATTGGACCGCTAAGCCCGCCAAACTAATACAAAAAAAAATACCGAAATTACCAGTATTTTTTAAAAAAGTTTACCGGTAATTTCAGTAGTAAAATTGGCCGGTAAAACCGGTAAACCGGTTACCGGTATTGCAGCCCCTAATTGAGCGTCTAGTGCAAATAAGCTTTTTGCTGTGACAGCATGATTAATTGCAAGATTGAACGTGTAGGGGCCGATTTAGATATTTTCCAATAGCTAGACATCGTAAGAAGTATACTACGATATTTTTGAAATTTGGAATTTTAAATTTCAAATGTTGTGACTCGACTTGCGATACAACGAAAAAAAAATTACACCTAAAAATGTCGTAACTAAACTTATAGGTTGAAAATTATCTTCTGAACTAAAAACATCGTTTAGTAAATTTAATGATATCTACTTGGAATATTTCCTCTAAATTGTTTGTGGAGCTTTAATTTATTTCACTTTATAGAATAAAACCTAAAAATCTAATAAATTTTGAGTATTTTTAATGTGATGTAGAAAAATAACTAAAATCGATTTTCTGGAAAATGGTGTTTTTCGACTTATGGTAGGGCGGCGTCGATAAAGAGTAAAAAACTTAAGGAAATCATAAAAAAAATCTCAGAGCTAAAAATTGTATAAAATTCACAGAAAATTAAAACAATTACCGGGTACATTTTTTTTACTTTCTATCAATGTCTTTCAAAACTCAGTGTTATTCCTACTTCTTACCCCCTCCCCGGTTATCACATGAATTGTTGGAGTAATGTTGACGAACAGTAGGAAATGGACCAATGAAAATTTTTGCATAATCTTGCCTATTAACTCCTCAACTGCTATCTCCTGAACTGACCCAAGTGGGCTTTTCCAATAAAATTTTTTTGAGTTGTGTGAATATGAAAAAATATGTAATGAGTTTCCTATGGACAGCAATAAAATAATTCATGATATGAAAGATTTATCTCCTTTATGAAATATTTCATTGCTAATTTCATATCCACTGTGGAGTGATGTCATAATATTTTAAGGCTCTTAGCTTATGAAAAGCTTCCGTAAAATTTCGCACGAAAATTCCTAGTGGAAGTTTTTCTTACAGCAAGAACTAAAAGTTTGATAGGGAAATTTTTAATGAATTTCATATAGAAATTCGTGGGAAATTTCATACAGAAGTTTTTTAGATAAAAAATATTCTTATATCGTTTCGAACTTGATTTTTATAGCATTATAATAATTTATATCCGACAATTTCTTTTAGTTAAGTATATATACTCCACATGATGCATGAACATTAATCTAAATTGATTAGAGTTTGGAGCATTTACATATGATGGCTGGTAAAATATCTGATGTGAGCAGCACAGAACTTTTTTTTATAGAAAATCTAAGTTCTTGCGCAATTTACACTATAACCCGACAAATAAAATATTAGTTTATATAAAAATAAGGATTTTTATTTTAAGTAAATGTGAAATATCTCGATAACTGTAAAAGATATCGATTTACGGTTGGTAAAAATGTAGAGAATTTTTAATACCTTTAACTCTGTTTAATTTGCAATCGAATCGCAAAATATTTATTTTAATTTTAATTAATAATATCTGGATAACGGCAAGAGATAGCGGATAACGGCAATGCTGTTCTTTTCAATTCATCTCATATATTGACCTGCCAAAAAGCTGTTATTTTTCGAGAGAATCGTTTTTTAAAAAAAATCAGTTTTTTCAGAAAATTTGAGGAAAATTATAATCACGTTATCCTTACAAGACCTTTCCTTATCCTTGGTGAATATATTGTATTGTCATCGCAAAATGTCAAATGTCAAGTAAAAAAAATGGTTTTAAAAGCTTTTATTTTGAAAAATGTACCAAAAAGAAAAATAAATATTTTTTGGGAGTTGTGTGTCTTTTAATTCTGTTATACATACATTATTTTTTCCTTTTTAGTACATTTTTTTAAACAAATGCTTTTTAAAAAATATTCTTTATTAATTTTATTAGAAATTGCATGGTTTTTGCTGTTTACTTGTTGTTTTTTCCATTCAGCTCGCATGTGATTGTTACTTTCTTATACGAAGTATGATAAAGTATTTATGAAAAATTTTCGATGATAAACAAGCGTGGCAAAAGACACGTCATTTTGGATTTTTAATCATAATAATCAAATACAAAGTGACCAATAGAGATTAAAAAAAAAAATTTTAAATAAGCTTTTATTTAAAAAAATGCACTAAAAAGGAAAAAACATTTTTGGGCACTGTGTTTCAGAAATAAAAGCGAGATAAAAGCATAAAAAATAAATAGTTATCTCGCTTTTGTTTCTAATATATAGTGAGCACAATATTTTTTTTCCTTTTTAGTGCATTCAACAAAAACTTTTTTATATTTTTTTTGAAATCCAAACTTTCAGAATAAATTTAAAAAAATGTTTGGAGCATAATTTACCATAAGAATGGTTCTGGAAAGTACTAAACGTATATCCACATATTGTTTATCCACATTGTGTCACTCCATCTTCCCTTCTCCATATCCACGGATTCCCTACTTTCTTATACGAAGTATAGTAAACGTATTCATGAACAATTTCGACCCCTTAACCCCCGTCGCACACCTGAGCTAAGCGAGCTTAACTACGTGAGCTAAGTTTCTCGCTGAAAGTAAAATCCTTAGCATTTACATTGGTGACCGCACACTTCAGCGAAACTATGAAACTACGTTGCCTAGTCATGGGCGAAACGGACTAAGCTCGCTCTCGTAGTTCAGATACGCGAACGACTTCGCTGGCATCGTTGACACTCACATATACATAATTTCGGCGTTATACAGTGTAGAATCGGTGTTTTCAAAAGGGTAGTATTTTGTGGACATAAATGTGTAAGTGCCAATTGCATTTGGACTGGAAAACGTGAAAATTGAATTCTTTTGAGGAATATTTTCAATCGCGTTAAAAAATTTGTATCTAAAAATGGCTGCAGATAAAGTGGAAAAATGCATATATTTACCGGAAATATCGCCGCGTAGTTTAGCTCAAGTGTGCAACGAGGTGAGCTAACCCAGCTAGGCTATGTAACTATAGCTAGCCTCGCTCACATAGCTTAGCTCAAGTGTATGACGGGCGTTATTCTGCCTTAAAAAAGAACCATCAAATTTTACGGAGGTGTTTGGTTCTAGAACATGACGATGTTATTAGCTTTTGGTGGAAATCCGTTAACCGGAAGTAACCAAAATGGCATGGCACCTTTTTAAAAATCCTAATTTTATTTTTTGGTTTTTACTCAGAAACAACACATTTTTCTATAGTATTCTGTATGACAAAAGTTAGACACAATAAAATTTCCCACATTTTTGTCTTTTATCGTAAAATGCAAGTCTAAGTTCGTTAATGGGCAAAAATGGACCATTAGAACGAAAACGAACGAAAACGAACGAAAACGATTTTTGCGAATATCTCAAAAACGGTGCATCTTATCAAAAAAGTCCAAGAACAAAAGTTATTTAGGATATGGTTCTACATACATCAAAATCCGATTGGAATAAATTTTAAAAAATCTTATTCGAAAATTTGACGTCAAAGTGGAATTTTGATACAACTGTTCGCTGTTCACTTACTAGTAATCCACACCTGCCATGAAAGCCGTCACTGTCGCTGTTACGTCTGATGTTCTGTCTAGTGAAGATTGAAAAGTCAGCTGTTACGACAGAAAAGTCTAACAGTTTTTGCTGACATATTTGCTAACAGAAATGGTAACAGAAATTAATGGCGGATTCTAATTTTTCACGTGCAGAGACGCTCCGTTCTACAAACGAATATTGTTTAAAAGTAATTTTTACAAAGAAATGATTGAAAAAGGCATCGGCAAGTCTGGATAGCGTGTTAAATCACCATACGGGTTTTCAATAATTGCCAGATTGGCAATTATAGCTTTTGTTATGTTTATTTATTAAAGAATGGCTGTTACAAAACAAGTCTGTGCCAACAAAAAAACACACGAAAACTAAAATTGGGTAAAAAGAAACACGAATAGGCAATCGTACAATTTGTGTATGGCGAGATTATAAACTCTCAAAGTGGAATTTTTGAATTGGATCATAATATTCCAGTTGAATTTTTTTTAGGCTAATCCGACTGAACTTTGGTGTTTGAAAAACTTGGTGTAAATACTTTTGCAGTATTTACTATTTATTTAGTATTGTAAATAATTTTGCAGCGTAAAAACTACGTTACAAATGGTAGAGAGTTTATCCTATTTTTGGAGCTGTTATATTGTTTAAGAATTTATGTCTCCCTTTTTGGCAGATAATGTTGTGACTCGGTTAACGCAACTGACTCGGTTATTGCAACAGGCTCTGTCTACTATAGTTGCGATTACCGAGGTCACACTGTATTTAAAAAAATCAGTTTTTTACGATTATCTCGAAAAATAATGGTTTTTCGGAAGTTCAATGTATGAGATGAATTGAAGAGAATAATATTTGCCACAATTTCGTTTTTTATTGTTATCCGCTTGTCTTTTACCGTTATTCGCTATTTTTTAGCGTTATTATAATATTTTCTGTTTCATTAAAAATTAAAAAAATGATTGTGGCGAACTGATAACACGGGCCAGTGAAAATATGCTAGCGGAAAATATGTTTCTAATACCTAATCCAGACGATCAATCAAATTACTAAAAAATATGTTGACTAGTACAACAAAGAAAACTTACCTGAGCTACGTAATAAATGAAAACTTTTGTAGTTTTATGCTTATCACAGATAATAATTTTGATGTCTCCTTGGAACGGTATATTTAAAAATTGCTCTTTGGAGGCCTTTATTTGCAAAGGTTTCGACCATCTTATATTCTGGTTCATAAACATTTTGCTGTTTTTAAAATCTGTAAAGCAATTTTAAGTATTAAAAACAACGTTTGATAATTTTTTTTACCATAAACTAGACCAAATGCAATGTTACATTTGTAAGTTTCTACTTCTGGATATGTTGCATATGTTGTTGGTGGCGAATAGAAAACTTGCCGCCGAGGTCGTATAATCTGATACCATTCTATAAATCTGCTATCACATTCCGGTGCTACGCTTATTGTTTTTGTATGATCTGCAGAGTTACATTGAGCCACGAATAAAGTTAAATCTGTTTGATTATTTAATTCCAATATTGGACACGGGTCATCATAAATATTTATGTAGTATTGGCCCTTGTTTTCACAAATAGAAACAGCTAACGGTATCTTGAATAAAATTAAAATATTCACAATGTGGAAGATCTTTTTTTCGTGTATCATAATTACCGATGTTTCACCATGGCTAATACTGAGGCATTTGCGACCAGTAGTTTTATTTAGTGTTATGGGACAGGAATATTCGGATTTCTCATCACATCTAATGCACATAAAAAAATTCAACGACTTCTGCCCGGAACTTTGCGCTTTTGGGTCCTCCATCACAGAAAACGAATCTAGGCACCAACCAGATGCTCGAGAGCACCTGAAATTAAATGTTTATGTACAAATAATCCTTTCAATTTTTTTTTTGTTTACGATTTAAAATCGCCCGTCAGAATTGGCAATGCAAAACTATTCCTCTTCTGTTCGATCTGGCTACGGTCTAACTTTAAATTGTCATACACAAGAAATGGAATAATGATTAGTGGCTGGATAGACAAGTTGGACACAACATAAACTGATGCCAGCTTAAAGATTTTAATGCCATTTTCGTTTGTTGAATACAATATTAATTTCCAAAAAGTTGTCGGTGTTTCAATTTCTATAACAGCACTACCGATTTCTTCTATAGTATAAATATCTAGCTTTGAATTTTTATATGTAAGATTTTGACAAGCCAAAATTGATTTTGATGAAATCCATTTATTATGGCCAGCATTGATAGCAATCCTAAATGTATTGTTTTTGAAATTCGGCATAGATATCTTATTTGGTTCAATAATTGAGCCTGTCGTGTCATCTGCGCCTAGGATATTTATAGTAGCATTTGTCGAATTGATAAATAAATATGGAGGAGATATGTCCATCATCAGGGAACACGATAACTCTCTACTTGGAAAACATTTATACACAGGATTAATCAATTCCGGCATTGACTCATAGCAGCACGATATCTCTTCGTCATATGGCCATTTAACATTAATAGGTTTTTTCAATTCTTTCAATGCGCTCTCAATCTTAGAAAATTTGTCATGGATAAAAAAAAATTTGTTCCAGTCAATGGTTTTATAAGAAAGAATTGCCTTATTTTGCTCATCCCTGCTAAATAATCTGAAATTTAATTACAATAAAAATTTGTCAAACGCAGCGGAAAATTAAAAACGGTACTCTTTCTGTAAAAATATTTCGTGTTCAGTTTCGTGAGTTCCGGCTATCTCCAATTCATGGACTTCGGCTCGCCCTTTTGCAGTCAATTCTACTGATTTTTTATTCATCGTTAATTTAATTGGAATTGGCAGTCTTGAACGAACAAAAAACATTGGCCAAATCACAACCAAAATCCGTTGAGGTTTAAAATCGTTGTTTTGGAACTCAGAAATATTTTCTCTCATCACACGAACCCAAAATGATTTAAATTCTTGTTTGTCAGCAACTGGCACTAAAAAATGCAGCAAAAAATAAATAAATTGTAATTTCAGGTTGTTTGTTAATTTTTTTGTATTTATTACCTTTCACTAGCCAAGGAACATTTTTAGTGGCTATTTTCAGTGGCACCTCGCCCGACCAACCTTTACGATTATCACCATGCATCTTTATTCTACAATATAATGATAATACAGTCTGGAGTTTATAAATTAAATGAAACTATTATACTTCAAATAATATTAAACAATTAATAAAGGTTTTTTTCGGGTCATACGGTCATCGATTTTAGTAAAAACTCAAATCATTGGTTGTTGAGAGTCATATTTATTAATAATTTCCTCGAAGTGTACACTTATTGTGCACTATTAGAGAGAAATAAAAAAAGTAAAGGCTAGAATAACTGTCATAATATTTGATTTTAAACGTTTGACAAGGACGGACGCTCTGATTATAATTGTTAATTTATTTAATTATTTATTTTAATCGTGTGTCTTATTTATTTATTAAATTCTTGTTTGTGAAAATTTTTGAAGAGCATATTCTATGTAAGTTAAAATGTATAAAAATTTTGTCAACTATTGACCTAATTTAAGTGTATCGCAAAACAGACAAACCTCCTGAAGAAGCCGTGCGACAGCCGGCGAAACGTCGAGGAAATTATTAATAAATATGACTCTCAACAACCAATGATTTGAGTTTTTACTAAAATCGATGACCATATAACCCGAAAAAAAACTTTATTATTGTAACAATCAACGGTCGAGGGAAAAAAACAAAATAAAAATTAAACAATTAATTCAAAAGCTACACCTTGGTTTCTATGGGAAATCTCCCTTAGCTCCGATTTGGATAATTTTTTTTATGAAAGTAGCTTACTATGCAACTTGCATTTTGGCAAATTTTCAGTATTCAAAAATTGGTACTTTTCGAAAAAAATATCAAAAAAAAATTTTTCTTGTAAATCGTAACTTCGATTTTGAGGAATTTTTAATGTTATAAAGACAATTACTGTCCATCGTATGTAATTTTATTATGGTCCTCCAACTATATCTAACAAGAAAAAAATAATAATTAAAAGTTAAATTTTTTTTTTCACCATGTTACAGGTTTTAGACAGTTTCAATTTTTCAACACAACATATAAAAATTTCAAATTTTCCGTAGGGGTATAACAAAACTTTTTTTTTTTAAATGTTGAGGTTATACTCAGAAATATTTTCTCTCATCACACGAAATGTTTATGGAATGTTTCAATATCTTTAACGAATACTATTAATAAGTAAATAACTAAGTAACTAAATACTTAAATAAATCGCGATTACTGGTTCATTACTGAAGATTTTGCTTAAAATTTCATCTGGTTGAATAATTTTTGATAAATACCTTCCATAAGACCGGTAATAAATTATTGCAGATATGTGAAAGCAAGAACGAACAGTCCTTATCTCATTTGCACACTCACAACAATATCTACGAATTCCGGAATCACCTGCACTGTTTGAAGTATATTCTAAAAATCAATATTTTTAGATCAATTTCCGTTAGTTGAGAGAAATGTTATATCTCGGAATACATAACTGGCTTAAGTTTTTTTCATGAAGAACTAGAATTTGTTGCCGAATTTTCGTACCACATTTTAAAAACGTTTCACAACAAAGATAACTTTTACAAGCTATTAGCAACAGAAACTTCACCATTAGAAATAAACCACAATAGATGGCAAACTTATCATTAAAGAATTTCTTAGTCAACTTTGTTGTCAATCCTACTAGAGTTTTTAAATAGAACCTGCATTTGAAAATGTGGTGTCGGTCAATTCTTAACCAGATCTTGGAATCGCTAATATATTTTTTAAAAAAATGTATGTTATACCCCTACGAAAAATTTCAAATTTTTATATGTTGTGAATATACATTGAAGGTATTATTGACAAAAAATTGAGACCGCCTAGGATCTGTAACATGGTGAAAAAAAAAATTTTTTGATTAATTTTTTTTCTTGTTAGATATAGTCGGAGGACTTTATTATGTTAGATATAGTTAGATCTAGTCTTGTTAGATATAGTCGGAGGACATACGATGGACAGTAATTGTCTTTATAACATATTAAAATTTCGTCATAATCGGATTAACGGTTTAAAAAAAAAATTTTTTTTTCGAAAATAGAGTTGAGAAAGCAGAGGCATCGAATAACAATCTTTTGCAGCAGATGGATTTTATCGCTAATAAAGTGAAGATGTTGGTCAATAATTCGGCTGCTTTGAATGAAACTGTTGAGGAACTTAGGTCTGTAGCTGAGAAATTGATATCTATACCCGGTTACTAAGAAATGCAAGACCAAATGAGTCACCTTCTAGATAAAACGAATAAATCCAATGCCAAACTATCTGTAATTATGGACACAATTTCAGAGTTCCCAACTTGCTCCAATATTATTTCTATTTTTAACACTAACTATAACTATTTTGTTTTAACCATTGAAACATTTCTGATTCATGGCTTTTACTCGACTAACTATAACTTTAGACATTGCACAATTCAACTTTAAAAAAACTGATTTTTCAAAGATGTGTAGACTCTTTGGTATGCAATCGTCGCATAACATGTTTAATGAATCTACCGTTGACTTGGCCACACTTAATTTGTATAATTTTTATACAATAATTTTTAATATATTTACATGTTCTGTTCATACTGAATGTAAAAGAAACATCAATTCTTGTCCTGTGTGGTTTAATAACGATCTTATTCAACTAAGAAATAAAAAGACTAAGTCTTGGAAACGAATTTCTCTCTCCTTTCGAGAAGAATTTACAGATTTTTAAAAGTTCCATCACATCCGACAAATTATGATTATAATGAGCCTCTTTCTTTAATGGCTCGAACTTTTAACAAATCATTTGAATGTATTGATTTTAATATCAGTCTAGCGCAACTGAAAAATTTGCTTCATTAATTTTTTTTATTTTGTATTTTTTCTTAAATCATTATTTATTATTGTAAACATAAATTCACTATTTTTTTTATTGTGACCAATTTTTCCCTATATTAATAACCGTTTAATTAAACTTGTAGTTGTCAGTATATTGATGAATTTGTAAATAAATAAATAAAGAAAACTGTAAAGTTGCGGAATAGTTAAAAAGTTCTTACTAGGATTCATGCATTAGGCCAGTTGGGCAAATCATGTAAAAAAACCGTTCGGAAGCTTACCCCAGCCAGGTGATGAAGAAAGAACAGCATATTAAAAACAGCAAATACAAAGACCAAAATTTTGTATTGCAAAAATAAGGCTTATTGCATATAAATATTAAAGTGTAGCAATTTTCCAAAGACTTTAACTACTGAACCTGACATCAAAGACTGAAACCACACAACAATTGTAAACAAGATTTTTTTTGATATTGTTTGTAATATTTTCCGGTTAAAAAAGAAGAAGAAAAAATTTACACCAGATGTAAATTTACACCAGACAAAATCTAACACAAATTTCCCCAAAATCGCTTCCCAATCAATGCCCGACCATAAATAAATGCGGCAATAAAGGTAATTTTGCTTCTTTTAAATCAGAACGGCGAAAATGTTACTTTACAAGGTGCTTTTAATTGTATTTAAAGATACAGATGATTTGAAGATACAGAATGTCAAACTTATAGCAAAAACAGTAGATGATATAAGGATATTCAAGGCATATACTAAAATGCCAGTGTTTCAGTCAATGTCCAGGTAATAAAAGCCTAAAAACGGCCCCACTTCGACTCAGCAATGCTCCATGATATGCAAAATACACAACTGGAAGCAAAACGGGCTATACGACAAAGTAAAACAGATTATGTCCTTCATATGCGTATGTATGCAGCTGGCGTACAAGAAAAAAAGAAACGGGTAGCATGAAGAATCGATGGATAAAGGGTAATTTGACCTTGGAAGTTACCCTCGGTGCTTATGGCTTAGCAAAGTTGATCTAAACTATTTTTTTTAAATAGTTAAAATGATTTTTGTATGGTTTGAACAGCTTTAAAAGTTCATGTACACAATTTTGTTGTAGGTGGGGGATATTAAAGTTGACACAAGGTCCAGTTATGACTAGGTACTGACCTGCTCACACTCGAGAGAATAAGAAACTCATACAAACGCTATATATTTATTGAGATTCCAACTCTTCCGTATAGATAAAAAAAAATTAAATAAAAAGGCGATCTAAATTTTACCTTATACAAAGCTCTTCATCCTTGGAGCAGTTCAAGAAATACGTAACATTGCCTTCCTTCTCCAGCAATAAGTCCGACTGTGGCTTGGTGTTATCTTGATGGCTACACGGCCTACATTGTAACCGAAAATAGAATTTCGACATAGACAGAAATTCAATCTGTCCTTTCAAATAGACGCATACTTGTGACGACGATAATTTCTCAATGTGTACAAGCAGTACGGTATCATCAATTCTTAAATATTTTAATCCTTCTTTTCCTATAGCTACAGGATCCGAAGATTTTAATCCTGTTTCTTGCATAAACACCAGCTCCTGTTTCATATGATCACTGCGAAAAGTATAGAGGCAGCAATCCTTTGGCTTTAGTAAAATAAGTTCATTTGTATTCACTTGGCCAAAGTGGAATTGAACATTGGTCGTGTTGCAAATTACAAATCTAGTCATAACCAGTATTTCTGTTTCATTATCACCTTTCAATACTTTTTGCCAAATTACATATGAAGTCATTAATGCTTGTAAAATAGCTGGCCCGATATTTAATTTAAATGTATCTAAAACTATATTTATATTTAGTTCTTCGCTTGAATCAGCCACAAAACTTAAGCCCGTTTCCTCAATTATGAAAATCATATTAAGAAAGCTATAATCGATTGATTGCGCATAAAATGCCAAGTTACAACTGATACAAAACTCCTTTGACGCGAGCATACTGGAGTATAGTTTTATATTTGACAGAATTAAAGAGAGGAATGTTTGTGTGTGGATAATATCTGATGTTAATTTAAATTCTTTTAATGAATTCGGCAGTGTGTACTTTTTAGGCTTGTACTGATTCTGCAGATTTATTTTAATCATTGCTATATCGCAAAGTGCTTGAAATTGTGGAATGAACTTCGGATTAAAAGATGAATCAATTCGCATACAAGCAACAAGAGCTTTGGGTGACAGTCGAAAATCCTTTTCCATTTTACAATTATCCAAAAGATCTTCAATTTTTAATTTTTGTATCTGTAACTAGAACGAAATATATCATTAAAATAAGTTCGTGTTCACAAAATTATTCTTACAGCATTCAATTCATCTTCGTCATCACTGGAAGTTGATTCTTCAAAATATCGTCTATCAACTGATATCAGAGATTGCAATATTACTACTCTCCACATATGAGCGGTGACTTTTTTATTCGGTAATATGATTATTTGGGTCTCATTTTCACAAAGATGAAATTGACAGTATGGCAAAAACGAGGAATGAGGTTCACTGAAATACTCTAATCGGCATTGGATTCGAATTGGTGAAGATGTCTGAAAAATATATGACCAAATTTGATATTTTAGCATTTATGCTCAATAAATGTTTTTTTTAAACACGACTTTCTAATACAAAATCTACGTTCGGGCCAAATTTATACTATATCCTGACGAAAAAATATTAGTAACCTATAGATAAAAGAATTCTTTTCTTTTTTAAAAATCTGAAATAACTGACTACCGGTAAAAGATATACGGTTAATACGGTAATTTTTTCTTCAAAAAACTGTTATTTTGCCAGCAATTCGCCAAAATTTAATATTGCGCTTTTTAATGAAAATATCTCAATAACATTAAATGATAAAAGATGCAGGCGAAAGGCAAAATTGTGGGAAATTTTATTCTCTTTAATTCATATCATACATAGAACTACCGAAAATCGTTAGTCGCAAAAATGGTGTTCTGAAAAAAACGGTATATCTTGATAACGGTTCAATATATCGAGTTCTGGTAAAAGACCAATGTGTAGACAATTTTATTGTTTTTAATTTTTATAATACAAAAAAAGATATTCACCCCTATTCCCGTAACCGGTGGGACGTGTATACGCCACGCAAGTTTTATCTCGATCGAATGAAATTTTCTTATTCTAGTAGACGTAGAAACGCAGTTTTATTCAGCCCCGCGCTGACTATTTTGACAGTTTTGCTGATTTGATATGCATGAAGTTTTATTTGTTCAATTAAATGATTGTACTGGGTCTATTTAGTTTTTCCTGACCTTCAAAACTTATATTTAGTTAAAATTCATTGAATGTATAAATAAAATTTACATTTTTATTCAAACTTTCTATTTAATTGATTGGTCCCGCAACGATTTACTCGCGGGAAATAAATGTATGGAAAAGTCAAAACATTCGCGGGTGCGTTTAGTGTAATACCGAAAGTAAAACGTTTTCAGCACCACGGCACACGCCGGGACAATTGCGTTTAGCAGAATGCAAATTTTCTGCGGGAAACGCCAAATCCCGCAGCGTACACGTCCCGCCGGTTACGGGAATAGGGCTGATTATCCCACAAAAGTTCACATGGTTTGAAAATTGAGTTTAAAATGATAAATGGGAATTTTTCATTGGTAAGAGGGAGTTAAACATATATGTGAGAAGCAGGCGATACGATAAACTCCAGAACAAAATTGAACTTAAAAATGGAGCAACTTCTGGATTTTAAGACCAAGTAAGCAAAAAATTTACGTTTGTCTGTTAACATTAGTGCTCTTAAGTTTTAAAACCAGACTTTAATTTTTGGAAAACAAACGCATACAAAAATTAAATGTCTTTCTCAACTCGTCTAGTTTTTTATAAACAGTAAAAGAATAAAAGTTTTTGCGATAATTACCGCTTTTTTTGTAATTTACCACCACTGATTTTTATGCTCACAATACTTTATTATACTTCGTACTAGGGCTTCATATCAAAAAATTTTTAAAAAAAACTTTTTTTTTTTAAATGTACTAAAAAGGAAAAAAATAATTTTTCTCTAAGGGTACGTCCATAGTGAACCAGCTTCTCGCTTTCTCGCGCACCAGCTTTCCGGTGATATTTACGCCGGTACTTATAACCAGCGTGATTCTAGCAGGTGATGGTCATAGTGAATCTCACATCTGTAGTGAAGATACGCTGGCACTTTCACGTGAGGAATTGCTTTGCATGTTCATTTCCTTTCCTATTGCATTCCATGCCCTGTCTACAGCATTCCGATTAGAATTATCTAATAGTCGGTTATCCCAAATAATTTGTTTAACAAACACTTTAGAAATTAAAATTTCTTTATTAACTTCCGCATTTATCCTGCCAAAAAAGCTGAGAAATAAAATTTTAATCGGACAAAATGTTCACAAGGCCAACTAACAACTGTCAAAACAGGCTTATAGCTGGTTACCGCCGTTAACAAGAATTAAAAATTGATTCTTATGAAAGCGAGAAGCCGGTTCACTATGGACGCGGCAATTCATACTCGTGTTAATTTTAACCGGCGGCTGGAAAGCGATAAAGCGATAAGCTGGTTTTATGACCACTATGGAGGTACCCTAAAGCTTTCGACCGTGTTTGGCATAAGGGTTTGCTGACAAAGATAAGAGCTATCGGTCTAAATCGGAGCTATCGGTCTAAATTTGCCATCACCAAATGGATTGAGAGCTACCTTTCTGATCGTTCAATACGGGTTGTACTGTATGGATTCAAGTCTGGAATCCTGGGACAATGCAAAAAATATTTCGCACCAGTCGACGTCCTAAACATTTACAAAACCTACATTCGATCGAGACTCTAGTACAATTCGCATATTTGGGCTGGAGCCCCAAAAACTGTCCTGCAACTGCTGGACCGAATTCAAAAACGTGCGATCCGACTGATTGGAGACAAGTCTTTGACAGATTCACTACCGTCTCTCGAGCATCGTCGTTCTGTTGGGGTACTTAGCATATTCTATAGATATTTCCATGGGAAATGTTCCACCGAAATTTCCCAACTTATTCCTCCACGGTATATTTTCCCTAGACCCTCTCGTGCAGCTGCACGTGCGCACGACTTCTTCCTTGAGCCTTCCCCGCTTTCGTACAGTAAAGTTTAGGGATTCCTTCATTCCGCGAACAACAAGACTTTGGAACAATTTACCATCCGATGTGTTCCCCCCGGACTATAACCCGCAGAAGTTCAAGGAGAACATAAATCGGCTTCTTCTTTTGTCCTTCCGACCATCCCGAGCTGTGCGTCGGCATTAAAGGGTCTTCCCCTAAGCTCTGGCTGGATCTATAAAAAACAAAAAAAAAAGTCTGATTTCTTCAAAATTAACTCTGGTGTCCCTCAAGGCTCAGTTCTAGCTCCTACGCTCTTCTTAATATTTATCAATGATCTACTGTCTCTCACTCTCAATCCGCTATACCCTTTGGCAGATGACAGCTCCCTTGACACCTCCTACCATGTCAGCTCACTTGCAGAATCGAACGCCATTGCAGTTCGATCGAAACGCAGTGAGCAAATTAGATCTTTGAATTCCGATTTAACCACAATTCTGGCTTGTGACAGAATCAAACGTGTGGAATTCAACGCATCTAAAACCCAATCAACGCTGTTGTCGGTTAAATGCGAAAAATCCCCCGAAACGCCCGAATTTCATTAATGACTAAAAACATTTATTAAGCGATCATATTTTTGAAATAGCAAACGAAGCGTCGCAGTGCCTAGGCTTTCTAGGACGCTGCAAAAAATATTTCGCGCCAATCGACGTGTTCAGCATCTACAAGACCTACATTCGACCGAGACTTGAGTACAATTCGCACATTTGGGCGGGAGCCCCAAAAAGCATCGTCGCTCTGTTGGGGTACTCAGCATATTCTATAGGTATTTCCATGGGAAATGTTCCACCGAAATTTCTCAACTTATTCCTCCGCGGTATATTTTTCCTAGACCCTCTCGTTCAGCTGCACGCACGCACGACTTCTTCCTTGAGCCTCCCCGTTTTCAGACAGTAAAGTTTAGGGGTTCCTTCATTCCGCGAACAACAAGACTTTGGAACGATTTACCATCTGATGTGTTCCCCCCAGACTATAACCCGCAGAAGTTCAAGGAGAACATAAATCGGCATCTCCTTTTGTCCTTCCGACCATCCGGAGCTGCACTTCGGCATTAAAGGGTCTTCCCCTAAGCTCTGGCTGGAACTATAAAAAAAAAAACTTTACAACCAATGTTAGGGATGTATCAAGGCTGACGGTAGTTGACCTGTGTTGAGGACCAACGAAGTAGAAGTATTATTTAGAGGAATACTAGATGACAAAACTTCAATTGCTGAACGTTTTTGTACTTTATTTCCGTTCAACAATTTAATTCGATTTAAAAATGACATTAGGGTATTCATTTAATGCCTTTCTTTCATAAAAACCATGTTTGCAAAATAGACACTTGTTCTCAATACCACTAAGGAAAATCCCATTTCAGAATTTGTCCGATTTCTCTATAATTTGTTCTCCTCATTGTGAAGTTGGCTGCGAAGTAATAGTTCTGGGTGTCATTTTGCGTTAATCGTCCAATATAACATCCCCCATGATGGGAATCAAATGAAAGGTCTAAGAAAGACTTGCAGATATAGTTTAGTTCAGGGCCAGGAAAGCTTTGAAAGTTCTCGGGCATCCACTACCACTGATAAGCGATTTACTTGTTTATATGGCTTGCTCTCCGAGCCAAGTGAAACAAGCTTGTTGAAAGCTCTTTTCGTTATGCTTGGTTTTGACACACTGTTAATTGTTTTACTTTACGTTAAAAAAAGTTTTGATAATGAAAAACTTTTATATGAAATTTCCGAATTACAATCGGAAAATAAAAACAATTTCGTAAAACCAGAAACATTAATTTGATCAATTGATATTTTATGAAACGACTGAAAATGCCTATATAAATTGTATTTTTTTATTGTTTTAATTTCCTGAAATCATAGTAAACATTGCATTGTGTTATCACACCGAATAAGAAAACAATCATGTCCAAAATTCGTGTCGTCTTTTGAGACAGAACGCTTCATGATTTTCAGCAGTGTTAAATTTTTCATGATTTAAGCAGTATGAAATACACCTCTGCTTCAGTCAATGTCCTAATGACAACTGGAGCTAATAAAAATCTCTCGCATAAATGGCCTTACTTAGAGCTCAGCAAAGCTCCATGGTATGTAAAATGCACAAGTGGAAGCAGAACGGGTTATATGCAAGGTGAAACAGATTATTTCTTTCATATGCGTATGTATGCAGTTTTCGTACAAGCCAGAATGAAACGGGTAGCATGAAGAATCGATGTATAAAAGGGCAATTTGAGCTGCGAAAATGCCCTTGGTGCACATGGCTTCAGAGCGATGGTTTAGTTCAAAAATTTAAAATGGTGGACGACGGGCGCTATTTTGTGTAAATCGATCAATATAAGGATATCAAATGAAAAGTCTCAGAATAATAGTTCCAAAGATCTGTGATCTAGTTTCAAAAAATCAAAATGAAAATAATATCAATGGAATTGCTAAACGTAGCTGGTTGGTAAATTGAGAGGATCGTAGTCCGTATTGGCGAATTCGTGGAAGGTATGCTGATGTACAAAAAAAAATCTTAACTCGTTTGTTTCAAAAAGGTGTTATCATTTCTTCATTAATTTGTACATTTACGCGCCTCATGTCATTCAACAATCTGCTTTTCATGACATACTCCATGTACTGTTCAGCTATAAAATTATAATTATTAATTTAATTTTATTATTTTGCAAAAAAAAAACATTACTAAAGATAAACAATAACTATAAACATAACAAAAACTATAATTGCCAATCTGGCAATCATTGGAGACCCGTATGGTGATATTCGTATCAAAATTCGAACAGTTATACCAAAATTCCACTTTGAAGTCAAACTTTCCAATAAGATTTTTTAAAATTTATTCCAATCGGATTTTGATGTATGGGAGTTTTATGTAGAATCATATCCTAAATAACTTTTGTTCTTGGACTTTTTTGATAAGATGCACCGTTTTTGGGATATTCACAAAAAACGATTTCGTTCGTATGGGGGGTACCCCCCCTAATGGTCCATTTTTGGCCATTAACGAACTTAGCCTCACATTTTACGAAAAAAGGATCTGTGCAAACTTTCAAGCCTCTACCTCAATCCGTGCGCCCGCAATCCGCGCCACAGACGGACGGACAGACAGACGGACAGACGGACGGACATGCAAAAATTAAATATTTTTATCATTCTAAACACACTGGTGTAATTCATTTTTTTGTGCGATGATCTTGGCGTTACAAACGGTAAGGCAAAGTTAATATACCCTTTGGTTTCACCATACGGGTATAAAAACCGAAGTTGTAAGAAAAACACGCAATATTTGCCAATTCAATTAAATTTAACAAAAAGTTGATAGGACCATCCCATTTCATACCGGTCATGTACACAAAATTTGAGGTCTCTGTATTTGGTACTTTTTAGAGAAATCTCGCAATCAAATTAACTGACAGGCAGAGATCCTGAAAATTTGTTTCAGGGAAATTTGAACGTTGGTATTTTTTGCGTATCAGAGATAATAAAATTTGAAAAGCGGATTGGTGAATGATGTCAACCGCGCAATAGTACGCTAATGTAAAGTCTTACCTAGCTTATGACGTACTCTTCACTTCTTTGTTTACATGTTTTTCAAGATATAAACGTATTTACAATAAAAACTGTTTGTGCTAGTGAGTTGAAATTTATTTTAATCGATTTAGCAAGCCAAAAAACGTAACAAATGCACCACACTTGGTACATTTGGAACAAAAAACAATTTCTTGAAAATGCACCTCCCATCCCCTCCTGACCATGAACGATGTGGACGAGGGAGGAAAATTCAAATTCCTCTATGTAAGTCAACTATAACTTTATTTGTGAATTATACTAATTTTGTAGGAGACGGTTTGTACACCATGTGAGTTTTTTTTATTTCTAATCTTATATACCAAGTGATTTTTTTCATTTTTGCGAACGCGGTCTTTAAACTTTGAAAAATAGAGCCTAATTTATATTTTGTTTTATATTCCAATTTGACGCCTACTACACAATCACAAAAAACAAATTTTTTTTTTTAAATACAAATGCATCTATTAGAGACAAGATTACAGTACTGTCGCCGTAAAAAAATCTAACTTAGGACCGTATTTTTTTGTGATATAACAGTCAAAATATTTACATGCAATAAACATTTACTTATAATATAATTTGTAATATGTATAAAATAAAAAGTAAAATATTTATGTAAAATAAATTTGAGTATTTTTCATGGTTTTATTCAAAAAAATAGTATTTGATATAAATTATTCAGTGTATTTAAGGAAGCAAGTATTTAATTTAATACAGGAGAATGCGAGGCAAACCGATAGTGTAAAAAAATATTGTGGGGTTTTATTTGCTTCCTTCGTATGTAAGGAAAAAGTTTTTTCATATGTCTGAAGTATCTTTTTAGTTTTATTTGTGTGTATTAAGGGCTATCCATAAAATACGTTACACAAAAGTGTGTCATACAAAACTAAAAAATGGGGTGGGAGATACTGTGACGGCGGTACTAAACTACACACAAAAAAAGCCTGGCGAGGTGGGCCGTATTTTATAAGCAGCCCATATTTTATGGACAGTCATTTTATGAACAGAGAAAAACGAAAGGAAGTGTTTTTCTTCCAAGACCTATTTGAAAAATGTTGTCCCTAAAATAATTTATCGATTTATATCATTCTTATTAAAAAGTTTGATTTTTCATCATGTCCCATATTAGTACACCGAGGCAAAACGGGCCAATAGAAATTAGTTTGTTATTTTGAATATGCGCGGAAAGTTTTTTCGAAACCAACGCAATTTCTATCTTTGGTAAAGGTTATTTGTAGCATTTGTCATTAAGTAAGTTTTGCCAAAGCTCTCGTTTTTTCGAAATTGCAAAGCTCTCTTTTATCAAAATTGAGTTAGTTTCTTCTTATTTCATATTTAAAATAAGAAAATATGTACAAATATGTAAAAACTACAAAATATGTGAAAACCAAAAAATATAAATCCGGTTCCTAGTTAATACTATTATTTGTACATACCTGAATTGGAACTGGGAAGACTTGCATTTTACATATGTTTCTAGGTTGTGGATATCGCCAGCAAACTATCCCATTATCTTTTAAAATTATCTGAATTTGATATGGAAGGGGATATGGAAATTCATCTTTTGTTTCAATAAATTGGAATGCTCCAGCTCTAAAGAAGAAATGTCTTTTAGAAATAATACATTGAGCACACATTAAGGAATTATTACCGTAAATCGTCCTGATAAAATTCTTCATTTGGTGGAACAAAATCTTTTGTAATAACTGGTGGTAGAATAACTTGATCTCGTTTTTTAAATTCATCCAAATCTTCAGTTGAAGAGCTTAGATTTAGTTCGTTGCCCTCGAGAATCTCCAAATGTTTGATGAATGATTCAATACATTCTGTGATATTTTCATTGAATTTTAAAATATTTTGAATATTTTCTGGCCCAATGTCAATTTGTATAACATCTGATTTAATGTTACATAGAACAATAGGAAAACGATGCCAAGATTCTTGAATTAGTTCGCCGTTTAAATTAAATGAAGTGGGATGGCACATAATTCGCCGTTCGGTGCTTATTAAAAACGATTCAATATACGATTGAAATATCAATTTCTCTGGACGGTTGGCAATATCTAAAGTAGTTGTGAATTTTCCTATTGAAATTTTTATATCGTAATGATGTACTCGTTTGCATTCAATATTAGTTTGATCCACGGCTAAAACGAATCGATCTGCATTGTAAAACACATTTTTGATCAATTCAATTTTTGACCTTTTAAAAATAGGCTTCAATGCTTTCCTTGTACGATTATATTGTACAATAAAAAACTCATTAAGTAATATTCGTATTTTTAGCAGTTTATCCATTGTTTTATGTGATAGAAAAATTTTCATTGGGCGACTAATTTTACAGTCTATTTCAATTTTCTTTGTAATGGTTTCTTTAACTCGCATAGAAATTAAAGGTGGCGGTATCCCTGCACTATCTAAATGGCCTTGTCTAGTTTCGAACAGCACGTCGCTAAATTCATTGGCATTCTGCTGATTATCGTCGGGACTCCATCCAAAATTTATATTCATATTGAACACTGATAGCTTAAAAGTTCGTTCATAAATTTTTTGTGAAATCAGCATACTTGGCTGAGTAATTGTCACAGCGATTAATGGCAACATAAGTTCTTCACTGTCTTCAACCACCACCGTTTTCTTTTCATGCGGATGAAACAGCTTCAGAAGAAATATACCAGCTATAAAAGATATTTCAAACGGTATATTTTGATCATCTTGTATAGAATGGGAATTTTGAAAATTCGATTCTTTTCTTTTATGATTTTTATCCAACGAAGCAATGCCGGAATCAGTGCAAATTTTCTCCGAGGATATTTTTGATATATTAGGAAGAGCTGAAATTCTATCACCTCGATTTAATTTGTTCAATTTCAATATTGTTGTAAATTTTGTACTGGGCCTGATTATTGTACTACTATTGGAAGACTTTTTTGTTTTTGATCTAACAACGATTGAATTCGATGACATTTTACGCAATAGAGAATTCCTTCGAATAAATTTTTCATTTTGTTCACTATTTGCCACTGAAAAACTGCAAAGAGAATTTTTTTCAATTAGATTATCTTCATTCGAATGTTGACTACATACCTTTGAAGTTTCGCTGCAATTTCATAAATTCTACTCAATAGAATAATTTGATCGGTATTGATATCCGCCACCAAATCACTAACACAATTGATTTCTATTGATTGTCCACAAATTAAAATCATTTTGTATACAATACATGGAGCGTAGGTTATTGAAATAACAAATTTATTAAATATTTGGTTGAACATTAATGGTGACTTCTTGCTCTGATGGTTCCACTCGAAGGCTGGATTCGTGTTATGAAAACTTCCAGAATTTTCCTGTAATTAAATCATTTTATGAGACAAGACATTATGTTTAGTTTAGATCTTTATTTTTATCCAAACGAAAAAAATTATAATAAATAAGAAATTTTTGAAGGAGCTACATCGGAAAATTACTCACATGCATCCATTACCATATTTCAACACCCAGACATACCTCCTTCAATCCTTCATTCATATCTCCTCAACAAATTAGATTGTTACATTTTTAACTTTTCCATAAGATAGAATACAACATAACACCTTCACATATAAAATAAACCATATTTGTGACTTAACACCTTCTTCCACTCGTGTCTTCAATTGCTTTGCTACATATTCATCGGAACATTGAGTTGGATGACAAACAAACAGGCAGATGTGAGCTCTGCCTCATAAGTAAGGTGACCAGATTTCTGAATTCCGTTTAGGAGGATACAAATTGAAAGAAATGCGCCGCAGGTAAAATTTGTTTAAAACAAATGTGCCGAAAACAAATGTGTAAGTGACAATTCTCATGTATTTTTTGCGTATTATGCGTGTTAACAAACGTTGCTGCCGAGCAAATCGTCACGTACACAATGTGATTCTCCAGCCACACGCACTTGCGCTCCAGGAATATTCATATACATATTTTTTAGAAACTGCTGGTCACGACCCCCGTGTACCCCTTCCCCCTATGGATCCGCGTCTGCTCCCCATGCCTGTATTGGTAAATAAACGAACAAAAATTCAGTACACTTTCATCTCGTTATTTTGCATTACACTGTACGAGGCGCCGGCGGATGAAGCACTGTACGAGGCGCCGGCAGATGGAGGGAATAAAAAAACCAGTTTAGCAAAGAACCTACAGGCAGAAAGGAATAAAAAAGTTAAATAATCTTGTGATCTCGTAACTACTCACTAGTAATACTCGAGTAAACAGTCCCAATAAAAAATACGTGAATTACAACTTGGAAAAGGTGGGCGCGTTCATGTATCTAGGAGTATACTTTGTAAAAGATGGAAACGAACAGGACCAAATTGAGGGGCAAATTTCAATTGCAAAAACGCGCACTTTGCGGTCCTCCCAATAATCAAATCAAAAAAGAGGTACAGAAAAAACAAAGGCTTGATAATTGTATATAAAACAACGGTTAGGAAACGTGGTCCTGTTGAGCGGTTAGGAAACATGGACCCTGACAAAAGAACCCGAAGAACAACAAGGAGTTGTACGAACTTTACAACGAACGAGTCGCATCAATTCTAGTCAAGCTACGAATACTGCAATAGGCCGGCTATGTCGAGTGAATGTATGACGGAAGATTTCCCAGAAGTCAAAGGCAGAGCTCAGGGCAACTGTACTTTTGTATTTTTGACTATCTGTATCTCCTGTTAGTTGTCAAATTCTCTGTAAATTTACGACGAATAAAAATGGGAACGATAACTGAAATTAACTACTGTGATTCAAAAACTACGAAAAATATGTAATTTATGAATTGAAGGGTTTGCAGCAAGGAGGTACATAAGTCCATTTTTGGCCTTATGAGTTTTGAAAAAAATCACTCTATCGATTGATGCAACAAGGACTTTGCTACGACGGTTAGTTTTTCCGATATTCACGATATGAAACTACCGTCACCGATACATTGGAGCAAGAAGGAGGTAAGTTCTGGATGTATAATTCTAAAAATCCAATAAATGAACTTGAACCGGCATTTGATGATGCAATCCCACTAAAGGGTTCCAAATTCAAAGACGTTATGATTCTGGCTCAAAATGAAATGTGGTTTTATAACCAACTGAAGTCGGACATAATAGTCGATGAATACGGGGAAACTGAAGGAGAAGAATTTAACATTATTTAAAAAAAAGTATTCTAATGATGAAAAAATCTATTAAAACACCTTCTTTCAACTCAATTTTGTAGTTTAATTAATTTATTCATGCCAAAATATTGTGAGAAAAGAGTTTTAAACATTAGTTTGGGGAAAGAACGAGGTAAGTCCACAATTTAAAACGTTCTCGGAATTGGTACTATTGTATGATTATGGTGCCAAAACATGTGTAAAGGCATATACCATAAGTGGTAAGATAATTTTTGATGAAAGTTGAAAATTGAATTTTTAAAATGTTTTTTTTAATTTCCCAAAAAACCAAAAAAATGGACTTACCTCCTTGCTGCAAGCCCTTCAATTTCATTTAGAATTTATTCCACGAATTTCATTTATCATCGCATAATAAATTCACTTAGCGAAAGTTGTCAAAATTGGAATTTATTTCGGCAGTTTTATATGAAAGCATAACAAAAGCTATAATTGCCGATCTGGCAATTATTGAAACCCCGTATGGTGTGCGATATCGAAGTTTAAGTGAACGGCAAACAGTTGTATCAAAATTCCACTTTGAAGTCAAACTTTTGACTTTTTTAAAATTTATTCCAATCGGATTTTGATGTATGGGAGTTTTATGTAGAATCATATCCTAAATAACTTTTGTTCTTGCACTTTTTTGATAAGATGCACCGTTTTTGAGATATTCGCAAAAAACGTTTTCGTTCATATGGGGGGTGACCCCTCCTAATGGTCCATTTTTGCCCATTAACGAACTTAGCCTTGCATTTTACGAAAAACGGATCTGCGCAAAATTTCAAGTCTTTAGCTCAATTCGTGAGCCCGCAATCCGCGCCACAGACGGACGGACAGAATCGGTGTCGGGAGTCTTTCAGAAATATATTTTGGGATTTTGTGTTGTAGTGTAAACAGTTGTGAATTGTGAATTTAGTCTCGCAGAATAAAATTCGTGCAATATAGTATCAGATGTAAGAAAAAAAAATTCTTAAAAATTAAAAAAAAAATCTCAGAATTTGAGCCGAACAAGTCCACTATATTTTCACAAAATAATCTTTGTTTAGTCTACTTTTGTTTAGTATATATATTTTTGTCAAAAAAATCGAAGTAGCAGAACATAGTTAAATATATGATTTTAATATAATGGGTCTTTCAACAAGGGCATACCAATTTTGTATTTAAATAAAACACAGAATAATTCAGATATCGGGCTGAAATTTATTCCAGGTGTAGTGGACATGTTACATTTAAGTATGAAATTCGATGTCGTTCATATGGCCACCGCGAATACGTTTGCACTGATTTTTTTTTTATAGTTCCAGCCAGAGCTTAGGGGAAGACCTTTTAATGCCGAAGCGCAGCTCGGGATGGTCGGAAGGACAAAAGGAGATGCCGATTTATGTTCTCCTTGAACTTCTGCGGGTTATAGTCTGGGGGGAACACATCAGATGGTAAATCGTTCCAAAGTCTTGTTGTTCGCGGAATAAAGGAACCCCTAAACTTTACTGTCTGAAAACGGGGAGGCTCAAGGAAGAAGTCGTGCGTGCGTGCAGCTGAACGAGAGGGTCTAGGAAAAATATACCGTGGAGGAATAAGCTGAGAAATTTCGGTGGAACATTTCCCATGGAAACACCTATAGAATATGCTGAGTACCCCAACAGAGCGACGATGCTCGACAGACGGTAATAAATCTGTCAAAGACTTGTCTCCAATCAATCGGATCGCATGTTTTTGAATTCGGTCCAGCAGTTGCAGGACACTTTTTGGGGCTCCCGCCCAAATGTGCGAATTGTACTCAAGTCTCGGTCGAATGTAGGTCTTGTAGATGCTGAGCACGTCGATTGGCGCGAAATATTTTTTGCAGCGTCCTAGAAAGCATAGGCACTGCGACGCTTCGTTTGCTATTTCAAAAATATGATCGCTTAATAAATGTTTTTTGTCATTAATGAAATTCGGGCGTTTCGGGGGATTTTTCGCATTTAACCGACAACAGGGTTTTAGAAGCGTTGAATTCCACACGGTTGATTCTGCTCCAAGCCAGAATTGTTTTAAATCAGAATTCAAAGATCTAATTTGCTCACTGCGTTTCGATCGAACAGCAATGGCGTTCGATTCTGCAGGTGAGCTGAAATGGTAGGGGACGTCAAGGGAGCTGTCATCTACGAAACAGTAAAACAGATTGAGAGTGAGAGACAATAGATCATTGATAAATATTAAGAAGAGCGTAGGAGCTAGCACTGAGCCTTGAGGGACACCAGAGATAATTTTGAAGAAATCAGACTTGAATCCAGATTGAGAGTGAGAGACAATAGATCATTGATAAATATTAAGAAGAGCGTAGGAGCTAGCACTGAGCCTTGAGGGACACCAGAGATAATTTTGAAGAAATCAGACTTGAATCCATCCAATACAACCCGTATTGAAGGATCAGAAAGGTAGCTCTCAATCCATTTTGAAATGGCAGGATTTAGACCAATAGCTCTTATCTTTGTCAGCAAACCTTTATGCCAAACACGGTCGAAAGCACGGTCGAAGTCCAAAGTTATTGTTTTTAATTCGCCAAAATTATGGACACTTTTATTCCAACGCTCGGTCGAGCAAACCAAAAGATCGCCTGTGGAGCGGCGCGCACGAAAGCCATATTGACGATCGTTGATTATGTTATTGCGCTCTAAGAAGTTTGTAATTTTTCTGTTAATCAAAGTTTCCATAACCTTGGCTAGTACAGAAGTCAGAGCTACAGGCCTATAATTTGAGGGATCGCATTTGCCACCTTTTTTGGGAATGGGCTGGACATTAGTTGCTTTCCAAGAAGAGTGATAGATGCCCTTGGAGAAGCTGAGGTAAAATAGGGAGCGAAGAGATCCAGCTAAGGTGAAGGCACATTCTTTTAAAACATGGGGGGGGGGAGGGGAATGCCATCGGTGGATTTGTTCACGTCAATCTCCTGCAGAATTTTAATTATTTGTGTTTTGCGGATGGAAAGTTTTGGAGAGACAATCTCCGAGATGGTGGGTTGGGGTGGTAATTGGTTGGATTCCGGGAGACTCGAGTTCGCTGCGAATTTCGCGGCTAAAACGTTCGCCTTGCCAACGGGATCGACAACCACTACATTATCACAAATTAATGGAGGTGTTGAAGATTTTGTGAAATTGTTTTTTACCGCTTTCACCATTGACCAAAAGGATTTTTGCCACTTCGGGCAGGTTAAAATTTTCCGCTTCATCTTTTGGTCGAACTCATGTTTAGCACGCCGTAGTACAGACTTAGAGGTATTTCGAGCGTTTATAAACGACAAGCGAGTTTCTTCATTTGGGTTTCCCCTAAATTCAGAAAACGCCGTCTTTTTTGTTTTTATGGCGTCGCGACACGCCTTCGTGAACGAGGTGTTTGATTCACACTTTGCAGTAAACGAACTGCACGGTATGTAGGACTTCATACCAAGTGTGATTACGCTCGTGACCTTTGCGGTCGCAACGTCAACGTCACTTTCCCTGAAACAATCAGACCACTGGTAAGCTGCAAAATACTGGTTCAAGCTCTCCCAGTTGGCTTTTTTAAAATGCCAAACAGTCCTACGCGTAGCTTTAATTGTATTTTTAGGAGGCCTTTCGGTGGAAAATGAACAGCTTACCAGACAGTGATCAGATCCTCCTAGGGGAGGCAGGACAGAAACGTGATATTTAGACGGATTTGTAGTTGAAAACAAATCCAACAGATATGAGGTGTGTCCTGTAACATCTGAACATGGAATCCTCGTAGGTTTGTCCACGATTTGCGTCAACAAGTTTGAATCGGCGAAGATTTCCGCGTGCAAACCAACAGGATCAGGATGGCATGAGAAAGGAAGCCACTTATCATTAAGGACGTTGAAATCACCGGCAACAACAATTTCAACGTCAGGATTTGATGCCGTAATTGCATCAATGGAGTCAGACAATTTGTCCAACTCAACCAAGGTGTTCTCGGTGGAACAATTAGGGCTTCGGTAAATGAAACAGAAGTAGATGTGCTTGCGCATATGGAGCTTTAAACAGATGAAATTAAATTCTGAATTAGCGCATTTTCCTAAATTAGGAAGAAGTGAGTAAGACACATCGTTGCGGATATAAATTGCGATACCCATTTGACGAAAAAATACTGGCTCTAGATGGTACCCGTTTACTTGAAATTGACCTAGGTCGCATTCACGGTCAACTTTAGTCTCACCCAAAGCCAGTACCTCTGGTTTTTTTGAGTAAGGTGGATGTAAACAGAAAGATGGTTCTCCCTAATTCCGCGAACATTACAAAAATCAAATTTTGAATTTCGACTTCCCCGCATCGGTCCAACTGATTGATTCTTTGGAGCCAATTTTCCACCACTCTTCCGCACATATCGGCCGGAACGTTGGCAATTTCGCGTTCGATATTGTTCCTGAGCTCCTCTAACGTTGTTGGTTTGTTGGCATAAACCAACGACTTAACATAACCCCATAAAAAGAAATCCAACGGCGTTAAATCGCATGAGCGAGCTGGCCATTCGACCGGACCATCATTTCATTCATCATTTTCATTATTATTTCATCGGACTCAGAAATTCGGTAGTAAGTTTTAATAATTTCCAAACGTTGCTCGTCCGACACAACATTGTCGGATGCGTCACTTTTTAACAAGTCACACAAGCGGTTCTCAAGAAAATTAACTTTTAAGATTTTGCTTTCGTAGATGAAATTGAAATGTCGAAATTTATATTAAAGATAGGTTGCATTTTGTGAATAGGGCAATTAATCTGTTTTACCTTTATATAACTGACAATTTCTGTCCAACTACTTGTAACGGCTGAAATGTCATCAAATAAAATTTCGTACTGGCGATCTTCTACTTTCGAACCCGGAGTGTTCAGTATCCTCAGCTGAGCTGCTTTTGTGAATACATCTGGACGAACTGGCACCCTACTAAGAGGATTTTCCACATTTGGGGAAATTTTTATTTTGCCCACCTTGAATGACATTTTAATCATATATAATTATACATCAAAAATGTAAAACTTGAGTATAACCAAACCTTGACAATGAGCACATCACAGTTAAATTTATCAGTTTTTATAGGAATGTACAATACAAAACCCTTGCAGTCAAAATACACTAATGGTAAATCCTCTACAGTTGTTATAGTGTTAGAGTTTTGATCTGTCAATCCCATTGCATAAAATATTGGCAAATACTCTCCAAAAAGATCCAAATCGAATCGTAGATCAATTGCCTGTGCATTTATCATAACTTCGGTTAATGAGTGATTAAGATTGCGATTTTTTTTCGTAGCACCCCATTTCTCAAAGACATTCCCTGTTTCGGCAATTGTAACTGTGAGATCTAAAAATGTGTCATTTTTTGTTTCATTCGTAGCTTCCGTACGAACGGCCAATTTAAGTGATTCATCGGCTATCCAATCACCTCTGCTATTTCTGGTCAAATGCTCACCATTTAATGTACCAATTTTACTCTTAAGTTTAAAATAAACGTCTTGCTTATCAATACTGGTAATAAAATCTTCTATTTCTATGCAGAGTTTTTGTGATTGGGGTTTATTACAACCCCTTATATGTATTGTCAACTTAGTTACTGTCCATTGAAGCCAAGTAGCAATAGAGCCTTTTTCAGAAACACCTATAACATAAACGAAATCATAACTTGTGTTTCTCTACGAATCATTTTTTACCTTTTTTCTGCTGAGGTACTTCAGTAGACATCTCTGAATTCGAATTCATGCCTAAAAATTCTTTAATGTTACAATCATCTTCCGGAGTTGTTACTATTCTTGGTTTCTCGTATTTACTTTCACTACTATTCTCGTATATGGGATTAAGAAGTTTTAAGACTTCCACAAGAATGTCAAACGATTCTTTGATAGCCAAAAATTGTTCCTCAGAAATATACATCATTATGGGCGAAGTGTCAATATGAAAATTTAATGCGATATTTTCATTGTCTAAGTTATCTTTTTTATAATTCACTGCAACTGTAATATTGGTTTTCCCAGGCGATAGAAATAATTCTTCTATACCAGAAATTTTTGTACTCAGTTGAAGTTCCAACAAAGAACAAGTCCACGGGAATGTGTCTTTATTTTGTGTCCAAATAGTTTCTAAAAAGCGTAGCGGGTATTCCACATTGAAATTTTCAATATCTTGTGATGGTGATGATTTACATGTTATTATCGGTAATCTAGTAATTTAATTTTCATTACACCTTATTTTCTTTAATATTATCATTTACTTTATCGTTGTTATATTGTTGTCTTTAATTCCTTTCATGGTATCCGTTACTATTTGATGAGTCGGGACCAAAATAGAGCACTGGTTTATTTCTACATTTACAATCAGCAATTTTGCAACTGAAAATCTTAATCAAAAATGATAAAAATTAATAACAGAAAATTTCAAAGTGTTTGTAAAAATTCATCTTACAAGTTAATGATGTTGAAAATATCTGTAACGTTTCTTGATTCCTCTGAGGAACATATATCTATTTTTTCTGCTTTGTCTGAACTCAAATGTATTGTTTCTTCTGGTGGAGCTATTTTCTTTGACTGCCTGTCCGAAAGATAAGATACTTTAGAAGATTTTGTTTCACTTCCACAATAGGTAGATCCATCAGTAGGCGACAGTTCTGAAATTACAGTAAACAATCAATTAAGACTCATGTATATTACGAAGACACTTAAGTATAGATAATTTTTCGAGTTAAAATTTTGCTGCTCCCACCCCCTAATCCTGTTCCAGTCAACAAAAAAACGGTCTGTGCTAAAAAACTTTAGCCCAATTCTAGGCGACACTTAAACGCATTGCACGCAGTTTAAAAGCGGTATACTCTTCCTTATCTCGGCCATTTTCTTTTTTCTTAGATAAACTCATGCGGACAAATCCAGGTAGCTTCAGCAATTGTTTAAAAACATTCTAAATGTTATTTGCCAAAATATATCGATAATTCGAAACTAAAGCTAGCATCAGACGAGCACACAAAACTCTCACACGTGTGAGAAGTGACGTAATTTTGACGTCACAAAATTGTCACATCAATTCACACCGTCTGATAACTTAAATTGTGATAGAATTTTTGTTTACACACCGTGTGATAACCTGTGTTACGTCTTTTTTTTTGACGTGTGTGAAACGAATTTTGCCTTCGTCTGATAACTCTGTGTGAGACGTGATATGTGTCAGGGCATTTTTCAGTTTGTGTGAAGCCTGTATGAAAATGTCCCAATGTGTGAACTGGCATGAATTCGTGCCATTTCACACGCACTGTGTTATAGCCCATTGACAGTTCAGCATTCTGGATTTTGGAGGTTTTATTTGGTGAGTTTTCAAATCGATACATTTTAATTATGTATTTTATTTTATTATGCAAGGCTAAGTTCGTTAATGGGCAAAAATTGAAAATGTCTTTTGTGAATATCTCAAAAACGGTGCATCTTATGAAAAAAGTGCAAGAAGAAAAGTGGTTTAGGATATGATTCTACATAAAACTCCTATACATAAAAATCCGATTGGGAAAATTTAAAAAAAAATCTTATTGAAAAGTTTGACTTCAAAGTGGAATTTTAATACAGCTGTTCGCTGTTCAATTAAACTTCAAATAATGCCATATCACCAAACGGGTCTTCAATTATAGCTTTTGTTATGATAGCAACACATTTCAAGTGAGAGGACGTGTCGTGTCAGATGTGTGTGAAATGTGTGTTGAGTTTTTTTCGTGACGTCAGTCATCACACGTGTGAGGGTTTTGTGTGCTCGTCTGATGCTAGCTTAATATTATCACTAATCTATATCATCTGAATTTTCGTGATTTGTATAAAGCGGCATTTGACAGAAACCTACACTCAAAAAGAAATTTTATTCATATAACAAAACGATTGTGTTAAGTCCAAAATCGACAAAAATTTTCTTCATTTTACCAGGAATTTTTTCATACAAACAAAATTTGCCAAATGTACAAAACTTTTTGTCATATGAATTTGGTTATATGGACAAAATACATTTTTCAGTCTATGTAGCCTTCGTTTTATACGAGGATTATCTATACATATTATGGGTATTCACTCTTTTGAGTATCGGTGTAAATGTAGCATGGATACAAGTGCATTTTACAAGAAAGCGTGAACACCATGTAAAGCATTTGATAAAGCTCCAGTGAACTATGACACTGAGCTGCAAGTTTGACAGCTCTAATTGCAGAAAATTGAACAATGCCGAAAAAAAGTGTGAAAACAGAAATTTTGGATTACCTCATCGAATCCTGTGTTATGGAATTCGAGTTATTGGACGAATCCAAAAAAATCTAAAATACTCGCGATTTTAGCTTCACTCCACTTCTTGTTGGGTTTTTCTCTTTTCCGCTTTCGCTGCTGAATAACATTTTGCGCCATATTATATATATTATATATATTTATTGATTTATCGCCACTAAACACTTTTTACCGGAGAAAAATATGAAGATCACAAAACATGAAAACAAACGTTTCAGCTGTCATAATTTACACTTCTCACTACACAAGACCCAAAAACAAGGTTTCGAGTGAAGCAAATAAAAAGCTAAAGTGTAACCGATTTTGTATGAAAAATTTTGCTAGGTCGAGTAAATATACATCCAATACACTGATACACAACCAAATGCATCAATGAGTGAATACCCTTAATAAGTACTAACCCTCTAAAAAAATTTTCTTTTTAATTCCTCACTTCGCCTTATAGCATAAAAATGCATCAAATATGTGGAATTGGGGAGAGCTGATCCCGGGATCAAGTCTTCCCATATCTAATTTTGTAATCATATTTTATCACAAAAATTATAAACAATAGAAAGCCACGATTTAGTGGTTGGAAATATAAGTTGATGATATCCATTATCGAAGAAAAATATTGAGAAAACGTTACCTTATGTGGTAAACAAAATGTTTGAACAAATTGTCAGAAAGTTCTCGACTGTTGACCAGATTTAATTTTATTTTTCTTGATAAAACGCCAAACCTTACCTTTATGCGAAATTCCAGACAAATATGAGGCCTATCGGTTCAATTTATCTGATAACAATAAAAAATCTACTCTTATATTAAAAAACAGCAGGAGAGGGAATTTTTAGGCAATTATTTTGGGGTAGCCGTGTATATTTTATTTTGATTCAGATTCTGAAATGCGGGCATTATTTACGCAAATAAAAAAATGCAAGTAATTTTTTCTTAGATACTTAATCACAACTAATAAAAAAATAAATAATCGAAAATGGAATTGACCCGCTGAAAAAACTCCCCTTTTGCACAATTTGTTAGAAATAATTATCGTTACTACTTTTATACCTACAAACAAAAAATTGGTTAATTACCATGTAACAAAAAAATAATCATGTAAACGAAAGACTAGTAAAATGTTTTTCTTTAAAATTTTCTTGAACTTTCTTTTGCCGTGGAAAATTTTCTGGGAAATTTCCATCCCATAATATCTTTTGTGAAAAATTTGGATAATATCCTTTCATTTTGACTTAAAGATCATGTATCTACGATAAGCAAGTCGAGAGCTATGAATTTTTGAAAAAAATTGGTTTCATGCAAATTTCTTTCCAAATCGAAAAATCTTCGAACAGGAAAAATCGCTTTTGAATCTACTCCGTGCAAGAGTCCTCGGCAAAACAGCGACGACAGCGCATTTTTTCCAATTCGGCTTCATTGTTCGTCGAACCCCTTCCATCCACCAACGACTTCATCCATCCGCCGGTGAATAAGCGCACATTGCTTTTTCCCCTGGTTTTAATCTAAATCATTTTTTTTCTATATAAAATTTGTTGGGCTGGCCCCAAAAAAATATGGGAAAAATATACTACCCACAAAAACGTTTGGTACTTTCCTGGAAAAAATTGTGCGGACGCCCATGGACCTGATCACAAATATATAATATATAAGTCAGCAAGGAATAATTCCTTTATTTGTGAATTATACTGAAAGGGTAAACATTTTATTTGGACTATTTTTTCTTTGTGGGGGAAGGTTTGTTTACAGAGTTAGATCTATTTGTTAATTCTAAAACGGATTGGTGGTTCTAAAATTAATTCTATATTTTAATTCTAGATGTCTTACTCGCCCAAGACAATATTAATTATTTGAATTTCTCGGATATTTGGATTTTTTTAATATTATTTGTTTTGCTAATTTTCGGGCTATTGGTCATATTAAGTTGCTAACGGCCAATTTCTTCACAGAGTACTAAAGTGGAGTCTAGCTAGTCCAGATATTATCTCTGGTACTCGGTACCAACAAAAAGTTAGTACTTGTGCATTTCTTCACATCGCTAGTACCGGAGCTAAATTCATCAGCCGGTACTAGCGGCAAATACGTCTAAAACTAAGATAATACGTCTAAAACCGATTTTGACACTATTTTGACATTTGAATTTGACATATTATTGTTCGCTGTGTTCCGTGAATTTGAGTACGGTTCAATTAATATTTGTATATAAACGTGTAATTTAGTGCGGTTAGTGGTACGATTAGTGGTGACGCAAAAAGGCCTCGCTGCCCCAATTGGAGTCAGCAACATACGCAAAAATGCAGCAGTGGCCGCCTCTCGTTCTTGCAATGTTGCAATGTAAAGTGACGCAAAAAAAATCCACATCATTTCAATTATTTATTGTATTTCGTAGTGGCATATGGTAGATTCGACGGTCAAATCGCTGATTCATCACTCCTTGCCCATCACTCTCTACGTCGACGAAATCGCGAAATAACCAATCACCGCCAAAAATCAAATCCATTTTCTATATACACAAAAAACAATCACAGAATAATATAATCAAATCAATTAAAATCGACTACTCCAGTATTATATTATAGGTGAAGAAATAAAATTGGCATAAATTCGAGTACAGTGGTGGCTTGATAATTCGGACAATTGCAAACCGGACGTTGTCCGAATTATCGATTTGTCCGAATTACTAAAACCTATATATTTCCACCCTAATTTTTGATTTAAACATAACAAAAGCTATAATTGCCAATCTGTGATATGACATTGTTCGAAGTTTAATTGAACAGCGAACAGTTGTATCAAAATTCCACTTTGAAGTCAAACTTTTCAATTAATTTTTTTAAAATTTCTTCCAATCGGATTTTGATGTATGAGAGTTTTATGTAGAATCATAAATAACTTTTGTTCTTGGACTTTTTTGATAAAATGCACCGTTTTTGAGATATTCGCAAAAAACGTTTTTGTTAGTATGGGGGGAGGGGGGGGGGGGGGGGGGGGTACCCCCCTAATGGTCCAATTTTGCCCATTAACGAACTTAGCGAAAAGTGAATCTGCGTAAAATTTTAAGTCTCTAGCTCAATGTGTGCGCCCGCAATCCGCGCCACAGACGGACGAATATACAGACGGACTTCTAGCGCTATTGCCTTTTTTTAAATTTATTTAAAATTTAAAGTTTTTCTTTTATTGTTAGGAAGTTGTGTTTAATTTTATTAATTGAAGCCATAGTTTTTTAAACAAAATGTTATAATAGAGCACTTGAAGAAACAACTTACTTTGAACAAGAATATAAAGGAAATTGAATAAACATAACCAAATTCTACGTACATACATATAGGTATTTGTATTCGTATTATACCGTTAATCGCGAGAAGTCTTTGTTGAACATATGTGACAGGTTCAAACACGATTTTTTATCTAGTGTCCGGATTACCGAGTCAGACCTTTTATCTTATGTCCGAATTACAGAGTCTTTAATATTAAAAACTTTCTGTCCGGATTACTGAGGTGTCCGAATTACCAAGTGTCCGAATTATCGAGCCACCACTGTACTAACATCGTTAGACCCTCGATTCTGAGGGCCCAGGAAATAATGAGTACCAGCTAGTACCAAAGTCAGTACTGAGGCGTGCTAGTACTTGGTGAAGAAATGACTTGATACCAATTTGAGTACCAAATTTTTGTCTAATACCGGTAATAGCGTTAGTATTCGGTGAAGAAATCGGCCGTAAGATTCCCTGGATTGGTACGGAGTATGTATGTTCAATAAAATTTTTTTAGTCAAAATTTCCTACTTGATTTAAAATCTAGATCGAGCATTTTTCGAACAAACAGATCAGGATATTCGAATACCCTATATGATTCAAAGTCGCCATAGTATATCCTATATATTTCATATCATAAATAATTTATAAAAGTAATTTTAAAAGTAACTCTACCTTTTTCTGGAGTTTCGTCAGTTTCATCGTCCTCATACTGAAGGAATGTTGTTAAAATTGGCTGGAAAATAAATGTTGAAGCCTCAACTTTGATAGCTACAACAGGTGGATGAATTATATCTAAAAACTGATTTGGCATTTGGACAATTCCTTGACAAAACTTTGTCTCTCCATGTGAGTTATGACAGTATCCGGGCGCATTAAATAATGTATATCGTTTAATGTCCTCCATATTACAGTTTTCATTGGGTCTAAGCGCAATTATATGAGCGTATATTGACTTTAAGTTTCCTCTATATAATGAGGTATGTTCAAAAATAAGAACATTGAAATGAACATTGGCAACTTCAAGTTCAAATTTTGGCAAATATTTGTTGTACATGTCTCTTCTTGCATTGGATCTTAGGAGAGCGTTTACTGTTTTATTCGAAAAGCGTTGTGATGCTATAAGAATCCTATGTGCAGTCAATTGTTGAGGTCGATTTGTAAGTAACATTATATTCTGTATGTAGAGTTCAATTTTCGTTTTGACGATATTCTCATCTAGCCATAAATGTTCTTCGATAATTGTATTGTAGCCAAAAGATACAAGTGGCACAGAGAATAATAATAATTTATCTGTTTCTGTAGCAACATATGCGGACAATGATTTTAGATTAACATCACTACGACTGTAACAAGCGTCTAGGAGCTTTTGGGGTTTTATTGGTAATTGGCATGTCGTGTGTATTAATCGTTTTGGGTAAATTGGAAGAGTTTGAACCACTTCGAGATGTTTTATTTCGCACAAAAAGAATGGTAATTGTTTTCGCTTTGATTTTCTTAAGATAATTTGTTCACTTGAACTTCTTGCATTAATTACTTCTTCTAGTCTCGGATGCAATTCTAGAAAACAATTACTTATCGTAATTTCATAGACTCTCCTGGGAATATCTTCCATCAGGGCGTCATAATCATCCGTTGAAGGTGGGGAAAGTTTTACGATTCCTGTTTCAGCTTTTTCCTCAGTATATGGAGGATAGTCATAGCTATTTATTAATAATTTAACGGTATCGATTATGCTAAGTAGTGTCGAATTGATTTTTGCCGTAAATGAGGACAAAAAAACTCTCGTCAAGATCTTTTCAGACACATCGCTAAACTCTAGATCGCTACCCAATTCAGACTCCTGTGAATCATCGGGAATGTCAATATGATGAAGCATATCAAAAGCAAGCGCTGGTCCTCTATACTGAAGATGAGCTTCCGTAACAGTATTCAAGTGAGTGTCCCAGTCAACATTGTGTTTCATTGTGTTTCCGCTCAATTCACTAACGGTAACATCAAAAAAAGAGTTCTCAATGTAAGCGGTTTCAGCTTTATTGTGAGAAATTAAAAAGTAATCGAATTGACTTTTGCTAGCGATAGAAAAGGTCCCCAATGGTTCGATAGAAACTTCTGAAACACCTGCTTTTAAGTTTGACCATTTACGGCCAACAATATGTGTTTCACAAAAAATGCCACCCATTGATATTCGCAAAATTGGATTATATCGAATTTTTCGTGTCGCTTGCACTATCGAGTCTGCAAACAATTCAGACGATTTCAGAGTCAGTTTCAGTTTTTCTATATAACAGCCAGTACTTAAGAAATGCCCATTATCGATTTCAGTATCTTCTAATTCGAAATCATCGGGAAAAAATGATGGTAGAAGATTCCATGCCCAGGAAAAGTAAGATTCATTGGCATCTCTAATCTGTTCAGCTTCCTGCCCATGATCGCTAGCCGAATCATTGTTAACCTTTAGTTTAAGTTTACCATCTTTCAGGGCCATTAAAAGAATCATAAGCCTCATGACCATTGGAAATTGTTGCGACGATACATTTATATCCATTGAATTAGTGAAAATATCTATTCGTGTTACGGAACCTGTTGAGGCTGTTGCTACATTATACTTTCGCAAAATTCTCATTTCAAGAGTACACCGATACAAAATAGGCTCTTGACACACATCTATTTGACCAGCCGCATTGCGTTTATCCAAGCAAATTGTCAAATCAGAGACTTGGATTAGTTTTCGAAGTAACACTTTCGTTGGACTAATGTCGATGAAGCTAGGCCTCCAGTTCTCGTCCGCTGAGCTAAACGACAGCAACTGAACGTTCATCGAGACGACAATGTCTTCTTCTACATACTTAAGGATAATATTGTGGCAGTTTATGGTAATGTTATTAGCCACTTTATTCACTAGACCCGGCATGTAGCCCAACTGTGCATCATCCACTTTTGATATCTTTTTCCGTTTTTCAGCTTTAGGCGACGTGTCTACATTGCCGTCCTTCAATTTAAGCACGAACTCAATGGTGTTTATCGTTATAGTTATTGGTTCGGAAGCAATTTTCGTCCAGGGGACATGAATAATTAGTTCATGAATATGTCCCGACAAGAATTCAAATGGAAGCTGTAGCTCCTCTTCCAAAACATCAAGCCGTAAATCCAGATTCTGAAAGGCAACCTCGCCCTCCCATAAAGATACCTAAAATAGCAGTTAGATGTGTATTTTGTATCAAATCATGACTATTCCATTTTACCTGAGCATCTTGCGGTCGGATATTTTTTACATACTTTGCCACATGATTCAAAATTATCGATGTTATATAGGATTCGATTTTGAACATTTTTACCTACGATTGAATAATTTCTCTCTTTCAATTCTTTAATTTTTGATTTACATTCTAATCGAAATTAATAACTTTTATTGTGCGTGGACGAGAAATTTTGACGTAATTCAATTGTTTACAAAAAAACTACTTGCTAATTTGTATTACCCTCTGTTTTGAGTTATACTCGAAAGAAGTATGCACTAGAGTACCTCACTAGATATTCTTTGCATATTTCGAAGAGGATGTTTTAATTTTCACTTATTTTTCGCTTTTCTCCCGGAGTGAGGCAAACGAGCATTTTGGAATTGACAGAAATAGAAGCGATCAAAAACTAACACAGATAGGGTAATTCTTCGTACGTAGCTAACGGTTTATCATGAGGAGGGTGGGAGGGGGAAGGTTGAATAAGAGCCAAATATTCTAAGTGCAGAACAGAGCTGTTAAACTTATTTGCAGCATAGTTTTCAAAACTAAACTGCGGGTCGCATGACAAAAAAAAATACGTTATCAATTCTTTAATATTAGCACTAATATTTAACTTAAAAATTGACATACTATCAAATCATAAGAAAAAGTAATGTGCTACAGCCGACATTTTTTGTAAAATCTGTTATGAACGCAAAAAGTTTTGATGAGCTACATGTAAAACTTTTCACGTATGTGTGCGAGTCTAGGGGCGTGACATTGTTATCTTGAAATTGCACTGCCACTTGCAAAGCACCGTCCGTTTGGCGGGCTTCAGTGTCGCATTTTTGTTCTCCTAGTTCCTGAGTCTCGGGCCAGCTTTCTTTCGACAAGCGTAGAAATTGGGGTCCTCTGAACCACGGAGAGTTCGGAGTCCTGTCCGGTATGTGTTTCCATTTAGTGGCTAGGTCTGCCACATTTTCCTTGATTGTAATGTAACGCCAGTTGTCTATGATTGTTGTTTCCTGCATTTCAGCTATACGAAACATGACGAACTGTTTGTATTTCCTTGGGTCAGACCGAATCCATAAGAGGACAGTCTTTGAGTCCGACCCATAATTTACAGATGTGATTCTTAGGTCGTGGGCATTGATTATCTTGTTGCCTAGACGGGCTCCCAGGATGGCGGCCAGTAGCTCCATTCGTGGTATAGATATAGGGCGTAAGGGGGCGACCCTTGTCTTGGCACAGACAAGTGAGACATCCGCACCACCAGGACCCACCGTTCTAAAGTATGCCCCTTCGCCGGCATCCACAAATACGTGAAGTTCGACATCACTGGAGTCGCTGTCGCCTGAAAGAAAGTAGCATCGTGGAATCCGGATGTCGTGAACACATTTCAAGCTTCCCAGCAGCGCTCTCCATGGAGTTGCGAACTCGTCGGGCATAACTTCATCCCATCCTACACCACTACGCCAAACATGTTGGAGCAGAATCTTCATATGAATTGTGAAATGAGCAATCAGTCCCTGACATAAGCAGTCTTAATAATTCTCTTTTTGTTGGTAGTTTGCCACTCAGAATTTCCTTGCTGGCGTTGGTGTTTTTCAGATTGAAGACGAATACGTCGATATCGGTTTGCCATCACATGCCTAAAACCTTTTCAACTTCTGCTATGTGATCGACAGTCTTTCCAGCATGACAAAACGTTTCTGGAGATCCTTCATCGCCCAATGCTTCTACTACCTCTGGAGAGTTCGATAGCCAGTTCCGGATAATAAAGTTTCCTTTTCTCACATCTTTCGCCAACTGAATGGCTTCTTGAACTGAGTTGATGTCTTTCTCGAATGGATTTCGCAGCTCTCGGTAGTTCATTCTCGTGATCGCTTGCGTTTCGGTTTTTGACGTATTGTGCGAAGCCAAATTGTAGTTGTTTGGCATTGTCGCGTTTTCCGACTTCCAAAGAAACCTTGTCACGAATCGGGAGCCATCTTTTTTCACAATTTGCTCCAGTTTGTTTACTTCAGCTTGGCTTGTGTTTATTTGTCGGTTCGCGAAGCAGTCATTTTCGGTGGTCATGTTTTCTATCACGAGTCTATGTAATGCGACATCATCGTCACACTCGAAAATGTGCAGCTGCACATGGGTATCACAAGGAACATCACTCTGTGAGGGACCCACTTCCAACAGTCCATAAACTGTTCACCCAAGCCGGGTCTTGGTTGCAGCTGGATCGCTCGGATGGCCCTCTCGGAATTTTAATGGCATTGCAAGGTTCTTATTGTTAACTCCGATTATGACTTCTGGTACCGCGTTTTCATATGACTTAATTGGGAGCTCTCTCAGGTGTCTATATTTTTGCGTAAGTTCCGGATACACAAGTGTTTGCGACGACAGATCGAGCGCAGCTACGGAGCGTACACTTCTCATCGGTAATTTCTTCTGAATGACGTGTCTTGGTGACACTTGTAAGTCTACTTCCTCCGAATCCCTTTCGACCCTGACTGTACCATCCGTCCATTGCAAACGTAGCTCGGATTTTACTCCTTGAATGTCAAGTTGCTCAAGTACGTTTTGTTCTATAAGTGTAGGGCCAGAACCCTCATCTAATAGCGCATAAACATCCACTGATGTTTTGTTCCCATAAATCGTAATCGGCACGATCCGATACAGCACCTTTGACGTTTGTCTATGTTGAGCAGCAACTAGGTTTGCGCCACTGTCTTCGATAGGTGCGCTAGTTGTTTCGGGCTTTTGCATTTCAGGTTTATGCAATGTGGGATGATGCTTCGCCGAGCAGCCGTTAATCCCGCATGCCTTACGGTCCTTACAGAATTTAAGATCATGACCCACCAGACATCTGCGGCACAACTTTTTATCATGCACCAAATCGCATTTTTCCAGTCTATGAGTATCATTACACGCAGCGCATTTAGCTGATTTGGTTCCGTTGCCATTTTTAGTGTTGCTGTTAGTGGTTTCGTCCTTACCATGATATCCAATTCGATATTGTTTACGGTTTTCACGAATTTCACGATTTTGTTGGACTGTACTTGGAACGAGCGTGGCAACAACACTGCTTGCTGCCTCGGCAAAATCAAATAGCCAGTCACTGAAGACAAGCAAATTTACTTCTTGATATGAACGCGCATGTTTTGCCGAATCGAGTCTCATTTGAGCTGGGAGTTTTTCGAGTAACTCCTGTACAAGCATCGGGTTCGTTAAATGAGCGTAGAGCTCTGCAGCTTCCATGCTTGCTGTCATATTTTTTACCTCCATTGCCATATTTACAAGGATCTCTAATTTATTCGCGTTTACAGGTGGTGAGCTGCGCAACTTAGCTAACATGTTAATTAATAGATGGTCTGGTCTGCCGAAAATCATGCGCAACGTGGAAATAATTTCCGGCACCATTGCCGGTATCAGTAGTTTCCCGCTTACATATTCTAGTGCTTTACCCTTGAGAGCGCGTTGGAGCCGAATCAAGTTCTCATCTTTGCTGAAACCGCAAAGTTTGGTCGAATTCTCGAAGCTACTTAAAAATAGCGGCCATTCTTCAGGTCTTCCACTGAAATTTGGAAGATCCCTTGGCGCAACTTGACGAGCGTGTACCTGTTCAAGAGTCAGGTAGGAAGACGTGACATTTTTAAGGAGACCAACTTTTTAAGGAGATAAGGTCATAATAGAGAATCTGGAATTTGCAAGTTATATTTGGAGTACCGAACGGAATTTAATGTGCGGTGGGAAGTTGTGGTACGGAAGGAAGACACAGAAAACTACGAAGATAACTATTTCACTGATTCTCTATTATTTTTCAGTGTATATCAATTTCAAAGGTTCTTTGGATGAAATTAGGCACCCCTGATAAATTCATCCTATTTGTCTAGTTAGTATCTAAGTTTACAGGAAAAAATACTTCCTATTGAAAACTCAACTGCCTGTTTTTGGTTTGATTTTTATCGCCTGTTTTTAAAACTCTAGTGTTCGTTTTGATTTGCTCGCAACGTCCCCACCAGATAGTATTCTACGTCTCCAAATGGTAATTTGAGTCCCTGGATAACTGACTGCGTCCTCCTAAGTAATAAAATGAGTGGTTTTATCACCGAAACATGAAAAAGTCATACAAAACTTACAAGCCAAAACTCGCGCCTTTTTTCAATAAATGATTACTAGTTGTAACTAATACATTCGTTTCGAATAGTCCACTTACATTTACGAATTCGGATGTATAGTTCACTTCGAAAGCTCCTGGCCACTCTTTTTTATGTAGGCTCACCAAAAGTGATGTGCTTTGAAATCTTTAAATTTTTTCGTCATTTGAACGACGAAACATCTTTCATTTGAACGACGAACGACATCTTTGAACGAAAAATGTTTTAATCGATTCATTTAAGTACAGTGTTTCTGGATCAATAGCTTAGAGAGTTTCAACTATAACAAAATATTTTTTAAAAACAAAGCTGATTTTTTGAACAAAATTTCCGATGGCCACACTCTAGTTTTTTATGGTCCTCCACTCTAAACACGGCACTAATAAAGCGAACGTGGAAACGAATATAGTCAAGTGGGCAGAAAATGCCAAAAAAAAATCGCCAAATATAAATGTCAAAAAAATTCCAATTACTAGCCGTAAACATATTTTCTGGAATTCTTAAAATATATATAAAATGACCGGCGACAATGAAATGCGAGGCAGCGTAAATGATGAGGACACTGTAATTGATTTAGGATATTATAGGAAAATGGTGCGTAACTTTATAGATATGGTGAGTTACCTTTGAAAATGTGTAGAATATTGCCTGTTCATACTCTTTGAATCTTCAGAGACGATATCGCACCGCTTTGTTTTGGGCTGAAAAAGTTGCAGTGCTTAGTCAGTTTGATCCGAAGGACGTTTATTGGCAAGCTCAGTGCATGTTTCTACTTAAAGAATATCATCGCGCCGCGCACATAATGAAAACCCACGGATTGCAAAAGACGCATATTTTGTGCCATTATTTGGCCGTAGAAAGTCTTCTGGAGGCCAAGGAATATAACGAGGCAATTGAAGTGCTCAATTCTATTGATGTCGAAGATATGGTGTCTTCTATGACAGGGCAATGTGATGATACGGTGTCTCAAAATTTGATTTTCGACGACCAAAATAAAAACGTAAGTTCTGATTTTTATTAAAGATATCAGTTCAATTATCCGAAATTTTTTTTTGAAAATTTAAAATCAACTTTATTCTCAGAATTTATATCTCACTGGTCCCTTAACCTTTAGACCAGTGCTCCGCCGCCGCGGCACACTGGTGTGCTGGGAAATGATATTAGGTGTGCCGCGGTAAACATTTCAAAAAGCTATTTAATAATTCTTTCAGGATTTTTTTTTTTTTATTATAAATATTTTATACACAAATTTTTTTATATTTTCTTTTGTGGTGTGCCCCGGATTTCCAGAAAAAAAAATTGGTGTGCCGTATGCAAATAAAGGTTGCGGAGCACTGCTTTAGACTACTGGCATAGATTTTAAATGAACAAAATATTAGACTACTAGCTCACAGTGGTTCGTGATCGTTTTTTATTGGGCAAAATTCTATATCTTTTGATGCATTAAAAAGTTTTGAATGCGGTTTTTTTATTGAATAGATAACTTCAAATCCATATATATATAAAAATAAATCGTCGCAAAAATGTGCGGATTTTATAGCACATAATTTATCCTTGTTACGGGTCATTAAGGATAAAATTTCCAGCACAATAACACATGGATCAATAAGTCCCGAGACTAACAATGAAAACAACATTTTTTTTGCAAAATTTTTTTTTATTCATCAATATAATCACCTTTTAGGGTGATACAATCGTCACGCCATGCGTATCCCAAAAAACTGACGCCATGACTTTGCCAGCTGACTGCTGCGTTTTCGGACGCTTCGGACGGCTTTCGCCAGCTGTGCGCCACTCAGATGACTGCCGCTTCGACTCTGGAGTGTAGTGATGTATCCATGTTTCGTCCATGGTCACGTAACGACGCAAGAAATCTTTTTTATTGCGAGTAAATAGCGATAAACAGCTTTCTGAATCATCGACTCGTTGCTGTTTTTGTTCCATCGAAAGCAATCGCGGCACCCACTTGGAAAAAACCTTTTTCATGCTCAATTTTTCATGAAGGATAGTAAATGCACTTCCATATGATATCTGTGTTATCTCAGCAATCTCACGGAGCTTCACTTTACGATCTTTCATTATAATTTTTGTCACTTCACTCACATTTTCCGGTGTAACGGCTTCCACAGGTCTACCCGAGCGTTCCGCGTCATTTGTGTCGGTACGACCACGTTTAAACTCGGCAAACCACCGACAAATCGTTGCTTTTGATGGACAAGAGTCCGGGTAACATTTTTCAATCCATTGTTTCGCTTGCACGGTGTTTTTACCCATTAAAAAACAATGTTTTATCAGAACACGAAACTCGGTTTTTTCCATTTTTTAAACAAACTACAAAACGACTTTACTCCAACCTCGATAACTCAGCTGTTTCTGGTCCGATCGACTTAAAATTTTGACACGTTTCAAGCAAAGGTTAGTACTCTAGAAAGACGTGGTTACTGGTTTACTACGAGCGTCATCTCTGGGTTAGTCTCGGGACTTATTGATCCATGTGTTAAATATCAAATCAACATATTATGTGTAGGTGTATAATTTATCTAGATGTTATAAAACTTTCAGCATTGAAACACCTGCATGCCATAAAACTTTCGGCTATGAATTTATAAAAATACAAAGATTGACGTCTAAAGATTGACGGTGTAAGCCAGCCAGCATTTTATAACACTTCCAAATTGTATAAAACAAAATACATCACTTTACTTTGCTTCCTGTTTTTTACATAAAATTAATTAAAATCACGCTAGCGGCTCCGGGTGGAAATTGGCTGCAACAACACCCTACAGGGAATTAAAGCGTAAACATCAATGTTTATCCCAGCATGTTTTTTTTTGGACATTGGATTGTTGCAATCTCTAGATTTATGCAAAGGGCTTAAATTTTACCTTGTGCTTAAATCGAGATTCGACTGTAGTTTCTTAAAACACTTAATTCATTATTTTTACTGAATTTGAGGATTACATATTACGAATAAAAAAAAGATAAAAATATCAATAAAAGGGCAGTTTGTTGCATTTCGTGTACTTTGCCAATGATCCATGTCCCTCTCGGAAATTTCAAAGTGCTTTGAACGAAAGCACTTCAAAATTGCTTTGGAATTTTCTTTTAACCAATTTTTCAGTGTTTCCATGAAAGTCCATTCGAACACATTTTTTTCTTTGTTTTCTGAATTTCTTAAATACATTTTCAATAGAAATATTTTAAATTGCAAGTCAGTAGAAATTCTTTGTTGAAATTATGTGACAATCCACTGAATCGGTAATTTGATGGTCATGTTTAAAATTGCGCTTAGTATACTAATTTCGACCAATCTTCGCCAGGAGAACGCATGTATCAGTGGCAAAGTGCCCAGAATAACAAAGACACACAAATAGAAATACAACAATCTTAATGGACAAAGGATGGAATCGAGGATGCGACTTGATTTTTTTTTCCATTTTTTTGATATTTTTCCATTTTTTGATATTTTTTCATTTTTTGATATTTTTTCATTTTTTGATATTTTTATGTTTTTTAATTCAAAATAGGGAAAGTAATGAATAAATATGAGCGTTCGGTGCGAAGTGCATCCTTAAATTCGGTAAAAATAGTGAATTAGAATTGTTTTAATAAGCTATTTTGAAAATGCTTTGGCCATATTACTTTGCGTGGAACATTGGTAACAAAATAGAACCACTGTACTTTCAACGTATTACCAATGATTACCGAATATAGATGGGAAGTAAACGGAAGTTTCCTTTTAACTACGGCAGAGAAAAGAGATGCGCGATAAAAAAAAGTCACCAAGCAACACCATCTTTCCCTTTTATACCTTCATATCATATGGAATAGAAGAAAAAACAAGAAACTTGTCGTTTAGTCAGGGCTAAACCAAGCGAAACAAAGTAAAAAAATATCCACGACAGTGGCCTGACAGTTCGCGAAAATTTTCAAGCAAATTATGACACTTTTTTATTATTTAAATCGCGAAATACACTAAAAATCAACGAAATTAACTCGAAAACTAAATTTTCCACCGAAATTGGTGGTTTGTTTTGATTTTTAACTAACTGACTGCTGAGATTCAAATTTGTGTATTGCCATTGTGCGATTTTCTTATGGTTTTTTCGAGGCACATTAGAACTTATTACGCATCACAACTGAGATGTGGCAACACATGAGATGAGGCCGCACACATAAATGATTCAGTATTCACACAGAAATTGAAACCGCCGGCATGTCGCTAGTTGTCCCTCTCTTAAACCAAATATTTTAGGAGAACTTTCTTATCTATATTAGGTAATCATTGGTATTACTTTGGAAAAATGCCATAAAAGAAAAGCACTTTAAACGCGTTTTTTTCCTGCAGTGATACTAAGCCAAAGTTGGTAGATGATTGTCAAATTACCTTTACCTAATTTAAACATACAACTTCTACTGATTTGCAATTTCGAATATTTCTATTGAAAATATATTTAAGAGATCTGAAAAACGGGAAAAAAATGTCTGTGAATCGACTTTCATGGAAACTATTTTCCGCGAAGTACTTTTAAAGTATTTTAAGAGTAGTTTTATATGATGAGTAAAAAGAATATGATGAGATAAAAGTACTTTTGAATGTGTTCTTTGAAAGCAAAGAGAACAATGCAGAGTCAGTTAAAAGTACATTTCAAAGCAGTTTTAAAGTGCTTTCGCTTTAAGTACTTTGAAATTTCCAATAGGGACTGAGTTAATATCCATCTATCAAGAAGGCTCTACCATGGATATTTTAATGATATCCGCTGGTTGTCTGTCCGAAACTTTATATATATATATTCACCCCTTAGACTAAGTATTCCTATAATTTAATTTATTGTGTTTATTTAAATTCTAGTCATTAGAAGGTACTATTCTTTAGACTATGTAAATTTTGTTAAATAAATAAATATACTTGCAGGACATTCTTGCTTCAATTTGCCTCTTGAAAGGAAAAGTGTTCGAAGCGATGGATAATAGGGCACTGGCTATGGATTGTTATGTTCAAGCTCTCCAGAAATCGATTTATTGCACTGAAGCACTGGATGCTTTGGTCCAGCATGAAATGCTCATGGCTTGGGAAGGTAATCTTAAATAATATTTTTATTCGACAATTAAATTAAACAGTGACTCATTAAATTAGAAAAGGAACTTATGCAACATTTACCCTTTGCCCAGCAGTGTTCAGAATCCGACGCAACGATCCTTAAGAAGTTATATGAAAGCAAACTAAAAAAGCACTATGATTCCATAAGTCCGGTGAGCTTAACTTTGGTACAATTTTTTTATTACGCTATTTTACGCTAAATTTTCAGCAAACAAATGCAGAACAAACACCAATCGGAAATCTCAATTTGAGTACTTTGCAATCAATAAAGGAATTAACGGAAAAAATTAGAAGTAGCCGATCGAATGAAGTAAAAATAAATAAAAGCTACAATGCGAAATTATTTACACCTATTCAGACTGCAATTTTATCACCTGCTAATAAGTAAGTGGAAAATTTATTAGTTGCAAACACATGAAACCTCTGTAGGTCAATCCGCGGTGAACTCAATTTTTTGCAAGAGAATTACACAAATACTCCAATTCTAGCTCTGAACTTTTTTCCCTCAGGATAGTCTTTTAATAATAATTTTATATTTTATTTCAGAATACTTCAAGATTTAAAAAATACATCATCATACTCGCTGCAGTCGAGCTTAACAAAATTTTCTTTAAATAACGATAATATCCGACCGGTTGATAACACACATAGAAGTAAATTAAATATTGATAGTAGTTCTGGAATAACACTAAATAGTTGCATGTCGAGGTTACAGTCTAGTGTTGATGTAATGGCCGCTCATGCTGAGAAACTATTTTATGATTGGGAATATAAGAAATGTCTAAAAGTTTTGGATCAGTATGATTTTCCATATAATAATTACAATGCTTTTGAGTAAATAAAAAAAATATACGTAGGTTATTTAAAAAAGATCCTTACCATAATGGAGCTCTAACAGTGCAAATTGGATGTTTGGCTGAACTAAAAGATTTCAACAGTAATTTGATGATATTTTTGAATAACGCTAGATATTTACAAAAGCTTTAATTTCGTTAAAGAACTTTTTTACGTTGCACACAAATTGGTTGACCTTTATCCGGATAAAGCGATATCCTGGTATGCAGTAGGATGTTATTATGACTTGATTGGAAAATCGGATCCGGCTCGTCGATATTTATCGAAAGCCACTTCTTTAGATAGATTGTATGGACCCGCTTGGTTAGCTTATGGCCATTCATTTGCTAGGGAAAATGAACACGATCAGGTTAATTTTATAATTATCACGGCTCAATTTTCTTTAAAGGAAAGCAATATCAAGTGTCTCATGAAAATATTTATCTGGCATTTTTAAAGGCAATGGCAGCGTATTTCAAGGCAACTCAATTGATGCGAGGATGTCATTTGCCACTTTTATATATTGGTGTTGAATGCGGTTTCACTAAAAATCTGGAGCTGGCAGAAAAGTTTTTCTATCAAGCGATGAGTATTGCACCTCTTGATGTATTCGTTTTGCATGAATTAGGCGTTATAAAATTTGAATATGAATAGTAAAAATTACTATATCACTTTTGTAATAAAGAAACTAATTTTTTTTATTGTCTTGTAGTTATGAAAGTGCTGAAGAAGTTTTTAGAACAACTGCAGAAATAATAACTAATCGAGCCCGAAATAATAGAGAGGCAATATCACCGAGATGGGCCCCACTTTTCAACAATCTGGGTCATTGTTGTCGAAAGACCAAAAAATATAAGGATGCTTTGGAGTTTCATCAAATAGTATAGTTTAATTTTTATTTTGGATTATTTAAAAAAAATGTATTTCCTGTAGGCATTGATGCTCAAGCCACAAAATGCTGAAACATATACGGCTATAGGATTTGTGCATGCACTTATGGGTAGATTAGAAGAAGCGATTGAATTTTTCCATAAAAGTTTATCCTTTAATCGAGATAGTGTTGTAACATCAACTATTTTAAAAACCTGCATAGAAGATCTGATGGAGGAAAATGCAATTATCGATAACATCTGTTCAAAAGGTAAATACATTTTTTTTCTTGGTAAACAATTATATTAAACATTTTCCTACAGATAATAAAGAACAACCCAAATCACCAGTTAAACGACCGAATCCGGTTGAGGAGACTCCAATGAAATTAAATTGCATTAAATTAAAGTTTGATGAATATGATGCTTCCCCGAATTCAGATACTGTGGACAATAGTTGTGATATGAGCATGGATGTATAAAATAAAAATATTGGGCATTATTCATAAAGGTTTTTTAAACATTGTTTAAACTAAAAGGGTGTTGAGTTATTCATAGTAAACTTAAACCTGTGTTTAGCAGTGAAAATTGGTGTTAAATTTAAAATGCGAAAGGCGTATGTTGAAATCACGTTAATCGATGCCTATCGACGAGTTGTAAATATTTTGTATCTATTGTACATTCTAATTGCTTTACGATTTTTTGTCATATTTTTTGTAATGATGCAGAAATGTTGGCATCGCGGTATAAGAATAAGAGCATAATGGTTTCAGAGGATAACCAAATAATGGTATCGTGAAAAACTTGAATATCAAATTGATCAGCCAATCTTTAATACACAGGATAATTGCACAAAAATTCACTTTTAACTTTCATTAAATTTCAATCACAAATAAACGCAAAAAGCAAATCTCATCTAATCTGTAGGTTTTTATGCATCCTAAGGATTTTATTTGCACTTTTTTACAAATAAGATCTCATATAAAATACATTTGACTTTCGAAAACAATCAAATCGAAAAATACAATATATGTGACTCAAAAACATGATAGAACCGTTGTTTAACTAAACCCTAGTTCAAATTTTGTTTATGTATAGGAAATGCTTTAAGTTAGGTGTTAAATTTTAAACATGGTTTAGCTAAATCTCAGGTTAACGCAACAACTATGAATACGCACCATTGTGCTTCCAACATTAAGTTAATATTTGACTTAAATTGTAAAATAATTTCAAAGTCGGTCTGATTAATACCTAATGGCGTTTTCAACAGGCATGCTATTTTTGCTCTAAAGTCTCGCTCCGAGAAAGTGCCCTTTTATTTATCGATTTTTCATGATATCCATTTCTTTCTAGCTTATATGCCAGCTGCATACATACACGTATGAGAGGCATATTCTGTTTCATTTTGCCGTACTTGTGCATTTTGCATATCATAGAGTTTTGCTGAGTTCGAAGTGGGCTCGATTATGCGAGAGGCTTTTTGTAGCTTAGTTTGCATTTGGAAATTTACATAAAAATATGAACATTTGTTCACAAAAACTGAAATATCTCGATAACAGTAGAGAATTTTAATACCTTTAACAATTTTTTCGCAAAAACATTAGTTTGCAAGTAATTCGCAACTTTTTTTTTAATTTTTAATGATAATATCTCGATAGACAGCGGATAACGGTGAAAGGCAAAGTTGTCTGGAGTGTTATTCTTTTCGATTCATCGCATAAAATGACCTGCCAAAAACCCGTATTTTTTCGAGATGATCGCAAAAATCGATTTGATTGAAATAACGGTATATCTCGATAACGGCTTGCGACACGCAGTTCTTCAAAAAGACAAAAATGTAGACCATTGAAAAACGCGTAGTTTCGGAGTAAATAGCAAAAAACGAAATTACCCTCAGCGGCTTATGGGAGTGTTTACATGAGAGATTCAGTCGCAGCAACAAAAAATCGCTAACGACAGTCGCAGGTCATTCGCAACCGGCATAGTTTTGTTGCGCGATTTTTCCTTGATGTGTGCGTGAGTCCACATCAATACAGCTGTATTGGACTATAGAATAATATACTTACATAGAACGGTCGCCCCGGGATTTTCCCATAAGCCAATGTAAGAGGAAGCGAGATGAACCAAAAAATGCTATAGACTTTCTCTTTCTACCACATTGACTAGATAGGCAACGTCACAACTTTTGCTAAAAGCAGAAAATCAGGGGTGGATAGCTATGTTCTAAAAGTTAACAATTTGCATAAAATATGGTGCGAAAAAAACTTTTTTCATGCGGATTCAACTATTTCAGTATTTTTTAATTACTTTAATGACATAAATAACTTTATTAAATGAATCGTATTGAAAATTTCTGGTAATTTTAACTTAAAACATGTTGTTCTAAATATATTATTGTACTAAAATTTTAAGACAACCCTGAAATTGATAAAAAACATTTTCCCTTGCTTCCGACCCCCTTTGTCTTCTAATTTTAAACTAGAGGGAAAAGTGAGCGGCGGGGCAAGTGGATGTTTTGTTGTGATTTGTCAAATGTCATTTGATTTCACGTGAAGTAATTTGTTTATGTTGTTATTTGTGTTGTGCAAAGCAGAATTTTTCTTGTGTGGTGACAGAATGTGAAAATAGTACATGGACGGCACCAAATTCAACATTTTTTAAATTTCCAAACTCGGAAAACAGTTAAGAAAACATTTTTTCTTTGTGCTTGCTGATTGCAATTTCCAAGACGTCGAATGGATTTTTGGAATCGACCAGGAAGAGCTTACCAAAATCAACAATATTAGGTGTTTTCGGATTTACAAGGAGCACTTCCAGTCCGAAAACATTCATCCCACTGGACGCTTGTGTAAGACAACAACAAACTTTTGGCGACTTTCAATAATAAACAAACTAGAAATGTCAAATCGAAGACATTGCCAGATGACTCTTTAGTATAAAAAAACAACATTAAAGCAAAAAAATCGCACAAAATTTTTGTCCCAAATTAGTGTAAAAATTTTATTTTCAATACATGAAACATTGTTCAACGCTGGCATAATTTGTTTAGTTTATAAGTACTCATGTAAAGATTCTGTAATAGTGTTAATTTATGAAATGGCAATAAAAAAATCTTGAATCTTAAATCTTGAAAAGTTTTATTCTTAAAAAAAATTGCTCAACAAAAACGACATTTTGGTCAATATCAAAGATATAGAATTGTAAGCTATTTTGACATCGCTGATTCTGAGTCAGACTGCTTTCGCGAAATTCACTCTACTTCTGGAATTACTAAAAAGAAAATATTTTCGATACAAAAAAAGTTGCTAGTAAAATTTCCTAAAGGTCGCCCTCCATTACCATGACTTCGGCAACTGCAAAAAATAGAGACACATTTATGTGAAGATACGTTGACGAGAAAGGGAGATAAGAATCAACTGCAAAAATTTGTCGGCAACTGCAAGAATAATTTCCCCTATTTTTTATGGCGATTTCTACTACAATCACACATTGTCCCTGTAAGTGAATAGTAAGCACGGACAGCAGTAAATTTTGACAGATCATATTTTTCTGGTTGGAATATTGGCAACGCTAGTCAGAACGCTAATGACTGCATAAATTTTATCCAAATCATCAATTACTCCAGACAATTTATGAACGAATAGATAAATTGAGGCGTTAAAAGCTAGAGTGGACCAACCCACATAATCGAGTTTTTGAAGCTTTTTCACTTTTGCATTATTATTTACTGTAAATTTTTGGAAAAAAAAAATTCTGTGGACTTTATTACTCAATGTTGAAATGTTCTTTTGTGCATCCAAACATTTTTATCTAGAAACTCACTCGCAATAGTGATTCAAACACAAAAAAATTCACGATTTCGACATGTGGGTTGGTCCACTCAAGCTTTTAACGCCTCAATTAACAGAACTGTCAAACTGATTTTACTGCGGATTCGTGCTGCTCCATTCCGTGATGGAAGTCAGCAAAACCAATTTTTCTGCCAAGGCAGATATGCTACCGCAGTGAATGCTTCTTCATTCTGATATGCGCTTAAAGTTTCTAGCCAAAACATGTTCTAATTGGATGACTATACATTGAAGTCTTCGTTCTAGTTATTCTTTAGATCAACAGATGGCATTATTTTCAGTAAAAAAATCTTGGATTGGGTGGTTACCGTGGCTAAAAACCAGGCCCGAAAGAGCTAACAATATACTAATTTTAGTAGTTTTAGTAATCACTGAAAAATTGGAAAATATCTTAATCAGTTTAATATTGAATTTATCGTCTTCAGAATTGCTTTGTAAAGTTCTTGTTTTTGTAAGATACTGATGATGCGAAGTTACTTCTTTGCTGCAGCGAATTTGTTTTTCACAGTTTAAGATTCTGTACCAGATTGGTACTTTGCACAAAGGATGATGCGTAGTAGCTATTAATATTCCTTTAATTTGATTAGATTTCGTTCAAATTATATTCAAGTAATGATAGTTATAACTTTTGCCATTGGTACAGGACATTTTCAAAAAATATCTACTTACGAAAAAAGTTTAACTAAATTTTAACTGTTCTTGGCAGAGATAAACAATCCTTCGTGTTGTAAATAAAACAGAATCGTCAAATTTTATTTAGTTTTTTTTTTGGTAAGATTTACTCGATAAGGGTTTTCACGTCTTCAGGATACTTGGTTTTGGTCTTAAAAATAATTTGCCGGTGTTAATTTGCAATTTAATTTGCGAAGAAGAAACATAAAATACACGATTCCTTGCAACTCAAAACTATTTTATTTTTGATTGCCAGTTTTCAAAATTTGAAACACTCGTAACAGCTCTGGGCACCAATTTTGTATTGCGAGGCGTCTGCATAAACGGGTCTCACAACACAAAAGTCGATCATGTAGCTCGACGCGTCGCATAAACTTCGACACAAACCTTACGACGCATTGACTAGTGTCGATAAAGACTTTGGTGTTTACTTCGTTACAATTAATTTCGTAAGTGGTTTAAAACAATGCCAAAACCAAAGTAAATAACACCAAATTAAATATACATTATATTTTATTATGACAACTAAATTATAGGGAACAGACAAACAACCATTAGTTGGCGGCTATTGTCAAATTTATGGGCGAAAATCCGTCACTTGTGACAGGTTCACTCGAAAAAAATGCGATGGGGAAAACCAAGAAAACGAAGTTATGGGAAACTTTTACCGATGATTTAAATGCTTTCAGTGATTTCAGTGCACTTCTAATTAGGCGTAAATTGATAGTTATTTCTTGATTCGAATTATCCAAACCGAGGATATAAATTTCGATTGCACTTATCATTTTGATAGTTCGTGAATATTATTCCCCAACAATGTTAGATATGTTGACAATGGAATGTGTGCTTTGTGCCATACACAAACTGAACTATTTTGATAATCAAACCAAATCTCCTGTAAATTATCCTAAATTATTTCTTTCGACACACATTGAGTCGAGATATACGATTGCAATATTAGCTGCATTCTAGGTCCATGAAAAACCTACTGCGAAGTACTGCGGAACATTCGCATCTACACATCCTCTTAGTCCGCAGTAAATTTTCGTGTGCAATTTTGACAAAAAATTCCGTCAGATGTCCGAACTTCCTAAGTGAAAATCCGGGTTTTAAGGTTAGAACGAATTGTCACTTTTGTTTGTTTTCGTACATTAAAACACTTCCGCTATGAAAAATCAAGGAAAACATTTGATTTGAAGTACAAATGTTCTCCAGAATGAAATTAGATTGCAATTACTGTTGGAATAACCACCCGAATGTCTAATATCTCTAAATTGAAATATGTGTTGAACCGAAATAGTGTTTTGTTTCTGATCTCGAAATTATGGCGATAATGCATAAAATATGGCCTTTTCCCTCATTGCAGGTTCATTTATTCTATTTAATTTCATTTTTTTCTCAGATATTTTGTATCTCTGTTGATTGCGAAATTATTTGTATATTTACAATTTTCAAATTGTGTGCGCTCTATAATTGTGAGGTTATATTTTACTAGTAATCATCCAAAAGTGCGTTCTCGGGAAAAGTTGCTGGTCAGTACTTCGCAGTAGTTTTTACATGGGTCGGGAACGCATCTATTGAGTCGCGTCGAAGGAAAGACGCAGACGCGTCGCAATACAAGATTGATGCCCTCAGGCCCTATCAGCGAACACGATACGATTGATTCGAATCGTAAATTCAATGTTGTTGTTAGTGTTTTACACCAACAACAACATGGAGTTTACGACTCGATCCAATCGTATCGTGTTCGCCGATAGGGCCTCTGCTTTCAATTTTATTCCAATTATTTTTAGTAATTTGCAGTCGTATGTTCGTGAACTCGTCGCAGAACTTTCACACATATTTTTATTCTCTCTTGTTTAAGATTAATTTTAATATTGTACATGCTTTAACAAAAAAACCAAAACTATTTTGAACAGAATGCACGATTTGGCAACAAAAAATATGACCAAAGCTCATCGCTGCTTGGCCATACTGGAGCTCAATGAACGCAACGCGAACGCAACTGCAACGCTGTGGACTGTCACGCTGTTGACTGTCACGCAGCGCAACATTTCAGCGGCAGAGTCCAATGGCATTTCGTGAAGTAGTACAAGTGGCATAATATAAAGTTGGCAAAATTACAAAAATGGATAATTTTGAAGCGATAATTTTCTTTGTTGGTCTTCATCTTTGTTATTTGTTGTTTTTTGCACTAACGCTATCAATTTTTCCTCGAACATTTCCCCAATTTCACTTTATGAACTGTCAACGCAGAATTCTGCGACAAAGTTCGAAGTTTGCAAACTTTTGCGTTGTAGGTGCGTTCAGTGTGCTCACTTAAAATGACTATGATTACACACGGACTGAATAAACCGACTGCTTGGACCTCTTGTGATTACACGAGATAAACTGAACCTCACACCGACAAGTGGAACAAATGAAAATTGGGCCATTTTTATTTCAGCAACATCGTGGTCAGAGATAATTTACCGGAATTTAGTAGGATTGTGGGGCCAAATTAAATTTATTAATAATTTTTATAAAATTACTGATTGTATAAAGACAATAAAAGGGTAGAATTTTTCATAAATAAATATAGCATACATAAATGAAAATTATTCGAGATGCGCACGCTATGGCGTCTACAAACCGAATGATTTTTGCGAAACAAGTGGGAATAGGTAGCCAATCACAAGTCATTCCTCATTAACTTCAAAATGAAAGCTATACTTTTCGTTCTTCTTTTCGTATCATCATTCCCAGTTCGTCTCTTGCCCAAAATTTGGTGAAGTCAGACGCCTTCTTCCGCCAATGTAATCACACTCAATGATTTCTATGCGAGGACGTACACGAGAACTTTCAGTCTTCATCATGCCTCAGCCTCACCAAATTGTAGGAAAGAAACGAGTGCGGCAAGAGGAGAAAAGTCGACACTCGAAAACTGTTCTTCACGTCTTCTTTTACACGCCATCCAGACCTGCCGGAAACTCTGACATAAATGTTAGCAGAAATGTCATTAGAAAAGTCTGTTGTGACGTAGGTGGGCTGCTGATTCTGGCATGACATTTCAGTTCCAGAAATGCGTTGAGCAATAAACAACTCAGAATAGTAAATATGACGATCTGTGATTTCACTTTTTTCTTTAAAATCTCCGCACTAAAAGAAATTCGGCCTCCTGCTGCCCCCACGATGCATTTTTCAAATCATTTCTTTGTAAAAATTACTTTTAAACAGTATTCGTTTATAACACGGAGCCACTCTGCACGTGAAAAATTAGAATCCGCCATCTTAAATTCCATTTCTGTTACGATTTCTGTTAGCAAAGATGTCAAAAAAAAATGTTAGACTTTTATGTCGTAACAGCTGACATTTCAATCTTCACTAGACATAACATCAGACGTGACAGCGACACTGACGGCATTCATGGCAGGTGTGGATTAGTAGTTACGCACACAAACGAAGTCGCTCGTGTAGCACGTCAGCATGCATGCCTGCGTAATTTCATTGAGTCAGTCGGTGTTTAGCCACCGACTCGTAAACATATCCCAAATAAACAAAAATTAAATGCAAATAGTGAAATACCAATTGCAGGTAGTTTTATTTTTCAGGTAGGTAGGTAAATAACAAATTACCAGTCCTTATTCTTCTATTGTTGGCAGTTTTTATTTTGGCAATTGATGTTGCCTCGGTGCTAGATAGTAAGGGAATGAGCTGGAAATACAACACATATATGAGAACCACACACACATGAGTGATCGCTTGTTGTAAACAAGTTTTTCCTACTAAAAAGGGAAGAAACGTGTACGTCGGAAAGGCATTTTGAGGACTAAAAGTCGCCGCGAAGCGTGTGCGTTCGCACTATGGAACAAACTTGTAAGTGACAGTTTCTGCGTTCGTGTTGCGTTCATTGGGCTCCAGCATAAAAAGGGCAACTAGGTGTATAGCGTTATTAAAGTACTCTAGATAAGACCTTTGGGTAGGGTAATTTTCTCAGTACTTTGCTTGCCTGGCGGGCGATGTAGCTTGCTGGCGTAGTCCAATGGGTAAATCGTCAGTCGCGGCGCTGGATTGCCGGTGTGTACATAGAAGTTTTTATAACGGAAGTAGAAGACCATTTAAACACCACAAGTGAATTTTAGCACGAAAAAGAGAAAAACAAGTAGTTTTATTGTTGCTCTAACAAAAAGTGATAAGTTCGCTAACATTGAGCACTTTATTACCGCAAAACAACGAAACTATATCATTATTAAAAGCATAAACTCTCCCATGCTCAGAGATAATAAAATAGAGAATCGCGTTTCGTAGTACGGTTGCTCGCTTTTACAGTTCACTCCTAGATCTTTCGGCACCCTTTAGTCCTTGTCAGAATTTGTACATTTCATAGCAGAGTTCCAATGTATAACGAAATTTAAAAACGATTTATTCTTGGTTTGGTTGTTCAGTGCATTTACTGGCGTGAAGTTAGCCTTAACTAGTTAGCCCTAAGTTTTTTTTAGTTCCCATGCTCGTCGCTGCTGTCCGTTAATTCCAATGTTCGCCGCTTCGTTCTGCGCGCCGCAGCAAGCGACCAAAATGAAAAATACTACGAATCGGAACTAAAAAAGTTATTGATAAGTAGGGATCGGATTATATGCAACTTAAAAGTGTTGAAATATGCATGCAAATATGGGGAAAAAAAGTCAAAAATAAGCACGAAAATCGCAAAAACAGGCAACTAATATGTTCAAAATATAAGTGATATTATTAAAAAAAAAAACAATAAATTCAAAAGTCATATGTATTTTATTTACATACCAAAGTGATAAAATTATTAAATTTTTTTATTGTTTTTATAAAAGTGTACTACAATATATTGTTCTAAGTTTTCCATTGTGAAATTATGGCGCCTATTGTCCAAAATCAATTTGTATGACGAAAAAGAGCGTTTTTCGTAATGTAGATTCATTCGGAATATTCTGATTTTTACAATACTTTTGTAGGAAATGTTTGAAGGTGGAATTGTTAAGTTTATTAAACGGAATATTGCTTGCAAGGAATGCTTCACAGAGTTCTACACAAAATTGGTTTTTTTGAATTCCTTTACATGTGGATGCAGTGGACTCTGTAAGAAGTTGTTGTCGAAGTCCTTTCTTGGTTTTTGCTGCAATATGAGTACTGGTTTGGACTTGCTGCTGTATTTGAAATTTCTTACTACATGCAATATTTTTTTCGCAAAAACGGCAAAATAAAATACTGCCATCATAGGTAAAAATACCTGGACGTGAGAATGTATTTTTTTTTCTCGAGGCATTGCTAATCCACAAAATATTTTAATCTTTATTCACACACGATTGTAATGCAACCTCGAATGCAACTGCTTTCATTTGTTCCAACGTTTTCTGTGATGGGATTATTTTATTTCCCATCACAGAAAAGATGATTTTGATTTAGACCTTTTTGTAGGAGGGCCTTTTGTAGGCCTATATATGAAATTATTTTCACGTGATGTGATTGAATTATGTAAAAAATCTTGAAAAATGTCGAAATATGCAAATACATATGCAAATATTCATTCGCATATAACCCAGTCCCTATTGATAAGTATACAGCCGCAGAGCGAAACATAGTACAAACTTAATTTTTTACTATGTTTTAGCCCTTCTCCTGCCGGTTAATTCCGTGGGTTTCGTAAATTGCTCGGCCCCCAACGAGCTGAGATATGGGCAAAAGTGAACCCTCGAAAATAATCGATATTTAAAAGGGCTCAAAATGATTTTTCTCGAAAATGGAAAATTTTCCTACTTAAATTTTTTTATGTTTTTGGTCTGCTCATGCCCTTTCTTTTGCCGGATTTCGCAAGTAGCTCAGACCCGTATGAGCTGAGAATTTGAAAAAAGGAAAATTATTATTTCTAGTACATTACAGGATTCTTTACTCAAAATGACAAACATGCATGCCAATTTTGTTTGTTTATTGTACATCCAAATACAAAAAAGAAATTCGCTATTACAGTGAAAAATGCTTTTTATAAAAATAATTTTCAATAAGAAGCAGTAATGGAAAACGAAAAAAAAATCGTAACATTATAAATTTCATTATGTAATGAAAAGCAAATTTTGATTCATTACGATATTTCGTTTTGTAACAATAAAAGAATTTCTGTACGTTTGACGTTTTTATTTCGTTACGTGTAACCGTTATTATACCGTGATAAGAAAACCAGTAATTGAAGAAAAGCATAGAATTTGTATGCCAAGTTTAAATAAATGTATTTATGAATTTCAAAAAACAAATACAATATATGTTGTTCTTTTTTGAAAATTATCAAATCAAATTTGAAAATTAGATCCTTTTAATGAAAAAAGCCATAAGGGGTCAGATACTTAAGTTTTTTGTATTTATGTTGTAACCAGGGTTGAGAATTCAGTACATATGTACTAGATCTAGTACTTTTTAGACTCATTTAGTACCCTAGTACCACAGCCCATATATAAAAAATGATTTTATCTGAATTTATAGCTCCCTTTAAAAAGCCATCACTTTTCTATGTATTAGAAAAAAAAGTACTTTTTTAAATGATCCCGCCACAACTCTTTAATTAAAGACTACCAAATTCGTCTTATTAAGGGAGATATGAAAATCAATCATAGGCCATGGAAATATGATTTATATTAGCAATAGCTCACAATACTTCTCGAAATTTAAGTTTATACAAAAATTTAAAATTGAAATAAAAGCGAAAATTTAAAACAAATACATCTAGACCATTTTTATTGGTTTTTTGAAGTTTTTCTAGAGTATTTTTTGACCGAGAACGGTTATAAAGGGTGATCCAATAAGAGCTTCCTATTTTTTTTTTAAATTAAACACATAATAATTAATATATTGAGGAAAATCTTTTTTTAAGTTGTTAGTTTGGTTCATGCCATTTAATGGTTAAAGATAATTTCCTTCAAATGTTACCCACGACTAACTCTTGAATGGTCCATTCTGTGGGTCCAATTTTCGACCACTCTTTCAAGCATATCAGTCGGTATTCCGCGAATAGCACGGGTTTTGTTTGCTTCCAAAGCTGTAATCGTTCCGGGTTTATCGACATAAACAAAAGATTTCATATATTCCCACAGAAAGTAATCCAATGGTGTCTGATCACAAGATCTCGGTGGCAAATTAACAGGACCAGTTCTTGAGATGATGTTTTCATAGAACGTTTCCCTCAATAAAGCGATTGTATCGTTAGCTGTATGACATGTATCACAAGTCAGCTACACCAATATCTTGGCAACAAATATTAATTGATCATTGCTCTGTAGCGAGCTCCATTTTTAAAGAAATATGGTCCGATGATGCCGCCTGCCCATAAACCGCACCAAACAGTGCATTTTTCGGGTTGCATTGGTAGCTCTTTGACTGCTTCTGGCTGTTCATCGGCCCAAACACGGCAATTTTGCTTGTTAACGTAGCCGTTTAACCAAAAATGAGCTTCGTCACTAAACACAATTTTTCGATAAGAAAAAGGATCAACTTGAAACTGTTGCAAGGTCCATAAACCGAAATTAAAACGTAAACCAAGGTTATCCGGCTTTAATTCTTGAACGATCTGTATTTTATGCGCTTTTAAACCAAGATCATGCTTTAAAATACGCCACAACGTTCCATAAGAGATGCCCAAACCTTGAGAACGGCGATGAATTGATTGATCACGATCTTCACGAACACTCTGCTACTGCAGCAATATTCTCATTACTACGGGGTGTACGCACTCTGGTTGATGGATGAATGTCTAATAGTGTAAAATTAGTTCGAAATTTAGTAATAGTATTCACGAATAGTGCGTTCAGTGGGACGATTATGACGACCAAAATGTGGGCGAAGAGCTCTATAACAATTCCTAAGTGAGCACTGATTTTGGAAATAAGTTTCCACAATTAGTAAACGTTGTTCACACGTAAGTCTATTCATGATGAAATGGTACTGAATACTGAACACAAACGTCATATAGACAAGCCAGTTGACACATAAGAACTGTCAAAACAACCCTATTGGAAAAAGTACCTCTAATTGGAACACCCTTTATTTACAGCACAAAAGTGAATCCATATGGGTTAAGGATTTTTTTTTCTGAAATTACGAGATTTAGATTTTTTTTGACTCCTATGTAATAAGCATAAAAAAAAACGATTTTGGTTGTACGATAGTTAAAAAAAAAATCTAGTACCACATTATCTCAATCTAGTACCCTTTTTGGGCAAAAATAGTACTTTTTACACATCCTCAAGTCCCAACCCTGGTTGTAACATATGTTGAACATCCATAAAATAGTTTCAGAGATAACTGAGGAGGGGATTGGTCGAAAATTTACCTTGACGGATAACCTGTCAAACACTAAAAATCGTATAAAAATCCGTTTTGTAGCTTAGGAGATAGCAGGTGAGGGGGCTCGCACCATGTAGAGCGGAGTAGTTTGAGTGGATAAAAATTTCTTTTATGATTGACCTGCCCAACATTGAAAACCGTATTCAAATCCCTTCAGTGGTTCAGAAGATCGCTGGACACAAAAATGAACTACACCAGGGTGTTTGGGGTGACAAAACATTTTGATTTTGGCATGTCCGACCGTCTATCTGCCCGTCTGTCTCTCTGTCGTCTGTTCGTCTATATATCTGTGAATATCATAGCTTTCCGAAGGATTGAGCTAGAGATTTGAAATATTTACAGTTGGATTTCTCGTAAATGGCAATGCTAAGTTCTTGAACTGGCAAAATCGGACCATTCCCTTCCCCATATAAATGAAACTTTTTTTGCAATTTTCTCGAAAACGGTGCATCGTATCGAAAAGTTTATAAGTACGAAATGTGTTTAGAATATGATTTTATAAAACTTATCTATCCAGTTGGACCACTCCTACCTCCCGCTCCCATACAAATAGATTTTTTTTTAAATAAACGAATTGGTCTGTGACAAAATACCTTATTTAAATTCGTTCTCCACAAAATGAATAATTTAAATTATCAAATCGCACAAAAACAGTGGATGAAATTTGTGTTGATGCAAGTTCAGATTCGATGTGCCGCTAACCTCACTTTTGGAAATCACAATGTTCTGGAAAAAAGCACAAAATTCAACACCAATCCATTTAATTTCACTTGGTCACTGAGTAAATACCTCGTTCACTTCGTTGATCACAAAATAAAATACTTTCAACGATTTAAAAGTGGGAAAGACAGCGATAATTTGCGCACTATATTGATAAACAACCGCTTCGCACCGATCATCAATGAGGAAAGAGTGGATATATTTCTCAGCTGTCAAACGTGAGTCTGAGAGCGTAACGCCATCTGTTGGCGATAACATTATCGTGAGGGACAAGATTATCCGTTTCCATTTTCGAGAAAAATCGTTTTGAGCCCTTTTAAATTTTCAATATTTTTAAGGGTTCAAACTTTTGCCCAGATCTCAGCTCGTGAGGGGCCGAGCAATTTACGAAACCGAGGGAATTAACCGGCAGGAGAAGGGCTAAAACATAGCAAAAAATAAAGTTTGTACTATGTTTTGTTCTACGGCTGTACACTTATGGTGGATCTCCATTACTGAAGCATTCGACGTGTGCAAAAATTTTCATATAAATAGAAAGAGACAAATCTCTGTAATTGTCAGTGGGAAAGACAGAAGACGAACGCGATGGTTTTATAGGTAGTTTTATAGGATATACGTCATAGGAATTTGAACCTTATTCCATGACCACAACACTCAACTTTCAAACATTAGCTAGACTTAAAAAAAAATCTCCCAACCGTGTGACAGTTGACATCGTCTTTAAATATTGTAATATAATGTATTCGGATAGCAAAAAATTACTAATCGATATAATTTTCGATGAAGATAGCACAAGTGACAGTGACAATGAAGACCGTGTCGTAAAAAAAAGAGAAAGTTCTGGGTTCATGAATATTACAAGGATCGGGACATAAATGGGGCATTTGTGAGCGTTTTTGGAGCATTACGTTGTATACGCGATCCGAGTTTCTTCTGCAAATATTTGCGAATGACGGCCACACAATTTGAAGAGCTTCTCCAAATGGTTGGGCCATTAATTGAAAAGCAAGTAGTGATTCGCGAACCACTATGCGTAATTTTACAGCAGTCAAACAAGAAATGTCAAAACACAACTTAAATGTATTGGACGTCACTATTTGTTTACGGAGAATGTGTGAGTTTAATTTTATAGTTGCACACGATCTTTATAGGAAAAGTTAAAGTCGTTCAACTTAATCTACAAACGCGACATCTGGCGACGTGTGCTTCTTATAAAAAACTACAAATGCGACATCTGGCGACGTATTGCATTTTTGACGTGGATACGTCTTGGATTTTGGTAATGGGGGTACAAATTAGAAAATCGGCTTGCTGCCATGATAACAAATTTGCAATCGATGAAACTCGATAGTTTGTGGTGATATCTGAACAAAACCTGTGTTATAAGATGAGGGCTACATTAAAGCATTGTATAGGATATTTTGTTATTTTAAACTATGTTCAATTATGTTTTTAAAAAGCAAAATCAAAATTTTTACTCCGCTGTTATGCTGTGTCTGCTGCTTGCAGTACAGATTTCACATGTATACTCTTTTTATGCTTTCTTTGTGTGTATTGAATCTCATATAGAACTTGATTGTTTCTCTTCTCTAAATGGGTTGTTCTGATTCTGGCTATTCATATTATTTCGGTTCAATTCGATTTGGAGGAATTGAAAATTGTATCATACCCAACAGCAGCCATCGCTCGAACCTTTCATTCATTTTTATGCAAAGCATACAAATCGCTTTGAACAAGAGCGGAAAACTTAAAGAGAAACAATTTCGATCTTACCTTGGGGGGAGAAGGAAAAATGTGCATCGATCGCTTGGCCGAATTAAACACAGGTCTGCTTGTTGCTTTTTAACAGCCACCATTTTGCTACGTCATCGGCAAGAAATATCGGTGCATTCTTTCTAATGTTGATTGTGTGTGCGCTAATTTCAATAATATTTCATATAAAAAGGGAAAATTCCCATTGAATCGTATAAGAATTTCTTGCCGATGACGTCAGAGCCAGAAGCAACTGAGCTGTCAAACAGACCTTGTATAATTCGGCCATGAACACTGTTTTTAGTTGCTCTAAATTGAAATTGCTTCGATGCTTTTATCGTGTAATTTTATTTTATTTTTATTTGTTTTTTATCTATGGGCGTTTTCATAAATTCAAGTTCTGCAAAAAAAGATTTTTTATTAAAAAATAACACAAAAGATTTTTCTTAATAAATAACCCAGTTTATGTTATTCGTTTAGTTTACGAAGAAAATGTTTTGTGCAATTTGCGTAAGTTCCGAGTACATTTATGAAAATGCCCTATTAAACATTGTTCGTTGTGTTGCAAGTGAAATTTGATTTTTAGGTACAAGATGCCAAAATTCACCAAACGGAAAGTCAAATCCCGTAACATTACGGCCAATCAAATTGTTTCTTTAGTTTCCTTTTCACTAAAATTTCTTACTTAAAGATCTATTGGCGATCGTTGTAGGCGGATCCACGTCTTCTGGCCGTCTCTACGAGACAGACACCTTGCTTTTTTTTGCACACGTTGTTCTCTCTCTTTTTTACGAAGGCCTTTTTACGTAAGTGTGTCTCTATATTTTTGCACACGTCGAATGCTTCAGTAATGGGGATCCACCATTATCTGTAAGTTTTTTAGTTCCGATTCGTAGAATTTTTCATTTTGCTCGCTTGCTGCGGCGCACAGAACGAAGCGGCGCGCAGAACGAAGCGGCGAACATTGGAATTAACTGACAGCAGCGGCGAGCATGGGAACTAAAACGCTTAGGACTAACTCGTTAGGACTAACTTCACGGCAGTAGTGCATTGGGGATTTATTCATATGGATTCTAAGGCAAGTTCGTTATTAATTTCGATTTAAAATCACATGATTTTTGTTTGCGAAAGCCAGTTAAACGTAAGAAATCTTTGTTTTGCTATATTGTTAAAACAGCCAGAATAACTTTGGCCTGGTAAAAAGAAAAGGACGAAAAAGTTTCGGCAAACGTGTAGAACAACACGGAATTAATATTTCACAAGATAATAGTAGTAGTCCCAAATAAAAGAAATCAAATCGCGCGTGTGTAGTTCAGTGCCCGTCGCCCCCCAATTTTTGAGTCAGAGGTTTAAGCGAGCCTACCATAAATTGACTGAAGAAAACTACCCCAACCAATATCACACACCATATACCCGGCCAATATTTTATCCCGAAAGTGCCTTCGGGCGCCTCTTTAAAGTCTATACAGTTGTATCATCCTCCGCCATCAATTCCTAATCGCTTAAAAATTTGCGGACTTTCATCTATTTTTGAGTTTTGTTGCTGCCTCAGTTGTGTTGTATAACGGCACAACGTGGTATTTGCTTCAATTTGTCTTTTAACACGCCTTTCAAGTCAGCTGCCCTCCCGATTCCGAGTTTGCTAGTAGAAAATAGTTTAAACAGTAGCTGCAATCAGCGAACAGCCGAATCAGTCCTTCAGTAGTGCAGCAGCAACAACCACGGAGTTGAAGTTCACCGTTTCGGTCAACAAGGACACTCGGTTTTTCTTCTGCATCAGTCTCAGATTCATATTTGCTTGGAGAAGTGGCTGGTGAACAAGTGACGCGAGGAAATTAATTGGCAACCGCGTGAAGTAGAGAAAGTGTCTGAGTAAGAGAAAGGTCGGGGTGGAGTCGTGACGACGAACACACACTGAAGTTGCTGCCGTTAACTGCTATCATTATATCACATCGGCGGCCAATATGCCATCGCTGCAACAGGTATGTTCATTTAATTTTAGTGAATTTTTAGTTTGTGGGAGGAAACTTCCTTAATATATATCGGAGAAATATCGGTTCGGGCATGAGGAGGGGAAGCGCAAGGCTAAATTCATTGCCAACGCACTCGAGCTGAATTGATTTGGCGGCGGGACCGGCAAAAGGAGAGACGGGATGCAAGAGGCAATGCTTCTCCATTGTTGTGGAGTAGAAGTAGCCATAGAATAAGATTTATAATTCATTGTCCTTTACAGCTGATTGAAATTTGGACTCGAGTTCCTAGTAGATTTCTTTTATTGGTGTATGTTTGTCTTCTTGCCACACCAGAGAAAAGTGAAAGGGACAGGCTATTAAGAGAGGGAGAATACATTACCTCATCTATGTTATTCAGAAATTTGAGGACTTTCTTTTAATTTCCCTTAATTCTTATCGGTATCATCTGAAATTAAAAACTACTTTGGAGATTTGAACGTCGGCTGAGAATTTAAGTGTCGTATGTAGGGTTTTTGAGGTTTTGAGTTAGAAGTAGTGCCTAAAGTTTTCAAGGCTGCTCTTTCATTTGATGCAATCCGTTTTTTCATATCTTAAATAGTTTCCGAGATGCAGAGCCATCGTTTTGGCGTATGTAGCCCTTTTTCACGAAGTTGGTAAAATAAATGTCGCATGTAGCACCAAAATGTTATATACGACAAAATTAAAGAAAAATCGCTTTGTTTTTTTAAATGTCGTATGTTTTTGTATGACATGTGCGAAATACGACATTTAAAGAATTTTTGTTTCCAGAATAAGCTCATTATGCCTTTTCCAAACATATAAAACCGCATAGCGCCTATGGAAAATAATCAGTACAGTATACTTTTGGTCGTATAAAATTCTGCAACAAAACTAAAAAACCTGGACTTGGGGTTTTATTTAAAATGTAATAAAATCTAGAAAAATTGCTCACTATCAAAATTATTTTAATACCTATAAATATTATCGCTGGTCCTGATGAAAAATTTGCCAAATAAGAGAATTTTTTTTTCTAATATAATATATAAACTAGATATTCTAAATCAAATGCTTTTTACAAATTTTGGCTGTCGCATCAGGTTCTTCCAAAAAATACCAATTATTTTATTTCAATGCTCTGTATTTCGATTCATTTTTTATGGATTTTTTAATAGTCCAGGGGTATTTTAATCGTCACACTCATTTCAGTTTGCTCGTTAGAGAAAAACCTAAACCAGATTTATAATCAGCATGTTAAAATATGTTGAGCAAATCTATTAGCTTTTAAGCAAAATGAATTGAAAAAGTTTTGTGTACAGTGATTTTTGTTTTTAAAAATCATAAAAATTGACTTTTTTGTGTCAAATGCTCATATTGGTAGCTATAATCTGTAAACACAATTGAATTCATAGCACCACAATAAGATAAAAACAGATCAATTTGAAAAACAATTTTCAAGGAGTTTCCAAATTTCGACCTGTGTAAAAAACCAAATAGAGGTATATTTGTTTTTAAACTGTTTTGAACATTTCACACAAATATACTAGCAGAAATAGTTTTTTTTTTTGAATAGTTCAGTTTTTTTTAAATGTCGAGGAGATCTCGGCAAACTAAACTCATCTAAACCTACACAAGTTGAATATAAAACTACTTTTGTTCGTTACACAAGATGCAACATTTGTTCTTGCCTTGGTCTATTGTTTGTCGAAATATCTTTGGCCTCAATAATTAAATGTTAGTCGATTTTGTCCTCGCTAAATCAAACCTCGATATCTTAAATTGTTCCGTAATTTCAATTTTCATCTGATCCCTTTAAATTCGATTTATCGAAGTTCGACTGCATAAGAATAGTAAATAAGAATAGTTATGCGCATTATGCCTTTTCCAAACATTTAGTTTTTAACCCTTTCATGCATACATTTGTCTATGGAATTAATTTTCACTTACGAAATGAATTTAGTCAATATAAGTGCATGAAATATATGTTATAATAGGCCCTATTCCAGGATCCGATACGAATGATTCGGATCGTAAACTCAATGTTGTTGTTGGTATAAAACACTAACAACAACATTGAGTTTACGATCCGAATCATTCGTATCGGATCCTGGAATAGGGCCTAATATTAAAAAACTGAATTAGAAAAGGTGTTGTTGTACAACAATACTATGCAACAAAGGGTTAACTATCGTATGTAACGATTTGAGAATTCAAATATCGTATGCAGGCATTTAGAGAACAAAAAAGTACGAAGTTGCCACATATTTGAATTCTCAACAAAGCTTACAAAATATTTTTGACAGAATGATGTACTTAAGCAGATAAATTTTAACTCTATATCCGGTTTAAATTTGAAGAAAATTGGTCCGCTGTAAAAAAAAGTTACTTTTAAATTATCAGCCGACGATTTGTTGTGAAATTTATTGGCAATTTCTATTGCGGTGGATTTTATTAGAATAGTGTAATTATAGTAGATAGAATACCGTGAATAAAACTAATATGTTATTGGCACAACTGTTCATAGCATTAGTGTTTAAAATGAAAACATAAAAGGAATGTATCTTGTATCTAGAACAAAAAAGGATCTGTTATTGCTAAGAAACTAACCGTGATTCCGAAACTCGAAAAAAAATGGTATTCGGTCAATTCATTTTAAATGGAACTTGGTACATATAGGTGTCTATGTTAAACAATACAATAGTCCCCGCATTATTGCAATACCCGCTTTAGTGCATACATAATATTCAAAATCACCGAAATGTTCTTCATATATACACATTAGTATCTACGTAATTTGCAACTAGCATTAATTAAATAAAAACTGATTTAGTTGCAACCGAAAAATTGAGGAAATTGCGTTCGGTTTACACATTTTACCTCACCTCATTGCACATTCGACCAAAAAGATAAAGGAAAGAGAAACATAAAAACTTTAACATCGAATAATTTCATTATGGAAACTAATCGGAATATTGCAAGAAATCCCAATTGGAGTTAATCAATCTAATTGAAATTTTGAAGTTATCCTGATTGGAATCTGATGTTTGGAAAAGTGGAATCCATACTTGTTTTGTTCAACATGAGTTTAAACAGAGAAAAACCATAGCAAACTGTCAGTTTAAACCAGAGCTTCGAACCTTAATATCAAAAATCGGAAATAATTGTGAAATTATATAAAATTTATTAAAGGCAATAGCCGGATTTTTTTGGGAAATCTCCGATTTGGCTGATTTTTTTATGAAAGTAGCTACTACGTTTTTAGTTTTCAAAAATTGATACTTCTATAAAATTTTTTTTTATTATTTTCAAATTATTTCGTTTTTTTGTTATTTATTTATTTTTGCCTTATTTTATTTCCTGTTATTTTTTTTGTGAAATGCTCTACATAAAATATAATTAAAAACATAACAAAAGCTATAATTGCCAATCTGGCAATTATTCAAGACCCGTATGGTGATATTCGTATCAAAATTCGAACAGTTGTATCCACTTCCACTTTGAAGGCAAACTTTCCACTTTGAAGGCAAACTTTCCAATAAGATTTTTTAAAACTTATTCCAATCGGATTTTGATGTATGGGAGTTTTATGTAGAATCATATCCTAAATAACTTTTGTTCTTGAACTTTTTTGATAACATTTACCGTTTTTGAGATATTCGCAAAAAACGATTTCGTTCGTATGGGGGGTACCCCCCCTAATGGTCCATTTTTGCCCATTAACGAACTTAGCCTCGCATTTTACGAAAAACGGATCCACACAAAATTTCAAGTCTCTAGCTCAATCCGTGCGCCCGCAATCCGCGCCACAGACAGACAGACAGACAGACGGACAGACGGACGGACGGACAGACGGACGGACGGACGGACAGACGGACGGACATGGAAAATTCAATTTTTTTTATCATTCTAAACACACTGATGTAATTCATTTTTGTGTGTGATGACGGGATCTTGGCGTTACAAACGGTAAAGCAAAGTGAATATACCCTTTGGTTTCACCATACGGGTATAAAAATATTGGGACAGTATTTTTATATTATGAATCATATTATGATTTTAAATCGGACTTTGTTTTGGCCAGATGCTCTATATTTCTGGAGATATGGAAAAAAATCTTTAAAGTAACTTTTTTGGTGTCGAAAATATTTTTTTTTGGTACATATCTCCAGAAGTAGAGTAAATCTGGCGAAAATAAAGTCCGACACTGAATCAGCGACGTTAAAATAGCCTAAAATTCAATATCTTTGGTATTGACACAAAAAATATTTTTGTTGTGCAAACTTTTTTAATGAACAAAACTTTTGTACTGTTTTTTTAAAGTTTTTTATTTATTTTTTATTTTAGTTTTTTTGTTTTTATTTGCAAAAAAAAAGAAAGTTTGTTAAGTTGTGTTAATTTTTTTATTGAATTTATATTTATGGATTATTTTGTGATAAATACACTATTAAAGTGGATTTTTTTAGATGCTTTTATTTAGCTTGCTTTCGAATTGTTTGTCTGCCTGTCTGCTAGTCTGTCTGTTTGCCTGTCAGGGTCAAATCTTGCAATTCAATTTTGATCCACTTCCACTCATCCGATTAACCTGAAATTTTGCACACATACGTAACTCCAGTGACAATTTTAAGGACAATGGAATTTTCTATATTGATAATATGAGTATCCTTTTTCTCAAATTTTACGGAAAAAAATCTCATCGGGGGTATTTGGGTTCGCTGAGTCCGATTCTGGCATTAAAAAATCTGTAAAGGTAAAGAAAGATACTGAAAGGATAACGATGTTATCCTTTTTCTCAAAATTTCCGGGGAAAAATCTATTCCGAGGGTTTAGGGATCATTGACTTCGATTCTGACATTAAAAAGTCCGCAATATAACGGAAGATTCTGTTAGGATAACGTGATTATCCAAAATCAAAAGGATTTTTCGTCATATTAATCAAATACAAAATGACTAAAAAGAATAAAATAAAGGGGGGGGGGAGGTGAACCGCGAAGCGGTTCGGGGCGCAGCCCCTAGTAATAAATATTTATCATTAAAAATGAAAATAAATATTTATCTCGCTTTTATATCTGATACACAGTACTCAAAAAATTATTCTTTCCTTTTTAGTGCAATTTTTTTATATAAAAGCTTTTTTTAATTTTTTTTTAGTTTTCAGTTTTAATACAATGTGTAACGAAATAAAGATACAACTCGACGAAATGACATTTTTTATCGTTACAAAACGATAACGAAATGTATAACGTTACGTTTTTTTTTTCGTTTATCAGCCCTGAATATAAGTAGAACCACTGTTATAGCGTTACCAAATTGTTTATTAGTGCAAAGCAAAGCAAATTTACATTATTGTTATCGCATAATATCAGTAATTAAGGAAATATCGGTTGGTTCCATATTAAACCCAATATGATGCTTACTATGTATTTCATCTAAGGGAATCTACTTAAGTAATATAACGGTAAAACCACAACAAAATAAAATAAAATGTGTGCAACTACAAAAAATCGTTGCGGTTGCAGCGAACACTTTAATAATTTTCATGTGTACAATTAGGTGTCAGGTCTTTTTGACTGACGTAGCAGTTAGAGTGTTAAACATAACAAAAGCTATAATTGCCAATCTGGCAATTATTAAAAACCCGTATGGGGATATTCGTATCAAAATTCTAACAGTTGTATCAAAATTCCACTTTGAAGTCAAACTTTCCAAAAAGTTTTTTTAAAATTTATTCCAATCGGATTTTGATGTATGGGAGTTTTATGTAGAATCATATCCTAAATAACTTTTGTTCTTGCACTTCTTTGATAAGATGCACCTTTTTTGAGATATTCACAAAAAAACGTTTTCGTTCGTAATGGTCCTTTTTTGCCCATTAACGAACTTAGCCTTACATTTTATGAAAAACGAAAGTGCGCAAAATTTCAAGTCTCAAGCCACAGACGGACGGACGGACGGATATGCTAAATTCAACTTTTTTTTATTCTAAATACACTGGTGTAATTCATTTTTGTGTGTGATGACGGGATCTTGGCATTACAAACGGTAAGGCAAATCTAATATACCCTTTGGTTTCACCATACTGGTATAAAAAATCAACATTTCTGTCAATTTTGAATTAAATCAGAGAAAGTCGATTTTAGAATTAAAAACCGCGTGACACACAAAATTTCAAAAAAATGGGAGCCACCATTTATGGGCTATGAAGTGAAAAAAAAACAGATTGGGTGGGAGCAAGATGAAAAACTTTGATGGAGGAGAATTTTTTTCTGGTCAAATCTGAATTATTTCTTTAATTTACATATCCCCCTAAAATTTCAGGCTAATTCCTTGTTGAAACGGATTTCGTACTGTCTATGATTTTTTTGTTAAAAATCGAAGAAACAGAGTGATTTTAACGATCCAAATTAACCCCGAAATAAAAAAAACACGTTTTGCTAAAAAAACACGTAGGGGAAACATGGCCAAAATGACATACTGTTTTCTTTTTCGATAGGGTCAAAGTGGGTAAATGTAAACAGGGGTAATTGTAAACACTATTGGTTGTCCCCAAACTGCTATTCCTTAGCTTATCTAGACAATATATTGGAAATTGATCTTTTGTCTCACTGCGGACACGTGGCACAATAGATCTAAGAGAGGGTTCGTTGTGTATGAAAAAAAGTGCATCTTTTTAGTGTGATTTCAGTTTTTCTAAGAGTGAAAAGAATTAGTTTTTGAAGTGATTTTTAAAAGAAAGTATGTATGTTTTACTTTATATACGAACATTATAGTTGTTTGAGATCGGTTATATATGTTAATTTTTGTCTATAAACAAACTGTAAAAAGTTATTGTCTGTTTACATTTACCCCCTAATTTTTAACTTCATGTCCAAATGTAAACACTATAATGGGGTTAATGTGAATAACTTGGGGCAAAAGTAAACACCCTTTTTATACCCGTATGGTGAAACCAAAGGGTATATTAACTTTGCCTTACTGTTTGTAACGCCAAGATCCTGTCATCACACACAAAAATGAATTATACCAGTATGTTTAGAATGACAAAAAAAAATTAACTTCTGCATGTCCGTCTGTACGTGTGTCTGTGGCACGGATTGCGGGCGCACGGATTGAGCTAGAGACTTGAAATTTTGCGCAGATACGTATATAAAAAAAGGATATAAAAAAGGTGTTTACCTTTACCCCATTTTTCAAAAATTTGAAAAAAAATATAGGGGTAAAAGTAAACATCTAATTTTGTAAAAAATTAAGGACCTATCATTTGGAAATCACATGGAATGGGCAATAAATAGACAACAAATTTTAACATAATATATCAAAACTCCGCTGTTAGTGATTTAATTTTAAAAAAACCATTACAAAGTTGAAAAAATATCCAAAAAGTGAAAATCGTTTACAATTATCCTCCTTGACCCTAACAACTCTTTTGTTTTAAAAAAAATAATATGATAATTCACAAATTCATTCTTTGGTTCAATACCAATTCATATTCCATACCATTTAACTTAAGAATATGCAAATAAAAAAAATATGAGTCAAAATTCGGAGACCTACGAAAGTTCGCTTTGTTCATACCTATGGGCAAAACGACATATAAACTATGGACAAAATGACATATCGAAATTACATGAGTAATTACACACATAGTTCACAAATAAAATTTTTTTCCTCCTTTAGCGCATCGGCGCAGCAAGTATTCCTCCTTTAGCGCATCGGCGCAGGAAGCCCAGCGAAAACATGTCATACATTGTACCCAAGTCTCACCAGGGGTGCGTTCCTTTATTCCCGAGTAAAGTAAAGGTTGGGTTTGTCAAAGTTCGAACAGCTGATTGCCAAAGTTGAAATTTTACTGACGTTAACTCTGATTAAAAGAACGCGATTTGGTTAACTTTGACAGCAGTGATATGCACAACAATACATTAAAAAAAATAGAATTCTCCTTGATGTCGTATTTCTCATTTACAAGGACCACAATAAAATCCTCCATTATTCTGCACAAAACTCATTCGAAACTACGAGACGAATTGACAGTTGATTGACAGTTGTAACCGTCTCGGTTAACTTTATCGCGTTCTTTAATTACAATTAAAGTTAACTTTCTCCAACTCAGCTCTCGAGCAGAGTTGAGAAAAGTAACTTTGACAGCTTAACTTTGGCATTTAGGAACGGCAGTAAAGTTTACTTAGCGTTAACCGTAGGCATTTAAGAACGCATTTCTGTTTACTGCGGTTAACCACAGTTAACCACGGTTAATAAAAGAACGCACCCCAGGTTTGAATAAAGGTCGTTGCAATAAATGCAGGGACAGTAATTTTCGTCCTCGTTGTCAGCAGCAAAGTCTTCATTATCAATGTCGGCCATAAAAAAAGCTTTGGTGACCTTCCTTTTCTTCTTTTTGGATAGATTTTCCGGTGCATACCTGTGTCGTTTTGTCCATATTATCAGTATGTCATTTTGTCCATATACTATAATTGAGACTTTCCTATAAAAAAAATATTAAAAGCTAACGGTTTTTTTTTAAACAAACAAGTTTATTTCGAAAACAACATAGCAATGTATGGTCTTGCTAAAACATAAACAATTTAAAAAAAAGAAAAGCTACTGAAAATTGAAAAAATGAGATCACTTAAAACAAACTTTTTTTGGAGTATACACTTTAACTCTTTTCACTCTGACGCTACTCAGTAGACTGAGCTATTGTTTGCACCACGGCATACAGACACCCAAGGTATGCTGTAAACTTTTGGCAGCCAGGCGTGACGTCATTTGTGCCGACTGTTTTTTTATTGATCACTATTTAATGCAATCAGTCTACTAATTTACAAATATCTTATTTAAATCGCACAAATTTAAAAAAAACCATCCAGAATACAAAATTCCTTCTGCACTTGACGAACTAATCGGCACAAGTGACGTAGCAACGAAATGTCAGATTTGAGTTTACAGCATACCTTGGTTGTCTGTATGCCGTGGTTTGCACAGGTTGTTAAACTTCACTAACATCACATATTAGGCTAAAAAGGAGATCTGATATATTCGCGGATTTCAAGATATTGCAATGTGTCGTTTTACCCGTATATGTCATTTTGGCCATGTTTCCCCTATCCCTAATTTTGCGATCCTCTATAATATATTCGAAAATCATTTAAATCGGAGAGTGACACCTGAGTACCTTTGATAGTCAAATACGGGCATAAAGGAATACAAACTATTCAAAATATGATATTAGTAATATTTATTGTTGCTACGCAATAAATTTGTACTTTTTAGGATGTAAAGAATATTTTTTATTAATCTACTTAGTAGCTGATAACTGAAAATAAAACAAATGCTTTTTTTGAAAAGTATAAATTTTTGAAAAATGAATAGTTTTAGAGATATTTTCCGTTTATTTAATTTTCATGAAATAGTTTTAAAGTTCTGCCTTAAATTTAAATGTCAAGTTTGACGCCAATTTAATAGGGCATTACACAATTATATAAATGAACTTTCGTGATGTATGTTATATCACGAAAAGTTGAGCAGAATCTAGAAGAATTTTATCCGCCCAGTTTAAATGTGCCTTGGATCATCTTGTTCAAGGATATATAAATAAAACCGAGCACGCGAGTAAAAGAAAATAAATTAATTTGCAAAGTAATTTAAGGCATTGACATTTTCTTGTGCGGCATGGTATGGCATTTAAAAAGACTTTTACTCTCGGAACTATTTTTTTTTGTCATGTCAACGAGACATCTTCCTAACTTAACTTCAAACTCATCTTCGACTCAAGACTGTTCTACTCTTTTTTTTAATTCCATGCTTTTGGTATTTTTTGGGTGATATGAGCTCATCTTACGCCCCGATTTAAACGTTCTGGCTTTATTTCTACCACGATAGACCAAATGCATAAGACAAAATAGGAATATTAGGGTTAAAATTCTATGATGTTTCCTGTACTTGATTTTTAGCAAGGAAGCTACCCCCAAATCCTCGATAGTCATTTCGTATTCATCCTCAGCGCCATTTTTTTCTTCTTCTCTTTGTCATGATATTCTCTATTTAAGGGCACGAGTAACATTTACTTATATGGCAGCTATAGACTTGTGTCCTCATCAATGAAAAGGTTTTTAGTAAAAAAAATTGACCGAAATTTGATAGTAATCACGAAAAACTTTCAACTGGCGTATTCATTACTGTGTAAAAATTATCTTCGTGATATGCCAAAGACATAAACTTTTTAGGGAACATTTTTTTAAAAAATACGATCTGAATAAAAACTTGAATCCCCAAATAGTAAAAGCCATAATTCTGTTATTAATAAAAACCAGTGTTGAAAGAAAACATCACACCACGTGGATGAATCATTTTGAGTCCAATATAATTTCCTCATAAGGAAGAAATATATTCAAATTATTAAGTCAGCTATGCAGTAAAAAAGGAATCATATTTGAACGCTGAGTTATTTGAACCAGATAGAATAGTTTGTATGAAAATAAAACGCAATGCCACCCCCATTTGAGGTTTTTCCCTTGAGTCACAGTATTTTAATAAAGGGACTGTAATTCTTCTGCCGAAATCAACCTAAGGTTTTATATATAGATGTGGGAATGACTATTTGACGATAAACTACAGTACTAATGGACCTAACGAAACAAAGTAAATCAAGACAGGATGAATGAAATATAAAAATTGTAAAATAGTCAGTGAAAATTATTAAAGACGGAAGTTTAAATAAAAATTTAAAAGATTATGTGATGGTTTTATTTTTGGCGCCTACATAAGTTATTATCTTGATTACTTCTGCGCGAAATAAAAAATATCTGATGTGAACAGCACATGACTTGCTTATACAAAATCTACGTTTCTACAATTTAGGGGAGACCGGGGCTAGTATTAACTAATTTTGAAGATTGGGTCATATTTTTTTAACAAGTAACATTTTTGATATTGTTTTTATATCTAGCCATACTGTAGTTATTCAGGTATCATAAGAAATAAAAAAAGTTTCAACCAGATAGTCACTATATATAAAAAAAATCATTTTTATGAAAAAATGTCATCTGTTAAAACTAACCCCGGTCATGGGGTTAGTATTAACATAAGTTTTAACATGGAAATAATTAAAAGAAAAGAATTTTTTTTCACAAAAATTATAAAATCAACAAAATAAATATCCTTTTAAATTCAAATATATTATTTATCACAAAAACTAATAAAATGAACCAAATAAATATCCTTTTCAAGGAACATAAGTTGACAAAAAAAATTAAGTCGTTTTAAAAAACAAAAAACAATTATTATTATCTAAAAAAAAGGTTTCAGCGAAGCTTTTTTGTACATAATTTGTATCTATAAAAACAGTATGAGAATTCTTACTCTATGTTGTCATCGTCAGTATGTATTAACATGTGTTAATTCTTGCCCCATGGATTTGTTAATTTTAGCCCCGAACACAAGTTCAAATAACAAAACTATTTTCTATAAAACGAAAAACGTGTACAAAATATTCAAGTGATGCAATAAAAGTCATCCCTTTTTGTAATTTATGTTTCGTTCGAAGAAAACCCGTTAAATCGTATGTAAATAAACATACGAAAACGCAAAAGATGAAATTAAAAAAAAACAAATATGTCCCTTTACATTTGTAAACATAACACGAATTTGAGTTCGTTTGGTTTTCATACCAAACGAACAAATCTAAAAATAGATCGCATGATACAGGAACATACATGATCATGCCTAAGAAGATCCTTTGGCACACATTGAAACAATTCGATTTTAGCCAATAGGCACACACAAATGATCCACCGTCTTTGCATCATCCCTTATGCAATTCCAAAGGAGAATTCATGAGTAGGATGTTTGGGAATGATTCTCAAACAAGGAGAACTAAGAAAGTAGGATGGGCAAACAACCAAGCATATGCATTCAAGCAGACTTTGTTCATCCCTTATTTGAGATAAGGAGAATGTAACTAAGCGGGTTGGGCAAACCATTCATATTTTAAGATCACACAATGATCAATTCCTCCCTACTATTGAGTAATTTTCTTATTTTCCACTAAGGAAAATTTAAACGATAGGATGGGCTAACTCTCACGACAATTTCTAAGGATTCCAAATGAAATGGAATCGATTAAAAAATCAAGGATTGAAAGAGAAAAAACAAAGTATTGATAGGATTTTTGGCTGACAAAAATCTTATAAAACGACCTGCACGGTCAAATTAGGATAAGTTTAGTTTGGTCTGCGACCTCGAGTCGCGACCTAGTTGTTTGGTCTGCGACCGTAATCGCGACTAAAAATAAGTCAAGTCTGCAACTAGAGTTGCGACTGCCTAAAAATTTAATAAAAAATAAAAACTTATTAATAAAAAACTTAGAAAGGGCCGAGTGTTTTTTTAACACGGATGCCAACCATAAGTCGCCCATGGCTGCGACAAATTAAGGAAATATTAAAACTTTTATAATATGTTAAAAATAACGTGTATAAATTAAGTGAATTTTGTAAAATCCAATTAGAAGAAACCAAAAGAAATTAAGTGAATTTTGTAAAATCCAATTAGAAGAAACCAAAAGTAATTAAGTGAATTTTGTAAAATCCAATTAGAAGAAACCAAAAAACTTAAATAAGTGAATAGTGTGTAAAAACAAAAATTCATCACAAATTTAATACTAAATTAATATCAAATTTCATTTAAGTGAATATTTTCCAAAAAATTGATGAATAGATTAAAAAATTAAAAGAATTTAAATGAACATATTTTCTAAAATAAAAAGTTAAAATTTGATTAAAAGAAAAAGCAAATAAAATTACTATGAGAAGTTAATTAAATAGTTTTCCCAAAATTAAGGAATTATTAATTTAAGAGCTCGAATTAAATTAAACATTTTAAGTGAACTTTTCATTAACTTTTTAACTATAAAATAAATTTGTGAAATCAAACTAATATCTGCTGTTTCATTTTTTTTTACATTCTTTATTTTATTTCGTAAAATCCACGACAATTCTTACCCCTGTTAATTCTAGGCCCGGGTTTCCCTACACTATAAAGGTGAATTTACATGACCAGCATTTCAGCAAAAATGCAAATTTTGCTGAAAAAATCGAAAGAGACGTACAGATCAAATGGGAAAGCAACATAAGAGGGAGCGAGACAACTATCATGTCAAAATTATGGCAGCAAAATCATATTGGCGAAATTTACTGAAAAAATTTATAGCAACATTTCATTTTGTAAAATGTTTCTAAAAAACCGAGGTAAGTTTTTAATAAAAATTTCATTGTTATATTTGGGCGCGAAACTATAAAATTTCTTGTCGTGTTGAAATTGTTTTGACTATGGACTAGGGATGCCAACGATACCTCGATGTTTGCAAAACATCGATGTATCGTTGAAAAATATCGAGTTTTAACCTCGATGTTGAACAGGCCGATATATCGAGGTATCGATGTTGCTATCCACGATGTTAGAACATTACTCTTCATAAAATTAGTAGAGAAACTAATTTTAGGACTAAAGGGACTAGTTTTTAGATAGATTTAATATAGCCACTCTACTTAAAGATTTGTATAAATTTTCTTTGGTATCAATTTTCGGTTTCATCTTTCTACAAGATTTCGCAAAAAATACCAGAGCTAGCCATGAAATTTACAGAGAAGTTTGGTCCTGATGTGGAAATCCGTTAACCGGAAGTAACCAAAACGGCGGGTATTTAAAAACTATGATTTCGTTTTTTGCGATTTATTCCGAAACTAACCATTTTCCAGTAGTCTTATGTATTACAAAACTTAGAGACAATAAAATTTGCTACATTTATATCTTTTACTAGAGCTCCGTATCTCAAGCCGTTATGAAGATATGCCGGTATTAGTTTAGTTTTTTAGAATATCTCGAAAACTAACGGGTTTTTGGTGGTTGAACGTATGAGAAAAATTCAAACCATGTTAATTCTACCTGGGTGCACTCCACCCACAGTAGAGCATCCGCCAGGTTGCTAAATTATTTATTAAATTTAACTTTTTCAAAACATCGGGAAGACATCGAGGTATCGATGTTTTTTGACATCGATGTCGCCTTAAAAAAAAAACATCGATTTTCGATATATCGAGGTTTTATGAACGATGTTGCATCCCTACTATGGATTAAGCGATCAGGAAAAGTATTTATCATAAATATTTTTTTAAAATGTTTCTATATCAGTTTAAAATATTCTACAAAATTGTTTTTTTTCTACAAACAGCTCTTTTATTTCAATCACGTATTCGTTTGACGGGAGCTTTATTAAGTCGACTTAAGTCTATTTTCAATATGAGCTGAATTCGAATCTGCTATTTTAGCTTCACATAAAAATCGACTTAGGCAGTCGTTGCTTGTGGCCACATATATGTGTGGGAAATTGCTTTATTCGAGATGTTTTGATAATCTCACAATTCCTTGTTTGTTGCTAGCTCAATTCGTTCTCGGGGTATTTAAGATCGTACAACGGACAGACCGACAGACAGATGCACGGACACCCTTACCATTTTTACTGAAACGAATTTCGTCTTGACCAGAAAGTTTCTATCTGCCTCCGTTCTTTAGTCGGCCATTGTCACGAATACAATAATTTATTTCTATAGTAGACGAAAGTAAAAATACTGTACGTAATTTTTTTTAAAAGAGCTTTTTACCCAGTATTTTTTTTTTTGGAGTGAGGGATGTTGTTTGTAGCCTTTCTTTTTAAATTGTGTCTGGTTTCAAAAATCCCTTTTGTATTATTTTTTGCGAGTTTTCCTGTTACACTTTCTTCGCCTATGTTCGTTTTCTAAAATAAAGATATTATTGATAAAAATTCTTGATGGAATCGAAAAAGCTGTACTTAATATATGTTGCTTTTGTCACTTTCTTTGCACCCAGAAGTCACAAATTATATTGACTAGTTTATTTCTGCCTGTTTTTGTTTAAATGTTCAACTTCTCGTTCAAATCAATATTTTCAGAGCCAGCAGAGCCTGAAGATTTTGGCTGAAAATCCGTGTCCAAAGTACGAAAGTAGTCATTGACTTTGTTAGAACAAGGGGGTGCAAAGTTCAATAAAAGTTACAATAAAAGTTTCAATTAGAAATGTCTGTTAAAAACTATAAATAAAACTTACGCAATTATGCCGCCACTTAAAAAGTCGTATATCGTCGGCTAAAAGTGAAATTGTGCTAAGTCCATTTGGTATAATTTTCCAGAAGAGCAATGAAAACCTGGTTAAATCGTTTTAATTCTCTTTCAATAACACTGAGTTTTCTTTAAATGAGAAAAATTGGGCTCAGTTTTCTTTAATTGAGGATCTGTTTTCTTTAAATGAAAATTAAAATGATTTGACAAGGTTTTTTATTGCTCTTCTGTCAGATTTGGTATAATGGACTTGGCACAATTTCCCTTTTAGCCGACGATATGAAATTTATTCGTGTGCTGAATTGCGTATCAGGAATCAACCGGTTGATGTCGTCAACTCGTCATCCCAATGCAGAGCTGTTGTAAGTCACATTTTGCAAATTGTTCAGGAGAGCCATTTTAAAGTTGAAAATCATGCTGGACAAAATTCCATTATATATATCTTTGAGTGGTAAAACACTTTGACGCAACGTTTGAAAGGGAACAAAAACAATTCTATGTAGAGATGTCATGATTTTTGAAGAAATTAGGATACACACGGATACACACTCACACCCTAGGATGCACATTAGGATACACACTCACCATTTTTCGATAACTATGATATATTTCCACGATTTGTATATAGGAGTAATCAGTTTTAAAATTAGTTTTGAATAATTAATTAGAGCGGTGGAATTGCGATGTCAACATCCCCGCATAGATCGTGCGACTGGCAATGCAGATAACACAAAACGAGTTTTGAGAAAAATGGACTTACAACAGTTCTACATTCGGGTGACGAACTGTCCAGTTTTGTAAGACTTCAATATCTATTCTTTTACCTACTAAAATTTTAAATTTTGAAAATCACAGGACAAAATATCATCAATACAATCTGTTATGCCCGAAAGCAAAACTTTAAATTAAAAATACTGGATTTTAAAATGGGCGAAATAAAACAAAGTGATAAATTTATAATAAAATTAACAATTTAATAAATCAATTAAATGAACAATTAATATAACAATTCTATCAAACTTATATTAATATAAAGAATAAAACTTGCTAATAATGATGTAAGAGAATGCGTATTTTTTATAATACGATTAAAATATCATTTACTATCGGAAAGTATTCCTTATAATAAATGATTAAATAAAATTGAATTATTTGTTTATTATCGGAAAGTATTCCATATAATAAACAAATCAAATGAATTATGGTGATTGAAAAAACCTTTATGTAAAGGTATCGTTTAGTAAACGATTTTTAAATGAAATTGAAGTATTTGTTTATTATTGGAAAGTATTCCATATAATAAACAAATCAAATGAATTGTGAATGAAAAAAAAACCTTTATGGAAAGGAATCGTTTATTATTGGAAAATGTTCCTTATAATAAACGATTTTTAATGAAATTGAAATATTTGTTTATTATTGGAAAGTATTCCATATAATAAACAAATCAAATATATTCGTACGCGAGAAAAACCCTAATACAATTATATGTAATTGTACGCGAGAAAAACCCTAATACTAGAAAAGTGGATCGTTTATAGTCGAAAAATATTCCTTACAATAAACGATTCAACTACAGTCAGAATATTTGCTTATTATCGGAAAGTGTTCCTTATAATAAACAAACAAACTGAATGTCCCTAAGAATTCTTTTAAAGGCCTTACCGAGAGAGTGCTCAAGGGCTTCAGCCGAAAGAATTCCTGAGCTGTCGCGTTACACGCGCTTTTATATGATTTTTGGACTTATTTCGGTTACTTAGATTAAACTTAAATTTAATTTGACAAATAATATTAAATTAATTCACAGTAATATTTAAAATGACTAAATATAAATTAATGACTAAATATAAAACTAAATAGAAATATTAAAATTGAAAATTATGTTGCGAGTGGTCGGAACACAATCTATTGTTTAAGACATTTTCATTGCGTGTCTAAACTTGGCCAAAATTTCACCGAGTTATGTATAGGTAATTTGTCTACTCCTGTAGTTGAGACAACAAAGTTAATTCGGCAAAACAACCAGAAAATAGATACAACATCTACTATTAATCATTGAATCAACTAATAAATACTGAGGTTCATCTATTTTATGCGTTGGCACACCTATCAAAAATATAAAAAAATGTGAAATGCACGATTAAAATTTTAATTGTGAAATAACTTCAAAACAAACGACTCATATAAAATTTTTGTTGTCTTACATAAAATAATTCACAAGTAAAACTCGAAAAAAATTATCACGATTTAATTGTATTGCATTTTTTTTACTTAACACGCGATCTTTTCGGGCTGAATTATTTTTCCATAAATATCATTTAAATAATACAATACTTACTCGAAAAATCAGGTATCAATTCGACTAAATCCCAGCTTTCTAAAAAAACTGTTGACCGCCTGATTATTTGGGTTATAAATCATCTAAAATTTGTAGTTGGAATTCCTACAACAGTCATTGGGTGATGTGAATAAAAAAATAGGTTTGGCTAAAACTGATGTTTTTTTTAGCTAATGCAGTCTGTATGCAGTCTGCATTAGCTAAAAAAACATCAGTTTTAGCAAAAGCTATTTTTTTATTCACATCACCCATTGTTTTACCTAATTTGTCCGTGTTTTTCCTAAAGTTAAAAATATATTAATAATAAATTCGTCTAATAAAATTACATAAGTTTCCTACTTTTTATAATTCATAATTATTTTGAAATACAGATTTTGTTAAATATGAGTTTAAACTGACAAAAAATCGCAAACTGTCAGTTTCACTCCTTGTCTCTTCAGATGACCATGGGCGATTGGACGGTATTATTCTGTTTGCCAAAATTTACTAACGGCCCTTGTCAGGGTAGCATCTACGTTCAAATATTATGTTATTGGTCTTGTAAGATATAGCGTTTACCTGACCATAGAGAATCCATCCCGAATTGGTCGTTTGGGCAGTTAACGTGTCATTGGTTCCCTTGTGAGTGCCTTCACTTTATACATATCCGTTGGGTATATGGCTCCGATAGGGAAGATGCCTGACTGCCAGGGTCTAATAAAACCCTTGCCATTTGGAGATCATTGCTACAGGATGCAGTTAGCAGGAAAACTTCGCCGATAGAAGTGGCAAGGTTGGATGCAGTGTTGCCATTTTCAGCGACTTATCTCATTTCCAGCGACTTTCATGCCTTGAAAAGCACGTGTTGAGATTTGAGATTTTAGTGTTCTTTTGGCGACTTCTCGGAGATTTTCAGCGATTTTCAAAAGTTTCTTAAAAAAACTCTGTTGAAGATTTTGCTAATAAATATCATACTTTTCACATTTTTTTACATTTATGCTTATTGGGTCAACAACCTACCAAATGTATATAAATAAGTACCACAGAATCCCCCTATAAGAAAATACATGAATCACTCAACTTAAGTAAACGTCAAATTTATTTTAAATTTTGTTTGCTTTGCTGCAGGTGCAGTGTGTTTTTTAAGAAGACAAAGTTGTTTTTTTTATTATTATATTTTATTATTGTTAAAAACAAAGAATAAAACCGACTTGAAAACAAGATATATGTTTAAATATGCATTAAAAAAAAGTCTCAAAACTAGCGATTTTTGTCTTTAATTTCGGAGACTTTTGAGATTTGTTCTCCTCATTTCAACGATTTTGGGCTTGAGGTCAGCGGCAACACTGGTTGGGTGTGATAGATGGTGATTCGTTCCCGGTATGCAGTAGAGTGTGATGTCGGCTTTGACAAACGCGACATGTACCAGTGAGAGACCTAAGTTTCGAAACTACTTTAATTTCAAATTCTACCCAACAAAATTTTTTGTTTTAATTTTTCGTTTATTACCTTACCGTTTTTAACGCCAAGGTCCCGTCATCACACACAAAAATGAATTACACCAGTGTGTTTAGAATGATGAAAAAAGTTGAATTTAGCATGTCCGTCCGTCTGTCTGTCTGTCCGTCCGTCTGTGCGTCCGTCTGTCTGTCGGTCTGTGGCGCGGATTGCGGGCGCACGGATTGAGTTAGAGACTAGAAATCGTGCACAGTTCCGTTTCTCAACGCAAGGCTAAGTTCGTTAATGGGCAAAAATGGACAGTTAAGGAGGGGGGGTACCCCACATACGAACGAAAACGTTTTTTGCGAATATCTCAAAAACGATGCATCTTATCAAAAAAGTCTAAGAACAAAAGTTATTTAGAATATGATTCTACATAAAACTTCTATACATCAAAATCCGATTGGAATAAATTTAAAAAAAATCTAAATGGAAAGTTTGACTTCAAAGTGGAATTTTGGTACAACTGTTTGAATTTTGATACGAATATCACCATATGGGTCTCCAATGATTGCCAGATAGGCAATTATAGCTTTTGTTATGTTTTATATTAATAATGAAGAAAATATAATTTCAAAAAATATTTTATATTTCGAAGTGGTCACCAGCTGCATCGATGCAAGCCTGATCCACTTTTCAACAAGGATTTCTTTTCATTTTTAGTCTAATACTATGTTCACACCGACGCAAAATCACGTAATTTTGCGAAATGATTTAGATCTTAAACCAAAGTGTTCACACAGAGGTTAAGGTAATTTTGTTTGACATTTCAACGACCTTGGTTCAAAAATGGATCGAGGAAGTTTGTGTAGGATTACTATGAATTTTAGTAATATGATGAATAATACAATTCAAAACATCGATGAAATATGTGCAAACAGAATTAGACACTTTAGACGAAAATGGAAATGATCTGTAATGAAGATAAACAATTATTTTCCATTTCATATTTAATTGCATCATAAACATGTCCATTTTTTTTGCCCCGCGTAGGTTGTTTGTTTTCAGACCACAGGTTTACTAATATATCCTCTTCGCGTGCGGAACACGGCTTCTTTTTCTTATATTTCCGTTTTTCCAATGCAGCACAAATATTAAAACTGATGTGCTGAAGAGAGCTGAATAAGTGATGCAGGGTTGTATCCATTGTTTTTACTTGATTTCGTTCGTAATTTTGTGGAAATTACGTACTTTTACGGCCAATTTATTCACTAGGAGTTAAATCGCCTTAACTCCCTTAACTCACCTTTTACATGGAAAATAACACTAGCTAACTCCCTTAACTCACTAACTCGGCTTAACTCCTAGTGAATAAATTAGGGGTTAGTGATTTTGAAAACACGCTAATGTACTGGAAATCTCGTGATTTCGAGCGTGATTTCCTTCAATATCACGAAAATCTTCAAAATTACGTAATTTTGCATCGGTTTGAACATAGTACAAGGTTTTTGAGAAAGCCTGGAGTCCTTACGGTCCTTGGACGACCTGACCTTGGCTTGTCTTTAAGGGACAAAGTCTCCCGGTACCTATTTATGGTACGATAAACTTTAACTTTTGCACTTTGCTTAATCTTTAACAACTTTAAAATTTCAGGAACTTATGGCCTTTGGAAAAAAGTTCAATTATGGCCGCTCTCTCTTTTAATTTCGAATCCATGTTCGCGAGGAAAAATGTTTTACTACTAATAAATAATAACTGTGAATAGAATCTATATTATATAAAAATGGAAGTTTGTTGGTTGGTTGGTTTGTTGGCTGGTTGGTTTGTTGGTTTGAGATTACAAAACTCAAGAACTACTGGACCGATTTTTACGCGGGTTTTTGCAAAATCATCTGTGTTGCCAGGAGCAGGTTTTTAGCTATGTAGATTTTCAAAATTCGAAATGGAAGGTTCTGAGAGGATAACCTAAATATCCTTTTTTTCATTTTGCATTATGGGGTTTTTGGGGTTGCTGATCACGAATCCGGTATTAGACTTTCAAAATTCGAAACGGAAAATCCTGTAAGGATAATGAAAATATCATTTTTTCCATTTTTCCCAGGAAAAATTGGCATTAGGGGTTTTTTGGGGTCGCTGATCGCGAATCCGGTATTCAATTTTTCAAATGCTAAACGGAAGGTCCTGTAAGGATAACGGAAATGTCCTTTTTCCAATTTTTCTCGCAGAAAGAGGCTTTGGGAGGTTTTCAGGGGTGCTTATCACGAATCTGGAGTTGGAATTTCAAAATTCGAAACGGAAGGTCCTGTAAGAATAACATTTTTCCTCAAACTTTTTAAGTTATTTATTGTTTTTTGGCATTCTAAAATTTATACAAAAAACTTTTAGCTGTCAACGAAGGGTCTGTGCTAGTATTGTATAAAAATAAATACTCTATTACAAAATTTCTAAAAAAAAATTTTGTTCCAATTTAAGTCCCTCACTGGTAAATCAACTCCGACTCTTGTTATTCTCATTAGTTGAATTTAAGCAGTTTGTACAATTTTTTTTTATTTTTAGCGAACTCGAGGCGCAATTGGTTAAAAGTTACTACACGCATGAAGATAATGGTTGGAGTTGCATTTTGTTGATTTTTGACCTTCGACTCTTGTAGGGTTGGATTTTGACGCATGGTTGGGAGGCACTGCACTATGCAAGGATTCTGTTGTAGCCTTGTGTGAGTGTTTTGAAGGCGATTGCTTTTTTGAATTTACCGGGCGCCTATGATTTCCGAGAGCATCCAGTGCACGACACCTCGACTTCAAAATTTTAGTTAGATCGGAACAATTCGAGACAATTCCTATTGCCATGAGTTTCAGAGTCAAATTTTGAGAGCGTAATGAAAACAAGCCAATCGTTTTTAGCCCGGTTAAGGAGTTGAAATTCACACGCGGAATTGAATTTAACGCGGATAAGTGAGTGCCCACTATTATGCGCTCCACATTATATCGCTTTTCTAACAACTGCGGGGCTATCGTGTAATCAGCATCAGTAACTTTAAAAGGCTTGACAACTTGTAACACTTTTGATTCTGCGGCATTCGAATGAACAAGCTGAATGAACCAAACAGATCACTAAATGATTTATATTCTGTAATTTTGTCCATTAACCCACGGTCAACTGAAAAAGGGCATCTTTTGTATTTGTATGACGTCTAAATTTTTTTTATATTTTGTAACAATGCTGTTCAATTGAGCTTTTTTTCATTTGCGACAAGTTCTTGAAACAAATCATGCATTGAACATCCTGACCAGGAATCTCTGCAAAAAAAAGAAAACTTTCCGTTCCTTAAAATAAGCTAAAGAGAGATTGACGTCGAATGAACTCAACAGAACAAAAAACAGATGATTCATACACATGTTGCTTCTGTGTCGAATGGATGCCTGCGCGAGGATAGCCATTCACGCACAGTATAAGCTGCGTGTTTAAATCCACACATTTTTTTATGTATTACATAGAGTGTTTTATGTATTACATAGAGTGTTTTATGTATTCCCACAATATTTCCTCTGTATTGGCCCCGAGTCTTTCAAAAGTGTGGAAATTCGGCTGCCATAGATAATCAAAATTTTCACCTTTTTATCTTACATATTCAGTATTAAAAAGTATCGGCTATTCGCCGTAGGTAAGGATTCTTACCTCCATTTTCCGAAAAACTTTTAGTTAGAAAATTCGGAATCGCTCATAAAATTTATCTCGCCAATTTTCGCGACTTAAACAAATTGCAACAAATCTACATCCGTGCATGCACAGTAAATTGTATCAGTATACAATTCGGTGAATACCAAATGGTTTTAAAATAAAACGCCTTGAATAGGTATTTAAATAAACTTTCTTGCATTTTTTCCAAAGGCGTATAAAAAATTAGCCTACGTTCCTGGCAATAAGAAAGATTCAAACAGTTGTGCAAAAAAAGCGAAATATTCATAGACAAATTACCAAGTTGGAAGCTTCTAATATCGTCACCTCATTTATCTCTCCAACATCGTGTGCGACGCCCTTATAGAATTTTAATTAGAGAAAGTTACGTTAGTTCCAATACTATTATCCACCCTAAACAAACCACTGTTTTAACCGTCTGTCGACATGCTTTTCCTCCTTTCAACCACCAGCCCCAAAACTCTATTTACCACTTTGTCTTAAGTACTACCGGCATTGAGGAACAACTGAAGAAGTCTCATAAGAACAAAACTACCATATACTACAAGTTCGAACTCAAAATTCTGAAGAGCTCAAGTACTACACGACAATACTCAGAAGAGGACACCCAGTGGCAACGGATTCCTGGTTCCCATGTTCAATTCTGGATACCAAGAAGACTCAAGGAATGAAAGTTGCACAAAAACATTCGGGTTGTATTTTCCATTTTGTGTACAGCCATTATTGATGTGTTGTCCTTTTATTATTATGAGAAAAACAATACAAAAATACAAGCACACGTTGTGCGCTTCTATCGCTTTTCTTGAAAATCGTCCCAGCCGTGTCAGCCACTTTCTGTAAAAACAAAACTTTCCTCTAAAATTCGATTTATTTTGTTAAACTATTATTATATACGAAAATATCAATTCTATAAGATGAATTAAAAAAAACAATTGTAGGCAAAGCATATCTTAAAGTGAAAAAACAATGAAAAAATGTCTCTGCCGCAGAACTCAAGGTTTCCTATAGATAGTTAAGACTTACACTTCGTTTATGGCAGATGAAAAACTATTAAAAAGAAAGAGAATTAAAAAAAGAGTTTAAAATAAAAAACGGAAATCAGGATGTACAGGAAAAGTTCTTTCAGTTTTTCTTGTTTGCTAAATTGTTATCAAACTTTGCACTTTGATTCTTCATACCAAAAGCATGAGTTCGATGGATACAAGAATTTTAAAGAATTGAAGACAAGTTTCCGTAAAACATTTCTTTATTATTATCGATAGACATCGAAACTTGTCTTTTTTAGATAGATTGCTAGTGATACTTTTATTGAATTCATGGTGCAGATGTACGGAGTTTCTAAAAAATCCTATAGTATTTTTTTGCAATATTTTATCATTTTAGAAACTCCATCGAAATAATATTGAAATATTTTTTTATGTCGAAGTGAGAAAGCAAATATTGAGATCTATGATTGTAACTTGCTTACTGGAAAAGTGATTTAAACTGATCGGTATAGGTAGACCAGCATTTAGACCAGTTTTCTGCGCTATGGAATAGGCGGATTTCAACTGCCCTTGATTTATTTTTAAATTTTTCACACAACACACTATTTACATTTAACAATCACCATGAATTATTGTAACACTATTCAATTATGCAAAGAGAAATAAATCGAATTATCAAATTTTTATTTCTTTTAAAATTCCGTATTTTTTCTGTATCTTAATGCGGCAGTCACACGACGCTGTTTTGCCAGCGCTAGTGACTGTTTGGCTGTTAGCAGCCGTTTCAGCAGCACCGTGTGAACCCTAGTGCGCTGCTACTACCAGCAGCATCGTGATGATTTTAGCAGCGCTAGTGAAGTAGAGACCGTTCTACTTTGCCAGCGCTACTAGGGATCACGTGACCCTGTCGCATGGTTTCTGAGCTGTCAAAAGTCTGATAAGTGGTATAGTTTGTTTATTGTAAGTTGTTATTTTACGTTTATTTATTTAAATTTGTGTGTAACGTTTATTATTTAAAAAATCTCCCAGATTCAAATGTCAAACCACTGTTTTGCTAATTGCCAGCGCTACTAAAGTATAAATCGTGTGAACCCTCTCAGTACGCTGGCTGCTGTTGCTACTTGCCAGCGCTACTAACCAACAGCAGCCAGCGGCTGGCAAAACAGCGTCGTGTGACCGCTGCATAATTGAAGACATCGGTGCAAAAAGCGGTCATCTTCACTTTTTCAAATTTTTCATAAGAGACAAAAAACATATTAGCGTGAAATTTTTGGTTTGGGACAAAGTTAATTACAATTTAAATCAAGCATGTATTCTTACATCATTTTAATTTGAGATAAATCTATATTTTTTTTTAAAGATAGCTGTTTCTTGGAGATAGCTGTTTCAAGAAACAGCTCCAAGGAGATAGCTGTTTCTTGCAGTGGTTTTCAAAACACATTTATGAATACAAAATACAGTCCAAAATATGTTTAATAGCCTTTAAAAATAAACAAATAAAAATATATTCAATTTAACAAAAAATGACTTAAAAAAAATTAAAATTAAATTTTAAAAAAATCTGCGTCAAATTATATGAAAAAATGCCGTAAGTTGTCTCCTTTTCTTTAATATCTTTTTACACAGGGCGCATTCGTTTATTCTTGCATTTGGCATCAATAATTCATTTTCGTCGAAAAGTGGAGATGACCGCTTTTTGCACCGAGGTCTTCAATTTTGCATTAAAAACACACTCTTGAGTCGATTGGAGCATTATTATAAAAATGTCTTTCTGTCTGTCAGTTTTTGTACAAGATTTCTCAAAAACTAATAGAGCTAGAGCCATGAAACTTTCGGTGAAAACGCTTTTTGGTGGTTTAATATATGACATAAACAAACTAATGGTGTTTTTTTTGAAAAAACAGTTAATGGCAGAGTTAAAAATATTAAAATTTTCTACATTTTTACCTTTTACCGTAAATCGATATCTTTTACCATTATCGAGATATTTCAGATTTTGTAAAATAAAAATTCATATTATGTAAACTAATATTTTATTTGTCAGGAAAATTGTGCAGAACGGTAGATTTTGTATAAGAAAGTCATGTGCTGTTCACATCAGATATTTTTATATATACAGTGGAGTCCGCTTAAAAGAACACTGAAAATGTCAGCAAAATTGGTTCTCTTAAGCGGGTTGTTCTTTTAAGCGGTGTTTTTGATTCCGAGGCACCTAAAGATTAATAAAAAACCAAATAATGTATTTTACGAACAATGTAAAAATACATATGGCCCCTATTGTGAGCTTCGTCAATCGATCGTTGAAATGTCAAATCGAAAAATCGGTATTGTGATCATCGATTTTATCGTTCGTGAACGATAAAATCGTTCAGTTGGGAACGATGACATTTGTTTGATCGTTCGGTGAAGTTTATGTCAAGTTAGCGATCGGTGAAGTATTGCAATTACTTTTTTTTATCAAAATTAGAGGCTAATAATAAAATGGAAGTATTTGTACACATTAGGAAATTATTAATGAGGAATATCTTGATCAAAACCTCGATCAAAAATCCAATATAAAAATTGGTTGAAAAAATGAAGATAAATAAGACCAAAGTGGTATAAAAATAATTTAAATAAATAATGAACTTAAAAACTGTTTTATTCACATAGATTTGAAATATTGGTCAATTCAAAGAACTCAACATTCGGTGTTTAATATTTTCGCCTTGACGTTGGTTTGTAAAACCGTCTTCTGGTGTAATTTCGCTCATATCGCGATTGTCATCCACCTCTATGTTTTAAGGGAGCTCAATATTGTATTTTCTGCGTTGAAGTCATTTTTAAACATTAAAATAACTTCAACAATGTGAATTCCCAAACGTCAAACACTAAAAAATTCACAATAGCGATTTCTTGAACGATGAACCTTACGCAATACCAAATTGTTTTTCGATCGTTGCGGCCAACGATGGTCGATCGAATAGATATCGATAACCGCAATAGGCCCCTATATCTTTAATTCTCCTTTTTTCACTTCTTTAGAAGAAAGGTTTTTATTTTGGAAAACATTAGATCTCAACTCATTTTCTGCCTTTAATATTTTTAATAATGTACAAATACCGCAATCATATTATTTTGCAATCTCTTTTCTGTTGGCACCACTTTTCAATTTATCCAAAATCTCGGTTTTCTGTTTAACAGAAAAAATTTGTTTAAGAGATTTTAATGAAACATTTTTGAAACATGTGTTATGGGCGTTTTTTAGTAGAGTCACATGTTTTGTCGCTATGTTCGTTTAAACGAATTTTTTTGAATGAGTTATAAAAAACTGCGCACAAAATGTTGTTCTCTTAAGCGGATTGTTCTCTTAAACGGTGTTCTCTTAAACAAATTAAAATGTATGGCAATAATCTAGAAAAGTAAATGCCACAAGAAATTGTGATTTTAAGCGGGATGTTCTTTTAAGCCATAGTGCTCTTAAGCGGACTCCACTGTATATTTTTTATACCCTTATGGTGAAACAAAACCATAAGCCTTACCGTTAAATTTGCCTTACGGTTTAATCCAAGATCCCGTCATCACACACAAAAATGAATTACACCAGTGTGTTTAGAACATAGTACGGAGAATGATTCTTTTTCATTCACTCGTTTGCAAATGATTATCACGAGAATTTTATTTTTCATTCACTTACGAGATTTATTTTTCCATTCCCGTATTTTTCAGATTGTGTTCGCGAATGGAATCGAAAATTTGGAGAATGGAAAAATTGAATTCGCTCACGAATTTGTCGCGCAAGAATGATTTGTGAATGCAATTATTGTATGAGGTAAAGTTGAAATATTTTGATATTAGACATTTTTAACTTGTCTAATTTTTATCCCCGACGGAACAAAGAGGGTATATGCGTTTGAGGTGTATGTTCGTTTGTTAGTTTGTCGTATATTACCGGCTAATTTTCCTTTAAGTTGCTTATTGCACATTAACATTTGGAAATATCCCCGACTAAATCATATTCCACATATTTTTCCAAATTAAAATATCTTTTTCGTCCCATTTTTATTTATAATACGTTCGAGAATTACTCGTTAGCGTTAAAAGTTAAAATACTTTTTTGATATTGAAATCCGAAATCCATATAAAAAAATTCAATACTGTGAGAAAGAGAAAAAGTGAGAGAAAAAGAATGATTCTTTTTCATTCTTACTCACTCACGAGCGAATAGAATAGTTAGAAACTCATTAGCATTCTCTCACGAACGATTGAAATAGATAAAAACTGGTTTCGATTCTCTCTTGAGCGAATTGAATGGCCAAAAAATCGCATGAAACGATTCCCTCACGAATTTTGGTGATTTCTATTCCATTCGGGAATAAATGAAATCAAGAAGAATGAAGTTTTTGCATTCGTGAGTGATATTTTTCCGTACTCTGGTTTAGAATGATAAAACCCCCCATATAGACGAAAACGTTTTTTGCGAATATCTAAAAAAAGTGCAAGAACAAAAGTTATTTAGGATATGATTCTACATAAAACTCCTACACATCAAAATCCGATTGGAATAAATTTTATAAAAAGTTTGACTTCAAAATGGAAATTTTGATACAAGTGGTCGCGTTTACTTAAACTTCGAACAATGCCATATCGCCATGCGGGTTTTCAATAATTGCCAGATTGGCAATTATAGCTTTTGTTATGTTTTTAGTTTAATTTTATAAATTTTTTTTCTTTCCAAGCCCCTTGTGATTTCACACTATGGCTACTTCGTCTGTTCGATGTTAAAATGGCGTCTGTCGTCTAGGGTTGTTGAAAACCGTCATTTTATGAAACCAGGTACCCGTCTGGCTAGGAACCAAGGACCAGGGTACCCGGTTCCGAGTCCAAGAATCGAGAGCCGGGTACCCAGTTCATCATTGCGCACTGTAGGGTTAATGTGTTGTTCTGATTGATGTAAAACGCGTTAAAAATTATTGAAATTTGGATCATTTTTTAAGAAATATTTTTAAAAACATGCTTTTTGTAATTTTTAAAAAACTGAATTCGGTTTTTGGACTCGGAACCAGTTCCTGAAAATTTTCGGAACCGGGTACACGGTTGTTATCAACAGCCCTAGTGTCGTCTGCCACTTTTTTCTTGAGTTTCCATTACACGCTTATAATTTTTTTCCGAAACTGTCATTTGAGACCAGGGATTGAAAAAGAAAATCAGCAAATAGCAAGCACAAATTTGCTTTGCTGTGACGGAGAAATGTTAATTTTCAGTGCTGTGCTGAGAATCGAAAATTTCAAGCATTGAGCACTCTATTTTCTCTCAGTTACTTATTGCTTTGGTTTGCCTTTTTGTATTCCGTTCTGCTGTTGCTTTCAACTGTTTTTTTTGCTATGCTCAAGCAGACATTTATAGGCCTATTATGGGAGTCTAGCGGACTCGAAAATCGCTAGTCGGTAAATTTCAGCACAGCATTTTCCATTTGATTGCTTCGACGAAGCATTTTTTTGCTTTGCTTATGCTTAATGTGCACAATTAAATTACAAAATTTGACTCTCACAAACAAACTAACAATTAAAAGCTCCTAAATACCCGGAAAAACACAAAATTTTAAAACGTCTAAAAACTTGAAAATTCTATGATTTCACTTCTCGCGGCCGAGGTGACCTCTAGCGTAGGCGCCGTTTACATCTGTTACTTTATTCTGCGAGACTAATTACAACTGTTTACACTACAGTATAAAATCCAGAAATTTCTTCCTAAAAGACCCCCAAACTCGAATTTTTTCATATAAAATTTTAAAAACCCGACTAGAAAAATCCTTAAAAAATTGAAAACACCAGAATAAAAAAAATCCTTTAAAAAGTATAAAATAATATAATAATTAGAGTAAATTTAAAATGGATATGCGTCGGGACAGCTTTGCTACATAAATTTAACGACAAACAGGCTTTCCTGACGTATACCAATGTTAAATTTGTTTGGACGGAAAACGAAATAAAAAATCGTAACGTTATATATTTCGTTACGTAACGAAATTGAACTTTTATTTCGTTACGTTATTTCGTTTTGTAACGATAAAAATCGCATTTCGTTACGTTATTACGTTATTATTTCGTTACACATTATATGGAAACTGAAAACAAAAAAACGCACTTAAATAATAGTTTGTCACAAAGTAATTCAGTTCAGTTTCCATAAAAATAAATTCTATAAAAAATAATAAAACTTAGCAAAAAGAAAATACAAATAAAAACAAAGAAAAATAAAATAGTGATTACTAAGTTAAAAAATCCACATTTTAGTCAATATCAAAGATATAGAATTTTAGGCTATTTTGACGTCGCTGATTCTGAGTCACACTTAGCTTTTGCGAAATTCCCTCTACTTCTGGAGTTACTAAAAAGAAAATATTTTCGATACCAACAAAGTTGCTTGAAAGATTTCCTTTTTCGTATCTCCCGAAATAGAGGGAATCGGGCCAAAGCAAAATCCGATTTAGAATCAAAATACGATTAAAAATACTACTGCAATATTTTTAATTATACTTAATGTAAGTTGTAGGTCTGTGAGGTTATACTTGATGAACTTTTGTGGCAAAAATAAATAAATAACGAAAAAACGATATGCCAAAAAACCATAAATAATTTAAAAAGATTTTGGAAAAAATGTTATCGTTACAGGACCTTCCGTTTCGAATTTTGAAAATCTAATACCGGATTCGTAACTTTAAAATACGATCAGGGGCCTATTTCACTAAACTACAAATTACAATTACAAATTCGTACTGAAGCAAAATAGCCCAATAATTTACAAGTTTTGTTAAAACTCACTTGAAAATCACTTGTAAATACAAATTTGTAAATTGGTGAAATAGGCAACAGGGGCCTGTCCCACAAAAGTATAATTCTACAATTCACAAATTGTTAAATTGTATATTTACAATTAAAAATCCAAAAAAAAAAAACAGTTGCAAGACTCGCTTGCCGAAATGTGTTGAGGAACAGAAAATAAAGACTTGTGAAAACATTTCAGATTGTCAGATCATAATTTTGGTCAAAAATCTGTTCGACCGGGTTTTTATTTTTATACTCGATATAAAATATGATAGATTTAGTATACCGTTTGTAACGTATCGAACCAATCGTTGGACACAAAAATCAACTACATCAAGGTGTTTGGGATGACAAACGACTTTGACTTCCGCATTTTCGTCCGTCTGTATGTCTATCTGTTCAAGAACACCATAACTTTCGAAATATTGCGCTAGAGACTTGAAATTTTGTATAGTTGCATTTCTTGTAAATGGCACAGTTCTTGAATGGGCAAAGTCGGACCATTCCTTCCCCCTACACCAAGTTAGGTGAAATGTGTTTAGAATATTATTTTTCATAACACATGCATCGAAAATATGCCTTTCTATGCCTCCGTAGCGGGTCGAAAGTTGCGTTTTCGGCCCTAGGGGCGAAAGTGCGAACAGCTGACCGAAAGTGTGCTTTCGCGACGTATTTCTCGTACCACAGAATACAGAAGACAAACTTCATAGGCAGAAAACACTAGAGTAAGCAGTACAGCCATATATGCTTCTAAGCGAAAATTTATGAATGAAACTGAACTGCAGCTGCACGAGCGAAGTGTGATTTAGTTGAGCATTGCCGATTTCCATTTTTTGTTATGTTGATTTTTTATTTCAGAGGAGAGAAATTTAAAAATTAAAATCTGTTCTGACCAACATTTCTTAGTAATAAAACGAATTTATAGAATATAGTTGTTTTGTTTCTTTTAAAACTTTACTTCTGTTGAAGTCAGGGCTCCGCCCCTGGACCCCGTATTGCGCTGCTCTCCAATACGGGAATCGCGTTTAAATGGCATCTCAAGTCATATTTTAAATGAATTTCTTATGAAAAATTGTATACGCAACTCGGAGCGAGTCAACGATTTCACTCGTGTGATATCTGCCCTCGCTTCGCTCGTGCAGCTAACTTCACACTCTTGAAATCGTTGACTTTCGCCCCTTGTTGCGTAATATACTATTTCATAACACATGCATCGAAAATGTGCCTTTCGATGCCTCCGTAGCGGGTCGAAAGTTGCGTTTTCGGCCCTGGGAGCGAAAGTGCGATCAGCTGGCCGAAAGTGTCTTTTCGCGACGTGTTTCTCATACCATAGAATACAGAAGACAAATTGCATAGGCAAAACATAACAAAAGCTATAATTGCCAATCTGGCAATTATTGAAAACCCGTATGGTGATTTAAGTGAATGGCGAACAGTTTTATCAAAATTCCACTATGAAGTCAAACTTTCCAAAAAGATTTTTTAAAATTTGTTCCAATCGGATTTCAAAGTTAGTCTCAAACTTGTGAAATTTGAATTTCGCGGCAAGTGAAATTTGAATTTCGCGACCTCAGTGGATGCGTTCAACACCCTTTCCCATACAAATTTAATACTTTTTTGTATTTTTTTTCGAAAACAGTGCAAAGTATCGAAACATTTATAAAAACGAAATATGTTTAACATATGATTTTACTTAACCATTCCATAGATAAAAACATATAGAGTATTTAATGGTTGGCTCCTGGGAAATGTAGTTTTTCTTATTCTCTGGTTACACTGATAACCCTGCCTAGAAGAGCTCGGGAAATGTGTTTTAGCAAAAAATAAGAGGGCGAAATTTTTCATGAATACAATACTTTATTATACTACGTATAAGAAAGTAAAATGTAAAGGTGGTTATGAATATTTCATAAGTCAACAACTTACACTGTAAAGTTCATTGCAATTTATAAAATGGAATTCACTTACAGAACGTTCAGAATTAGTTTAAATTTTATCTAAGCGAAATTTACTTGAATCGGTTTAAACTTTAAACTTGTAAACTTTACTAATTAAATCACATTTACTGAAACTTATCTTATAAATGCAAATCTGACTAGCAACTTCTAGGCTATTTATCAATTTTCTTAAAAAAGCTTTGTTAGAAATCTGAATCTTGATCCAGTTTTTGCATTGCATGAAGAGAAAATTTTAGTTGATCGTATTAAAAAACAATAGTGTAGTGTAGTGATTTTTAATTGATATGGCATAAAGTGATAAAGTGTTTCACTTCAAAAAAATTTTTTTTGGATATAAATGAACTGAATTAATTCAATTATATGCTTAGCATAGTCATTTAGACAGGTACGACATGATCGACAGGAATTCGTGAAATATCAATTTCTAGTTGTATTTCAACTCTTAAAAAAATGAAAAAAAACCGTGAACATAGGAGATGAAATTTTTTTACGGAAACTAGGAACTTACCATTCCACTAACTGTTTGGCTGACAGACATTTCAATCTTATTTTTTATGTGAAGTTTCCTATAATATACCTACACTAGTGCACTCCAAGAAAATCACTATCCTGTCACCGTAACGACACTAACAGCGAAATATCGAAAGTACTATAGTACTTGCCAGTTGTTCGGTGTTCGTTTCCGTAAGCTTTTCGTTTCCGCTGTTCCCTCGGGAATATCTACCATACATTTGGAGGATGAGACTTTCCGCAATGAGTTCTGAAACTTCTCATCGCCTTATCAATACTCGTTAACTGGCAAAACTGCTCCACCTGTTGAATGCGATTCGGATCTTGTCCGACGATAATAAGTGGGAGAGAAGTTAAAACGAATATTGGTTTTTGGCTTCGGTTGGTTTAGAGTTTGCATATAGGTAAGGGTGAGTGGTTGAAATTGATTTGGATGTGTTGATTTGAATCAGTTCGGAGTGAGTTTTTAAAAGGTGGTTTTTGTTAGTAGAAGCTTTGGCTTTGGGTGTAACATCCTTTAACTAGTGCTTCAGTCGAAATATTCTGTCTGTCTCCTTATTTCTGTTGAACAGGACACTTGTGTGAACAAGGCGTTAGCGGGGTAACCACTTTCACCCTTACAAGGCATTTCAATGTTCGCTTTTTCAGTTAATTTGTGTGAGATGTACGTGTGAACGAGACTTGAAGACCTAAAACACAATTTTGTAGAAAAATATATAAACCTTTTTATTAAACATCCACGTAGGAAACATTCACTCTAATTGATTTAAGTTGGATTTCACTATATTTTTGTAGGAAACTAAATGCCTTGCCGTAGTGATTGTATATTTCGCTATGACTGGGAAATACAGAGTGATTTGATACATTAATCTGGTGGAATACAAACGTAATATGGATTGATTTTCCATAAAGAACCCTCAAAAAATTAGAGACTTTGAATTGTATATATACTTTTTCATACAAGATTTTGAGTTATTTTACTCATTGGTGTGCCTTTTGACAATAAATGGATGTGAATTCAAAAACAATGTGTGCTTTTAGTCACAATCTGTACGGCGGTAAGAAAAATATAAGCGATGTAGAGTAAGTTCGGGTATTGTGGTACACCTTCTTTTGTTTTCATAATAAATCACTCGTTTTAAAAGCAATCATGTTAGAATTTCGCATACGACACCTCCAGAGGCTTGCCTATAAAATTCCACAGCAATGTTACCAATCATAAACATAAAAGCAAAATTATGATCAAAAAAGTACACTAACTGAAAAAAAAGTGCTTCAAAAAATTGGCGGGTAATGTGGTATACTGTTTCTTCCATACAAATATTTAAGGCGGGTAATGTGGAATACTGTTTCATCCATTCAAATATTAAATATTTGTATGGAAAAAATAGTATGCCACATTAGCCGTTCTCACCATGACAAACCAAAAAAATGATTTCTTAGTCTAATTCGCTTGAATCCAAAAATTTTCTTTTCAAAAATTAAATATGTTGTCTAAATAATCGTTCACTGATTCACAGTTAAAAAAACAACTTAAAATTGGCTTTCGAGATTCATTTGAATGTGGAGACAATAAAATGTTGATTGTGCTCAAAAACGTTTTTCAGAAAATTCCGATATAACCTGATAAACCATGGACTTGTCAACACCAACAATGGTTGCAGAATTTCACAAAAAACAGTATTATATGTTTGATCTTGCGATGCGGCATCTCATATCCGAGAAATGATGGGGTACCACATTACCCGCCTATACCACAATACCCGAACTTACTCTATTCTGTTATAAAAAAGAAATTATTCAAAATATTTTTAAAATATTTTTTTTTACTTATCCGATTGATGCAATATTTTCACTACTTCGTCCTTGTAAAGTTAAGGGAAGGTTCTGTAAGGACATCGTGATTATCCTTTTTCTCGAATTTCCCGGAAAAAACTTAATCTGGGTTAATCTGGGGTGGCTGAATGTGATTTTGGTATTAAGAAATCTGTAAGAATAAAGGAAGATTCTGTAAGGATGAAGTGATTATTCTTTTCCTCAAATTTTCCGAAAAGAAATCTCTTTTTTGGGGTTTTTGGGGTCGCCGAATCCGATTCTGACATTAAAAAGTCTGTAAGGATAAGACAGGTCCTGCAGGGATAATGTGATTATCCATTTCGTCAAATTTCCCGGAAAAAATCATTCTGGGGTTTTTGGGGTCGCTGAGTCCGATTTTCGCATAAAGAAGTTTGTAAGGATAATCTCATCTGGGTCGCTAAATCCGATTCTGAAATCAAAAAATCCGTAAAAATATTTCAAATACATCAAGTATATATTTAGTGTTTAACCATTGAACCATTTCTGATTCATGGTTTATACTCGACCTTTTAGCATTGAATCCTATTGGAATTTCTCGGCTTCAAAAACTTCAAAAAGGTCTGCAAAAACAACAAAATTATATTATTTTTGCGGATGTTTTCACATCCAAATTTTCCCCAACAGGCCGGACATGTCTGCCCTGAAAACCCATCAGGAGCCTGTTTCTGGTATCGGAGTATAAATACTCAAATCGAGTTTTACTCCACCAAAATCCTGTAAGCCTGGGTGGAAGCTGGCAAAGCAGGCTCTGATGACGGTGAGCCAGCTTTCCATACCCATTTTTGCCCATTAACGAACTTAGCCTCACATTTTACGAAAAACGGATCTGTGCAAAATTTCAAGTCTCTAGCTCAATCCGTGCGCCCGCAATCCGCGCCACAGACAGACAGACAGACAGACGGACAGACAGACGGACGGACATGCAAAAATTAAATGTTTTTATCATTCTAAACACACTGGTGTAATTCATTTTTTTGTGTGATAACGGGATCTTGGCGTTACAAACGGTAAGGCAAAGTTAATATACCCTTTGGTTTCACCATACGGGTATAAAAAGTGAAAAATAAGTTTTTGGATCTTTGTATCACAACTGAAAGCGAGACAAAAGCATAAAAAAAAGTAGTTTTGCGGAGCGGGTATTTTCCAATGTAAATATAATTAAAACAAAAAAAAAAACAAATAGACTGAGTGCTCTTAAAATATGCAAATAGATTTACTTTTCACGGGGCGGTATTTAAAAAAATATAAATTGGGTAATATTTATGTGATAAAAGAAATATTGTATTTTGATTGTTTATGAGATGTACTTTTTGTATTCACAAGTTCCTAATATTAAATCATAAGTATGTATATTTTATCGAGTATTTATTAAAAAAGTTTTATTTACTATCAAAATTCCTGAAAAGTTTGTTGTTGATAGAATGTTGGTATTATAAATGATAAAGCTATTTAGCTTTAGTTATACAAATTGGTATATCGGCATAGGTAGAAAGGGTTTTTTTTTCAAAATCTGCTCAAACCTGTTTTTAAATAAAAGTAGGGTACACTGGGTACCACACACCTTTTGACGACAAAAGGTATCCCTATAAGGCAGGATACATTGAGGTGTCTCACTTTTTCTATATTTAGGGTAAGGTACGGATAGACGCCACCTTACGGAAAAAGGCTGTGAAATTCTCATTTTTCAATATACCCATATAATTTTAAATTTATAGGATCATTCAACTATATCCCTGTTAAATTTTAGAATCCTTAAGCAGAAGAACATCCATAATTTATTGGAAAAATAAATCCTTGGACTATTAGGATAAACACAACACAACAAATTGAACGATCTGAAATATAGCCGATTGAATACTTGTGTCAATAAAATCTCCTATTTTAGTGTAAAATTGATTCTTTTAATCAAATTTCTTTATGACATCTATCCATATTAAAATTAAGACCAACGAAGCATCCGTACGCAAAACTGGGCAGCTATCCTTCTTCGCACGGATTAAATTAATTAATTAACATAGTTATTATTTAACGTAAGCAAACAAAAAAAATCTGCAATTACACTTAAAACTAGTTGTCACAGCAAAATTTTCTGACAGCAGAAAACATATTCAGCTAGTTTTTGCGACAATTTAATTTTTAAAAAAGTTATCATAAAGGCCGGAATACAATTGGCCCGGCACAACATTTGCGGCGAAATTTCAGATTTTAAACTCCTAATATCCTATGCGTCTGTACACAATCAATCCGACCAACTTTACCGCTGTAAAATGTTGACTCGAATTAAACTTTTGTCCGCCAGCCCGCCAACAAAATTTCACGGTTGATTCAAAATGATGGGGACGTCATAAAATCTAAATTTCGTCACTCAAAGGGAAATTAAAGAAAGTGTTAGGAATACTAGTTCGTATGCTGTGTTGATTACATTTACATTCCTATTATATATGATAATGGTAACAAAAAATGTTATATCATGCTCTCCGTCCGAGTGTCAAAATCAAATCAAAAGCATAACAAAAGCTATAATTGCCAATCTGGCAATTATTGAAAACCCGTATTTGATGTATGGGAGTTTTATGTAGAATCATATCTCAAATAACTTTTGTTCTTGCACTTTTTTGATAAGATGCACCGTTTTTGAGATATGCGCAAAAAATGTTTTCGTTCGTATGGAAATAATAATGGTCCATTTTTGCCCATTAACGAACTTAGCCTTGCATTTTACGATCGGTGCGGTGCGCCCGCAATCCGCGCCACAGACGGACAGACGGACGGACGTTCATGCAAAATTCAATTTTTTTATCATTCTAAACACACTGGTGTAATTCATTTTTGTGTGTCATGGTCCCGTCATCGTTAGAAACGGTAAGGCAAATTTAATATATCCTTTGGTTTCACCATACGGGTATAAACAGATGATGTTTAGAACAACAAACTGTGCGCAATAGTTTGCGAAGGCGACATTGGCGCCGTAATCTGCCGCCGTAAATGATGTGTCGGGCAAATTGTATTTCGCGCTTAAAGTTTACGGGCATTGTTCTTGTTTGTAATTTTGTAAATCTACTAGGGACAGTGTGGGTTTTATATTCAGTAATTTGCATCCGCTCTAGATTGCTTAGTTTGGCAGATTCACGCGTCGGTGCGTTTATCCCACCGGGGCATCTATACCTTACCCTACGGTGAAAAAAAATGTTGGATGGTAGGACACAGCGGGTACTACGCGTCCTTCTTGCTTTGTGGTCGTTCTGAGTAAACTGGTATGATGGCAGCTGTGATTTCCAGCCAAGCGAGCGATACTGAATTCAAACTGAACTCGCCCTATATATTTCGATTTTACTCAACACGTGCGAAGTGCGAATTATGAGAAGAAAATTTTTTATATATTTTCCTTTGTCGAAAATTTCGTTTTTCTTGATTCGAGGTTTTTTTATTTACTTCATTACAGGACCTTTACCAGCAGTCCAAGATCAGACATGCCTGTCAAATTTTATTAAACAGAGTCGTCCATCTTTTTAATGAATTTTAAGGAATTTGGATGTGAAAACATCCACAAAAATAATATAACATTTGTTATATTTTTTGTAATGACCTATAAGCCAAGAAATTAAAATAGAATTCAATGCTAGAAAGGTCGCATAAAAACCATGAATCAGAAATGATTCAATGGTTAAACACAGAATAGTGAAGTCGCTCTGGCTTGATAGAGCTATTTTTCCTTCTTTACAATTCGTATAAGGTCTCTGTGGCAATCGGGGTATAAATACTGAAATCGAGTCTTACACCACCAAATCCTGTAAGCCTGCGTGGAAGCTGGTAGAGCAGACTCTGATGACGGTGATCCAGCTTCCGTGCCAGAAACAGATTCCAAATAGGGATTCCGGGTTAGGGGAATTTGGATGTCCACAAAACTAACCCACAAAAATAATATAGCATTTTGTTATATTTTTTTAATGACCTATAAACTAAGAAATTCCAATTAAAACTTTTACCTATAACGGCAAAGCATTTTACGTAATTATGACCAATATTGTCACATTTTAAGTTGTACCTCCTTAAACCGGGGGCGAAAAATGAGCAAATTATATGAGTCAGATACTTCATTCACTCAGCAGTGATGTCACAAATTTGCCTTTGGAGGAAAGTAGATTGGGCTAAAAATAGTAGTAGATTGATACTTATAGTAGCAGATTTTGAAAAAAAAATCTTTTCTACCTATGCCGATATACCAATTTATATAACTAAAGCTAAAGAGCTTTATCATTTATAATACCAACATCGTTAGAAGCTTTTTAGAAGCTTTTTACATTTAACATGTATAATACAATTTTTTGGTTGATTCATGTATTTTACAAAAAATAGTAGCAGATTTGATTTAGTGCGTAGTGAATTTTCCATGACCAAAATAATAGTAGATTCTACTACAATTGTAGTAGGGTGACATCTATGCAGTGTTGCCGGAGACCTCAAGCCCAAAATCGCTGAAATGAGGAAAAAAAATCTCAAAAGTTTCCGAAATTATAGACAAAAATCGCTAGTTTTGAGACTTTTTTTTAATGCATATTTAAACATATATCTTGTTTTCAAGTCGGTTTTATTCTTTGTTTTTAACAAAAAAATATAATAATAAAAAAAACTTTGTCTTCTTAAAAAACACAATGCACCTTGCTGCAAAGCAAACAAAATTTAAAATAAATTTGACGTTTACTTAAGTTGAGTGATTCATGTATTTTCTTATAGGGGGATTCTGTGGTACTTATTTATATACATTTGGTAGGTTGTTGACCCAATAAGCATAAATGTAAAAAATTGTGAAAAGTAAATATCAATCAGTAAAATTTTCAACAAAGTTTTTTTTTCTTAAGAAACTTTTGAAAATCGCTGAAAATCTCCGAAAAGTCCCCAAAAGACCACTAAAATCTCAAATCTCAACACGTGCTTTTTAAGGCATGAAAGTCGCTGGAAATGAGACAAGTCGCTGAAAATGGCAACACTGCATCCAGCGGCGGCTCTAGGGCGGTGCGAACGGTGCGACCGCACCGGGCGCCGTCATGGAGGGGCGCCGAAATCAACCGAAACGCGACCGCCGCCACCGACTCGTTATTGACCGACGACCGATCGGGCGCGCAAATGAATGGGCCTTTCCACCCACAGTTGTAACGACAACGCTGAACAACATCTCGAGTCCACACGCTGTTGTTACCAGTTGTGTCAGTTTTATATGTGTAAGTGCGAATATAGAACGTTTTTTACCAGTGTTCAAAACTTTATTTTGTTATATCGTTCTTTTCGCTCTTAAAAGTTTCGCTCCCAACGACAAGAACGCTTGCTGCGTTTTCCGACTCCCGTTCTCAAGAACGAAAATGATTTTCAAACGCAATCGTTCTGTAAAGAGAGAAATTTTCAGCTCCGCTGTACTGTTGCTAGGAGTCGGAACGAGCTATGCACATTTTTCGTTCTCCCTCCCAAGTTAAGAACGAAATGATTTCTATTTAAGTTTTCGCTCCTTGTTCAAACCGGTTTGTGGGTCTCGCATAAAAATGAATGAAAGCCTCGAGCGATGGCTTTTTGGTATGATGCACACACACAGATAAGTATGTATTTTAATAGTGAGAGAACGATATTTCGCTCCCAGCATTAATGTTCTGTTCTCAAAGAACGTAAAAACAAAATGCAAATATAAAAATCCTAGGAGCAAGAACGTACAAACAATAATTTCGTTCTCGTTATTGGGAGCGTTTTTCTGAAATGCCGAATTTCGTTCTCTAGAGAGTGATTTTTATTTTCCATTGATTTCAATGCCTCCTTGGGCGCAGAACGAAAGACTACAAATGGGAGCGTTTTGAACACTGTTTTTTACCCAATGATTGATACAATTGAGAATGCATTGGTCACTCGATTTAGACAACTATCAAAATTCAATGATACATGGCGGTTTTTATATAACATCAATGATTACCTAATATAGATGGGAAGTAAACGGAAGTTTCCGTTTACCTACGGCAGAGAAAAGAGATGCGCGATAAAAAAAAGTCACCGAGCAACACCATCTTTCCCTTTTTTTCCTTCATGTCATATGGAGTTAAAGAAAAAACAAGAAACTTGTCGTTTAGTCAGGGCTAAACCAAGTGAGATTTTCATATCCTTATAGCAGTCAAAAACTTGTATTATATTTACACAACCCTTGCACTAACACCATCATGCTTCCGACAGCGGCCTGACAGCTCACGAAAATTTTCAAGCAAATTATAACACTTTTTTAGTATTTAAATCGCGAAATACACTAAAAATCAACGAAATTAACACGAAAACTAAATTTTCCACCGAAATTGGTGGTTTGTTTTGATTTTTAACTAACTGACTGCTGAAAATCAAATTTGTGTATTGCCATTGTGCGATTTTTTTATGGTTTTTTCGAGGCGCATTACAACTAATTACGCATTACAACTGAGATGTGGGAAGACTTGAGATGAGGCCGCACACATAAATAACTCAGTATTCATACAGAAATTGAAACCGCCAGCATGTCGCTAGTTGTCCCTCTCTCAAACCAAATATTTTAGGAGAACTTTCTTATCTATATTAGGTAATCATTGATAACATCAAAATAATTCCTGAAAAGTTCATATTGCAAAAACCCTGTGCTGATTTGCAAATCAAGTTAACCGATGAGGATAAATGTGACGTGTCTGGTTGTGAATTGGTTGAGGAACTTATGAGTCTGAACTAGGGGCTGCAATACCGGTAACCGGTTTACCGGCCAATTTTACTACCGAAATTACTGGTAAATTTTTTTAAAAAATACCGGTAATTTCAGTAATTTTTTTGTATTAGTTTGGCGGGCTTAGCGGTCCAATTTTAAGAAATAAAAGCAAAAGTTGTGTTTTAATTTTCCAGCCTGACGTTTCGAGCCTTGTTTTGGTTCATCTTCAAAGGCGTTAAACGATCATTGAAATGCAATATGTTATAACTGTTAATATTTAGCCGTAAAAACTTTGTGGAAATGTTACATTAAAAATGAGCCAAAACAAGGCTCGAAACGTCAGGCTTAAAATTAAAACACAACTTCTGCTAATTTTTTTTTCTAAATGAAGACCTCGGTGCAAAAAGCGGTCATCCCCACTTTTTCAAATTTTTCAGGAGAGACAAAAAAGATATTAGCGTGAAGTTTTTGCTTTGGGACAAAGTTAAAAAATTACAATTTAAATCAAACATGTATTCTTACATCGTTTTAATTTGAGATAAATCTATATTTTTTTTTTCGAAAAAGTTATAGACATTTTGAATTTTGGAGATAACTGTTTCTGGCACCCAAGAGGATATTAGCGGTTTTCAAAATGCATTATTGGCTACAAAATACAGTCCAAAATATGTTCAATAGCGTTTAAAAATAAACAAATAAAAAAATATTCAATTTCACAAAACAAAACTCAGAAAAAATTAAAGATTTTTTGAAAAAAAAATTCTGCGTCAAATTATATGAAACAATGCTTTCAGTCGTCTCCTTTTCTTTAATAACTTTTTACGCAGACCTCCAATAAGTATGGTGTTTGTAGCCAAATATGCGCATACGTTTATTCTTGCAGTTGGCATCAATAACTCATTTTCGTCAAAAAGTGGAGATGACCGCTTTTTGCACCGAGGTCTTCAAATATTTTAATGAAATAACTTTTGATAATGTGCTTTTTTGATAATTCAAAAATGTCAAAATCGTAAAATTTTTTGTAAAAACCTTAATTATCAAAAAAGTCCAATATTTACAAGCTTTCCGAATGTAAGAGCAAACTGAAGTATACTTGTAGTACATGTACATAAGTAAATGATAAAATATGTAATATGCAATATACATATTACATTAGAGAAAAAAAATCAAAACAAAACAGAAAAGAAAAAACAACCATATTTGGCATTTGTAGCCGTAATTAATGTATTTTGGTTTTATTGTTGAATTGTTATAATATAATTATGTTGTCTTGTTTTCGTGACAAATGAATTAAAATTTTATAATTTACACTACAAATATTATAAAATTATTGTTACTTATTTCTTCGTACGTTATTTTGTCCTCCCACCGTCACTAATATGCTAAACATGATTTTTTTTTATCTAAAAAGCGATTTACCGGTAATTTACCGGTAAACCGGTTTTTACTAAAAATATTTACCGTTTACCGGTAAATCCGAAATTCGGTAATTTTGCAGGCCCTCTGAACCCATTATTAAAGGATCTTCAATCAGCAGACCCGTGATTAAACTTATTAAACAAAATGATTGGCAGGATATTTTTCCGAATCAACAAAATGATTGGCAGGGTATTTTTTCCGAATTCCGAACTGTACCTGTAACTGTCGCTAAAGGAGAACGAAGTTTCAGTAAATTAAAACTTATAAAAACTTACCTACGTTCTACTATGTGTCAGGAAAGACTGTCAGATCTTGGAATTTTATCCATAGAAAATGCTATTCCCCAGGAGTTAAATTATTCCGACTTAATAAAAAAATTTGCAAGCGCAAAAGCTAGAAAGGTGGTCATCTAAGTTTTTTTTATCAAATTGGTTGTCCTTTTATTTTTTTTAAATTCAATGTCTCAATGTAAATTCTGTGCAGCAAAATGACGATTAAGCAACTGCATAGAAGCAACACTAAAGTTTTGTATTTGGAGGGGCGCCACTTTGAGATCTCGCACCACCTAAAAATTTGGCTAGGACCGCCACTGACTGCATCTATGTCACTCAGTAACATTTATGCTGTTGACGCGAGAGGTTGTGGGCTGCTTTTTTCTTCTGGTAGACTAATGTACAGTGAGGTACAAAAATTATGAAGCGTCCATACCCTGATTCATGTTGAGAAAAACAATTTCTAAGTATTCAATTTCTAGGTATTCAAATAATGCTGAAATCTTTTTTAGGCAAAATAAAGAGGTCGAAATTTTTCATGAATCCAATAATTCATTTTCATGAATACTTCGTATAAGAAAGTAAAAAGAACCAAATATAAGCCACCAGAAATCCATAAGTACATGTAAATTTTTTTAAGCGCAAATAGGTTTTTTGTAGCCGTATTTATGTATATGCATTTGTATTTCATAAATTGCGCATTTACAGTTGTTTCCGTGAATAAAAAAACCAATTCAGTGCTATAATATAAAGAATAAGCAACTGTTGATGTCTTGTACTTACCTTAAAGACCGTAAACACATTTCGCATAGCTTTGTGCAGACCATAAACGTTTCATCACATTTCTCCATATTTTTCTTTTAGAACGGAAACTGCTATTTTCGTATCTATTCAATGTGGCTGTCCTTGTCTATTAAAATATATATATATATATATATATATATATACATCTCTGAGCTCTTTATTTCTATTCTCTGTTATAAGTCCAATGATATTGGGTACAAACTCATTCTCTAGGATCTCCTATCGTTCTCGCCCTACTTAAATGGCTATACTAGCCATTATTAACAACAGCAACAGGATTGTTGAATATGTCGGAAAAGTAGCTGCGATATGCATGTAAAACCCATGCTGCAAGTTTTCCAAAACGAAATCATCTTCATATCATATATGAGATTGGTTGAAATTCTGTGGCTAGTAAAAATATCAGGATAAACACGATGATAATGAGGTCCTCAATATAAGATGGCAAGAAATGTTGCAACCAAAAAGGATTACAATCATTTTTCCTCTGTAGATGAGGGAAAGAAATCTGATGAAGCTGTGTAGTCAAAGCTGACAGTAGTTGGCCTGTGTTGAGGACCAACGAACTCTATTCACAGGAACTTTATTTAGAGGAACTCTAGTTGACATAACCTCAACAGTTGGGCGTTTTTGGACTTTATTTCCATACAACACTTTTATTCGATTTAAAAATAACACGAAGGTATTCATTTAATGCCCTTCTTTCACAAAAGCCGCTTTTGCAAGCTGTACCACTTTGAAAAATCCAATTTTACAAATTGTTCGATTTTTCTAGATGTTTTTCTCCTAATTGTGAAGTTGGCAACAGAACTTTTCAGCGAACTTTTTTGACAGAAGCTGTAAGCACCATCAATTTTATAGGCTAGTCTCTCTCGAGTTGCTGAGTTGAGCGGTTGAAATTGGTTCTGGTCGGAGGAATCGCCATTTTGAGTGTCTTTAGAGTGCAGACTTGTGTGTTCCAGGGGGCTCGGGTGTCGGTCGTGACCGAATTTGCTTCGGTGGGTGATGATCTATTGTCTGTAATATAGCTGGGGAAGTGTAGTGGCCACCAGTAGATTCTGCGCTTGATCTCACTTACGTTGTTCATGTCCTCGCAGAAGGTCCTCCAGGAAACCTTCTTGGATCCCCTAATCGGAGACTTCAGCTCTTTCAAGCTGCATTTGTAACCCTCCCATTTCTTGATGGTATCACTGAACTTTGCCCTGCTTTGCAATCTTTGGTTTGTAAAATTTTTGGTTTGCGAACTCGTGATTTAAATAGTTTGAACCTGTCTAGTACCACTAAGACTTGTGTCGCAGGAATTATTGAAGTACAGGGCATTTTGTTACTCGAGTTGTTTGATGTCTCGAATATTTTCAAGCCCCTTATTTCGTATATTCGATAACTTGAATTTTCGTCTGTCCCCTTTAGATTAGAGAGAATCCAATAAAAAAAATTATTCAGTACTATTCGAATAGGCTTTGGTTCTATAATTATAGGAACGAATCCTATCGCAAATAACGGTATCTCGCATATATATAGGAAAGAATATTCCTTACAAAAGGGAATATTCCCCAATTTTTTGTCATAACATGTCTAACATATACAGTAATCCCTCCCATAATTTTGGGAATGGTTACACAAAAAAAATAACACAATTTTTTTTTGTTGGAATGTGTTCCAACAAATTTGGGAACTGTTACAATTGATTTATATAAATCACTCCCATATTTGGCCACTATGTCGTTTTTCCCCATAAATATGGGACACACGCTAAAAAATAAAGTCTAATTTTTAGACATTTTTCCTACATATAGGTCAATACCTTTTTGAGCCTAAAAACCAAACTTAAAAGTTTGAAATTATTTTCAAATTTTAAATAGTATTATCCGGTCTAAATTTAAGGTATTAAAATTTAAATTTTAGTCTAAAATAGTTTAAAAATTAGTTCCAAATTTCTAAAAATTCTCAAATTAAAACCTTACGGTTTAAGTTTAAGATGTCTGAGCCTTAAATTTAGACTGGAATGCTTAAAAAATATTCATAAACTTCTAAAGTTTTAAATATAGAGACAATAGTTTAAAATTCCACTAAACTTTCAAAAGTTTAAAAAATAGAGGAGAAAAGTTAAAAAAAATTAGACTCCAGTTTTTACCGTGGAGGAGCATAGAATTTTGTTGGAACGGCTCCCATATGTTTTTTCCGCAAGTGTTGTGTCGTTACCGCATACCCATCCTGGACCTGAAAAGGTGATTGCTTTTGCAAGAAGCCCGTATCTGTCCGATATTGCAGTATCGATAGTAAGTTCTACTCACTGGTCTCCCTTGTCCACAATCGCTATATTCAGACGACTGTTCTTGTCGACCATCACCTCCAAATCCCGAGGTCCCTTGGGTTTCTTGGAGGAGCTTGGATCTGAGCGATTCCTTTTTAGGGCTTTCGTAGCCGCTAGATTTGGCCGTTGGAATTTACCCTGCTGCAACTTTCCTTTTTGGGGTTTTACTTTCTTTCCCAGTTGGATGACCTTATCTTTAGAATTACCTTATCCCTCTCCTTAAGTAGCTTTGGCCTCCTCTAGCCTTTTTTTTGCACCTCCGAGAGATCGTCAAACGCTAACACGTTTAAAACACTAACAACAACATTGAATTTACGATTTGAACCAATCGTATCGTCGATTGCTTTCCTAAGCGAACTCCTTGATCTCATCTTCCTCGTCTTTAGTGTCGCGGCCTTAGGATTTGCGGCTGTTTCCGCCAACTTATACTATTTACCACGCTAGCGCTTCTAGTTACACATAGCGTGCAATTGCTTTGCTATTAAAAGAGGAGGACGACGCCAATAGCTTCCACTCCTGGCCAATCAATATAACTGAGGCTTGGCACTCCAAGATGCCTGACACGATTGACTCGCGACCAACACTTGTTATGATGTCCTTGCTGCGTATTTTTGAGACAGCAAACAGATGATTGGGGCATGCTTATCACCTGCCAGTGAGTGCCCCGACCTCTGCCCACACACTCAGCAACTTGGCATGCTAGCTTTATGCCTGGCTAAGCTTAGCGGATTCGCGGTGTTCTTGTTGCTGAGCGTGTGAAGAACATCCTCAGAATTTATTTGTACATGCCAAAAATCCTATTTGTCCATCTGTCCGTCAATCGTACTGTCCGTTCGTCTATCCGTACTCATGTCCGTCTGTCCGTCCGACTATCGAATTTTCTACTATTTAACCATCTCCGAATAAAACATTTAACCAAAAATAACTTTTTGATTAGCTTAAATAAGTACAACGGCTCATTCTTACCTCCATCATTCAATCTCCCATTTAAAAAATCTTTTACCACATTATAACAATAGTTTTATTCAAAAACATAAACTCCTGATAATTGTTATAAACACCTGTACACAATCTTGCATAATTAGTTTTAATTTATAAAACCTTACTTTGTAATAACACATCAAATTCAAACATTAACGATTCTCAAATAAGATAATAAGATCACGGTAATTGAATAAATCAAAATAACTCAAAAAAAATAATCCCTTACAAATATGCACAAATTATATATTCAAATATTTACTCACTCTTTTCATTTATTTCTATATGGTTGATTTGATTAAATGAATTCAGCCGTGAATGTGCACATCTTCGGTTGCAGAAATATCATAGCTAAAAATCATCAAGAAAAAATTATGCATATGATTAAGAAACTATAATAAATTCTTTCATCTTAGAAAGATTACTTTCCTTATTTCTTTTTTTCTCTCTTATTTGAGTTCGCTATATTTAAATATTTTGAGTTAAATATTCCGAATTTATACAAATACTAAAGCAAATCTCTGATGACGCAAAAATAATGACTTCTTGTACGAGGTCCTAACCGTTGTTTTTCCAATTTTAATTCTTGGATATAGTTCGTGACGCAATAAAATTCTTGACGTAATAAATTCTTAACGTAATAACTGCAGATTTGAAAATAGTGAGATCTTCTTGAAACTCTTCTAATTTCTTCGACCACCAATATTCAATAAAAATATCCTCTTCGTTATTAAATTCTAATTTTTCCAGATTGTTCGGTCAAACTATTCTCTTCTTTTCAAAATTCTTCCAACGAAAAACTAATTTTAATTCTCCATATCGATTTGTCGACGAGTAAAAAAAAACACTAATATTAATTCTTTTAGCGTTTTTAAAAGAAACTGGAAATTCTTTTCCAAAGAAAACTATTTAAAAAAATCGCAGCTATTTTATTAATCCGTCTGGATTCTTCGATGAAAAAAACTGAAGTCCTTTTTTTCAATTTTCTTCACCCCGACCTCTCCGATCAGAAAATTTTTGCTTACTTCCTTATTAAAAAAAATATTCAGTAAAGTAAATGAAACATATAGTGAAATTTCACACTGGCATACTACACACTTCGGAGCCCCGAAGTCCCATAGGTACCGATCCTTTTCGGGAGTTCCCTGAGATAAGGTTGGACTTTGTTGGAGAGGCACAAAAACCTTCTCTGTAGACCCTATTTGATAGGGGTCCTTCTCCACACTACTCTATTTTGTTACCACGAGTAGTGGAGAATAGATGTTTGCACACCCAGACCTACTGCACGGGCGCAAGGCTACTTAAAACAGGAGGTCATCCTGAGTCCGCATACTCGCGACTCACTAGCCATTTATCCCTCGGCGTATGCTGTTCCACCTTGGATTGGGGTTTTTTTTTTGTTAAGGTTGTGGAAAACAAAAGTTCCATGGAAAAATCATGGGGTTTAAGTTGACAACTGACAATGGCAGTTCCCCGTCAAAAAAGAGGTAAGGTCTATGAAACTAGAGCAAATTGCCTTTTCAACACAAGTGAAACGAATGTTCAAAAGTTAGTCCGGGGACATAAAAACGTCAAATCCTGCATGGTCCTTTAGCTTTGTTGCTGTGCTGTAGTTCTGTGGGATTTTATCTCCATATATGTATCAATCTAGTTATTTAGTCCCTGTTATAAATGTAGAGAGGATATTAGGAAATGGCGGCACATATTTAAATCTTTTCATTTGCGGGGTTAAGAATTTGCAGCTTTGTACCATTTTTATGTTTTCATACTTTTATATTTGCGAAGAGGAGCAGGTTTTTAGGATTAAGTTCTCTGCTCTTGTTTGAGATATTTAGCGTTGACTTTAAGATGACATCAACGAAGATATTTTATGTAACTTTGTAGTTTCTCTTGACTTATCGTGACATCATATTCTACTGTCTTTTATCCTTATTTAGGATACAAATGGTTTGAGCCCTTTTAACGCATACATACACTATATGCGTGTAAAATGCTAAAGGTCTATTTGTTATGTAGTGAAAAACGTTCACAAAAGTAAAAGAGACTCACTTGTACACCTTTAAGGATCTTTCCATAATCGTCATTTCATTGACTCGGCAAGATATTTGTGAGTAGAGTGTTCCGGTTTGAATGTTAAGTTCTTTTCAAGTGTTTCAGACCATTTACTGTGCTGTACGCTTCTCCTTATTTAATGCTTTAGAAATGTGAATTTCATAATGAGAACACTTAAATGTTAAACTTATCTGTTTGTTCAGGTATTGCACACATTCATTATTTTGTATTTATATCCAAAGTTAGACCATTAAAAAATTGTTCCATCAATTACAAACACATCGACGCCTCCGTGCAAGACTATCGTAACTTGACTTATTATGACTTAAGACATTCTTCAATGTTGAATTGTTTAATTCACTAAAAAATAAAACTTGTCAGCAAAAAAATAAATAAAACTCTTCGGAATATTATCGTTTTATCGTTATGCTACATTTACACGAATGACAAATTTGTCATTTTTTTCTTGTCATTATGTTAATTCCCGTGTAAATGGCATAATTTTTGTAATTTTTTCTGTCAGAAAATGTCAATCTCTCATAAAAGAATGAACTTGTCCATTCTTTTATGCCAGATTGTCATTCGTGCAAACGCAATATTAGTTATGACAACTTTAGTATTCAACTTTTGTCATAACTAATATTGCGTTTGCACGAATGACAATCTGGCATAAAAGAATTAACAAGTTCATTCTTTTATGAGAGATTGACATTTTCTGACAGAAAAAATTACAAAAATTATGCCATTTACACGGGAATTAACATAATGACAAGAAAAAAATGACAAATTTGTCATTCGTGTAAATGTAGCATTACACATACGTTTCTCAGAAATTGTCTGAGTGCAAGTGGGTCGAAAAAATATATTTTGGGGGTTTTTGAGGTCGCTGAATCCGATTTTGGCATTAAGAAATCTATGAATATAAAACAAGACTCTTCTGTATGAAACAAGACTCTTCTGTCATACAACGGATGTCAGTACATGAAATTCAAAATAATTCTTTTTCTTCCTTTCAATCGTTTTAATTATAAGTTTTAGCGGGTCAAAAAAGTTATTTCGATAAACACAGTCAGGGGTGCGTTCCTTTATTAACCGTGGTTAACCGCGGTAAAGAGAAATGCGTTCTTAAATGCCTACGGTTAACGCTCAGTAAACTTTACTGCCGTTCCTAAATGCCAAAGTCAAGCTGTCAAAGTTACTTTTCTCAACTCTGCTCGAGAGCTGAGTTAGAGAAAGTTAACTTTAATTGTAATTAAAGAACGCGATAAAGTTAACCGAGACGGTTACAACTGTCAATCAACTGTCAATTCGTCTCGTAGTTTCAAATGAGTTTTTTTCATTGTTTTCAATAAAAAGCTTCTGTTGGTTTTCAAACACTTCCGCAGCTCCCAAAAAGATTGCTTTGATCATTTGTTGGTCCGACATATTTTTAATGTATTGTTGTGTACATCACTGCTATCAAAGTTAACCAAATCGCGTTCTTTTAATCAGAGTTAACGTCGGTAAAATTTCAACTATGGCAATAAGCTGTTCTAACTTTGACAAACCCAACCTTTAATTTACTCGGGAATAAAGGAACGCACCCCAGTGAGAGAGAGAGGTGTTTTTAGAGTACATCGCTAAAGTCTTCTTTCCGTGGTAAAAAAACAATATCGACTTACCAGTTGACGGATATATATCACTTTGACCGAATTCTTCAACGAGAAAGGAATTGTCCTCATCGCATTTTACCCTAATTCCACTCACATCCTGCAGCCGTTGGATGTTGCCGTATTTAAACCGCTGAAGACCGCCTTGAAAAGCAGTTCATCAATGGAGAATTGAAAACAACGGAGATAAATTAAAATCATAAGATTTTGCATACCTATTAGATTATGCTGTCACCAGAAGCACGTTATCAAATCAATTTATAGCGGGTGGTCTTTTTACTTTTACGGCAGACCTTCTTTACGAAAAAATTCTACCGAAGACCACATGTTTTTTTTTTGAACCGGAAGTCACTTCCTTAGAAATTAGTAGAATAAACTATAAAAATTGCTTCAAGACAACGGAGGTATTGCTTCAAAAGGATAAAATTATAAATTTCTAAAAAAAACAATTTTCGGAGTGGAAGGGTCCTAAAGAGCAGTGCTCCGCAACCTTTATTTGCATGCGGCACACCAATTTTTTTTTCTGGAAATCCGGGGCACACCACAAAAGAAAATATAAAAAAAATTGTGTATAAAATATTTATAATGAAAAAATTTGCAAAAAAAAAATCCTGAAAGAATTATTAAGCCTTTCAGACCTGAATTATTTCTGGCGATGAAATAATTTTTTTGATGTGAGATTCTTATGTTAGAGATCAAAAACAGCTTAAATTTCAATTTTTTTTTGGTTTTACCATTACTTGTTTGCTTCCGACAAAATATGAAATATCAGATAATTGGTTTTTACGGAGTTGCGTAATTAACAAAAGGCTCATTTAAGGATTTAAACAGTAATTTCAACGTCGGATAGCTGTAAAAACTAGTTTGAGGAATTGTCCCACTGGTGGGACATCAGGTCTGAAAGGGTTAAAAAGCTATTTGAAATGTTTACCGCGGCACACCTAATATCATTTCCCGGCACACCAGTATGCCGCGGCACACTGGTTGCGGAGCACTGCTAAAGAAGACGAGAGTTTATTCTTATTCTGGCCGAAGGTCGCGGACAATAGGGAGATAACGGGGAAAAATGGATATCTTTTAACATCTATAATTGAAAAAAATATTGATCTAACAACAATTGAAAATCATACTGATCTAAAAATAGGGGAAGACACAATTATAAACAGTTATCCGAATTCGAACTCAAATATCCAAGTTTTTGAACTAGGCCACTACCACTAAGATAATTCCTGGGACAATGATGGTTGTAGCAAGGTATTAACTTTGGTGCCTGAAACGCCCAGACAAACCAGTCCAAACAAAATCACAACTTTAGAGGATGAAGGCAAGGTAGAGAAAGATAGCAAATTTCACTTAAAAGATGTTTCCAATGTCCCTACACCATTCAAGACGTCATTTTGTTGGCCGGAGCCTAGTACCAGTTTACAAGGCATAAAAAAAGTTAAAACGCGTGTTCCAACCGTTATTATTTCATCTGAAGAATTCATAATATACCAAACTTAAATGAAAAAACCCAAAAAAGAGAAAATAGAAGAAAGAAAACTTAAGAAGATGATGAAAAATGCCGGAGAAAATCCAAAACCGAAGAAAAAGAAACTAGTTGATAAAAAGGAACTAACCGCTCCTTGTAACTTAAAAATTAACAATTACGTCACTGTTAAAAAAGAATGCGAAATTTTTCATGGTATGATTCTAGACTTGAATGAAAGAAAAGCATAGATCAAAATTATGTCACTGAGCGGCAATAACTGGAAATGGCCTACACCGAACGATGAGCTCTGGTATCCTTTCTGTGATGTAATGCGGGTTATTGCGGGATTTATGCGGTTCCGGAATATTCTTAATTGAAAAAACAATAGCATATATAGTTTTATTTTTCACTAATGCTTTTTTTGTTTACTTAAAGTAACTGAATTTGTTTTAATGAATTTAAGCCAAAGTGCAATCCTTATTTCCCTCTTTTTAATTGCTTAGATTATTAATTAAAATACTGTAACAATTTTATTGAATACAAGTTATGTTTAATTCTTTGGATTTAAAGTTCATTTTTGTGTCAAATTTAATTAATTACCATCATATTTTAATATTCAACGCATCCACTAATTTTTTACATCAAATTACATTTAAAGAAATGGTTTCTGGAGAAAGTCAAAAAAATTTGAAATCGATCAAAAATTCGAATGCAACGAGCTAATTTTCTGACAAAAATATTTGTAAGCGAACAAATAGGTCAATATTATAGCCATCTACCCTAAATATGGTAAAGCGATCTTGTAATACTTTATCTTCGACCCCGATAACCCGACGTTTCGCCCCTCCCCATCAATTTCGACTTTCTCGAGGTTCCACATAAAAACATATCATAAAAACATCTTTTAGTTACAAAGAGCATTCTAATTTCATTAACATACTAGCTTAAAAATCTGTATACGTATTGCTGTATCATAAAAAAAAAGAATCATAAAAAAGATCGCGAGTTTTTCTTTTGCAGTCTAGCATGCAACTTGACTAGTTACTTACTTAAACACCTGATTTATTAGATATGATTATGCGATAGTAAATCAGAGAATGAATAGTAGGGGATATTCGTAGTTTATCTATCTATTTACCACGTTTCGATAACTTTTTTAATTGCATGTGCAATCGCCTTAACAATCATTCTTAAATTCTGTCAGCACATTATCGTGGCAGTTACGCACAATACTTACCGTTGTACGGTAAAGAGTGCAGAAAAGTTTGTAATTGTGTCGGCGTGTATTGTATTTGAAGAAACTTGATCAACTTTTTACTTGTTGCTAGTAAAAATTACCCAAGTGTAAACAACTGAATTTATCCAGCATTATTAGTTTTGTCGAAATGGCAAACAAAAACTACAAGTGTCCAGCCACTTATTACACTTGAACCTGAAATACAAAGAGTGAAACGAAAGTCAGAATATGAAAAATTATAAAAAAGGAAATGCCATCGCCAAGAAATGTGAGAATTGCTCCAAAATTCTGTAACTCCATGATAGCTTCATAAATTATATTTCTCAATTGCTAACTTCTACAAGACAGTGGAAACCCATTACTTACGCCAAATTTAGACAAGAATGTTGCAGCCAAATTTTAATACTGTATTATTGCAGAAAGATAGTGGATAAAGTTCTATGAAATTATTCTCCGCGACTTCAACTCTGTGTTTTTTGCGTGTACTTATTTTTTCTTGTCTTTGCATTGATGGCAAATTCATTTTCCTGCAAATTATATGAAGACGATGGGCGGTAAATATCCAAATTCTAGTAGGAATGATAAAAAGTTCATGAAACCGTGCTATCCTTTTAAATATTATAGCTACTAAATCAACATTTTCGCTTATTATACAAACTGAATAACAAAGAAAAAGCAATATTTAAATGGTGTATTCACATATATATGTATTCCCAAATAGCATTTTAAGGAGCCGTAACTTTTTATTCACATATTTCGTTACCATACAAATCGCGGTGATAAGCGATTTTTGTTGAGGGCACATCGCCGTTGTGCTAATGGGATGCTCAATGACACCCATAGTGAGGAACACTTTTCAGTGCTTTGCCACGCCGCAATTATGACACAGGCACGTAATTTTGATGCTGCCATTTAACGAAAAGAGACGCCCCAATAACAAAATTAGCTCCTGCATGCTTGATGCGAGCTTGATTTGACGGCATTGTATTAACACACAAATCTGCAAGCGGAGTTTTCTGTGACCAAACAGAGATGAACAAAAAAAATGTGAACAGAAAGCGAACAAGCAAAATCTAATGGCGATAAATTAAGGGAAATTTTTTGGGGAGTAGGTATTATTTTATAATAAACTTTTCCTCCGATTACATGCCGTGATTTTAATATGGTCACTTGTTAATATTTCTGCCAAATTTCAGCTGCTAATAGCCTATATGCATAAAAATCAGAGTTCACTCACGAGCAAAGTTATGCGAGTAAAGTAAACTACTTGAGCATTTGCTTAAATGGCTATGCTAAACCGTTTACTTTGCTCAACTAAGTTCGAAAATTCGAAATGAGAATTTGCTCATATAATAGACCCATGATTTAGTTGTCATTTTGAATAATATCTTTGTTTCTAACACAAGTTATACAATTTGAAATATAGCTGTTTAGTGAAATGGACAATTTTGAAGCGATATAAGTCTTTAAAATTATTTAAAATTCACGATCCAAAACTATTTCAGCTATCATAGGTAACGAAAAAGCAATTGAATCCATTTTCCACAAAATATTGAAAAATTTCAATAAAAAAAATTTTTTTATCTCGGAAATTATGTTATGAAAATATGCATATAACTAAATTCCAAGGAAATAAAATTTCCTGTATTTTTCCTTCAAGGGTTTTTACGTATCTTTAACGATTCTTGCTACAAAATTTCCTGTATTTTTCCTTCAAGGGTTTTTACGTATCTTTAACGAAAATTTATTTTTTATATATTTTTTCCGAAATTAAATATTGCAGAGGAAAGTTTTGCGTTGATCACACCTGATATTATTTTTACAATACATATCTAGTGTCAACAAATATTTTTTTTCTGTACCACAAAATGTAAATAGTCACGAAAACCATTAAATGTTCATAATAAAATCCCTATGTGTATTATTGTACATTTTTAGCAAGAACCTTTGAACTCTGTAAAGGTACAAATCTCATTTTTGGCTCAAATATAGTCCGAAGTATCTTCTTTCAAAAACCAAAGGAATTTTTGAAAAATATAAATTTGTTTTCATGCAATGAGTTTATGGCGATGAAATATCAAAATGGCTAATAGTGCGCCATCCGATTTTCCTGCTATGGGATTGCATAGAGCAAAGCGATCTGATCTAGTGTGTATATCTGTGATCGAGATGAGATTTTTAGTGTTAAATGCACCATACAACCAATATATGGAAACTAATATCAGTTCAAATAAAAAGTTTTAAACAAAAATTTCATGCCGTGCAAAAGATGTGAACCTGAACGGTGTAAAACGGGGATAGATTTTTTTTTTTTTGAAAAAACGTGTTATTCCGAGATCGTGAAAAAAATCGTGTAAATCGGGGGATGGGTTTTTTATGTAAATGGGGAAAAGTAAAATGCGGTCCATTACAATTTCATACTAATTGTAAATTAATTTGAAAATTACTGAATTTTCATTTCTCTTTTTAAATTTCAGTTCAATTCAAATGAATGCCCCAGTCCAGATCCGAGGTCGCTAACTGGTCCCGATATTCTGCACAGACATTCAATTAACTCACTATTGGAACGCAATGAATTGATTAACCGAGGACTTGTTTCACCTACAGATGGTAAGGATTTTGTAATTATATAAACATGAAAAAAATTTTTTTTAACAGATGACTCACACACATGTTGCTTGTGTGTCGAATAAATGCCTACGCGAGTATAGACTTACACGTACAATATAAGCTGCGTGCTAAAATTCACACTGTTTTTTATGTATTTCACACAGTTTCGTTTGTATTGGCTAAAAGGTGTGGAAAATCGCCTTTTTGTCCACGTCTGAACTGGACCGATTCAGCTGAGATTTTCCCCAAAACATTTTTATAAAAAAATCCTCTCCTGCTATTTTCTAATAAATATAAGGATGGATTTTTTTTATCATTGTCAGGTTAATTGCAACGACACGTCTCAGATTTGACTGAAATTTTGCATATACATAGGTAAGGTTTGGTGTTCTATCAACATAAAGGCCCCTATTATGAATGTCAATTCATAATTGATAGTTGACAATTATCAACAAAGTTGATTGGTCGGTATTACGAATGTCAATTGGTGTCAACTTTATTGATAGCTGTCAATCGTTTTCAGCAACCACAAATTTTTGATTGATAGAAGAAAAAGGTGAAAACTTTCAAGATTTTTATTGTGAGTTTTCTTTAAAATGTCTTCAATAGAGTTATTTTTTGATTATGAAGGGACTGGTTGTGAAGAAAACATGTTGATAATAAGAAGGACTGTACGATATAACTCCAATCCGTTGGAATTAGATAATCGGATGTAATTTGTTTGGTAATGTTTTTCTGAAGTGTATGTCTAAATTGAATATTTTTCAGTTTTATACAAAATTTTCGTTTATCGAAAGAAGCCTTCAGATATTTATTAGAAGAACTCGACAGCAAACTATCATCTAGGTCAAGACAACGAGGCGTTACAAATATTATAAGACTGGTAGCTATTTTGAGATTTTTTGCCCACCAATTTGTTCAACTGGTTTTTACGGCTAACAATTTTGCTCCTGGAAAATGATATTTTATTATATTTTTTTAGTAATACTGCAAAAAATACTCGATCAAAAAATCGATTTGTGCTCTTAAATTATGGAAACTCTATTTCCGTTTTTTTCTGCTTACGATGTCGGCTATTTTACGTTTAACTGACGATGTTGACACGGGAAGCGTAGCTAAAATTTTAAAAAGCGGATGTACTCGCGGACAAAATTGTTCACTACATATCTATATTTCAATTACAGTAAAATTTGATTGCGTTAATTGTCCCAATGAATTCGATTCTGACATTAAATAGTCTTTAAAAACAACGAAAGGTGAGGATACCATGATTATTCTTTTCTTCAAATTATTGGGAAAAATTGCATCTAGAGGTTTTTGGGGTCGCTGAATCCGATCCTGAAGTCAAATGATATCTTAAAGGCAAGGAAGCATATACATGTACTTTAAAATGACAATAAATATGCGTCGCGTGCGAAATTATTTTTTCGTTCTTCACTAGAGCATTCTTCTGATAACGGGACCAGTTCATACATCCAAATGGTCATGAAAAGTCATCGCAAGGTTCTTCGATTAGCATTAACACCAATAGAGAACACCTTATGTAAATAAAGGTAAATAAGTGACTTTGGGTAAAAACTATACTTAAAGAGACTGTTTTTTTAAACAACTCAACCTAAATTTTGCTGATTTTATTAAGAAAACAGATAAGAGCTCAACCAGAGTTACGTAAAATACATTTTATTCGTTGCAACCCTACTTTTAATGTATAATTCAATACGTATAATATCAAAAATCAATTAAAATCTTTGGTGAATTTTTTTTTGGGCTTTATAAGTTTAATATTAGAGTTTTATTAAAATTTCAAAAATAAGGAAAATTCATAAAAATTAAATATTGATTTTTTCATAAAATCCAAAAGCCAATGTTTAACGTTTAATTCTATTAAAAATTATGTGTATACATGGATAAAACACGTGAAATATGCATAGCATGAGAAAATAATATTTCAATGGAAAAAACATATTTGTTAGCTGGTTGAGATAAACGGGGTATTTCGAAACGGAAAGGGTGTTTTATATCTGATATTTCCATTAACAACCAATAAACATTCCTTTAGCTGCATATTGCGAACAGCACAAAGTGCATATATTTTCATTTAGACTACAAAACAGATTCTCGCATGCCAAAAGACCACATGATGCATTCTGGAACAATAAAAATTTCCGATTTTTCTTTTTCCTCTTTTTTAAAGATTTGATCTGAAAATATCGCATTGGATATGGAAAAAATTGTTCATCTGATTGTTAAATCTTTTGAACATGATAAAATGTTATGCGATGTTTTTTATTTTTCTGGAGATTATTTTGTCGTACGATTTCAAAATATTGTTAAATGTGTACTAAATCAATAAATATTTTGATTTAAACTTCGAGAGAAACAAAAATACTCAAGATGACCAATAAGGCTTAACAATTTCTGTTGTCAAAACTGTAGTTTCTGTAGTCAATATCGTCCATTAACGCTATTTTATACCTCTATTTCTATAACTTGGAGCATTAACTAATTTATCTTCTATGCAATCATCAACTCATAACAATAGGGTATACGACTTTTAAGTCTGTATAAAAATTATGATTTCGTTCGGAGCTTCACAGATTTGCGAGAAAAACTTAAATGTTGCCGGTGTTTTCGTGTAGGCATAACTATTGAATTGTTTTCCTCTAGAAAAAAAAATAAAAAATTTTTTTTTAAAAAAAAGCTTTTATTAAAAAAGAATGCACTAAAAAGAAAAAAATAATTTTCTGGACGCTGTGTATCACAAATATAAAAGCTTTTTAAAAGCGAGATAAATTTTTATTTTATTGTTTTATGCTTTATCTCGCTTTTTAAAAGCTTTTATATTTGTAATACACAGCGTCCAGAAAATTATTTTTTTCTTTTTAGTGCATTCTTTTTTAATAAAAGCTTTTTTTTAAAAATTTATTTTTTATTTTTTTTATTTTGTTCTTTTTAGTCTTCGAATATATATCCTTACATTTGAGATGTCCTTACAGGCTTTTTAACTTGAGAATCGTATTCAGCGAACCCCAAAACCCGCAGAATATATTTTTTCCCGGAACAATTGAGAAAAAGGATAATCACGTTATCCTTACAGGACCTTCCGTTATCCATACAGACTTTTTAATGACAGATTCGGATTCAGCGACCCCAAAAACCCCCAGAATAGATTTTTTTCCGGAAAATTTGGAGAAAGGGATAATCACGTTATCCTTACAGGACATTCCGTTATCCTTACAGACTTTTTAATGGCAGATTCGGATTTAGCGACCTCAAAAACCCCCAGAATAGATTTTTTTCCGGAAAATTTGGAGAAAAGGATAATCACGTTATCCTTACAGGACCTTCCGTTATCCTTACTGACTTTTTAATGACAGATTCGGATTCAGCGACCCCAAAAACCTCCAGAATAGATTTTTTTCCGGAAAATTTGGAGAAAAGGATAATCACGTTATCCTTACAGGACCTTCCGTTATCCTTACAAGGACGAAGTAGTGAAAATATTGTATTGTCATCGGACTTATATAAGTGTGCAAAATTTCAAGTCAATCGGACAAGTGGAAGTGGGGCAAAATTGGGTTGCAAGATTTGATCTGACAGACAGACACACGAAGGCAAGCTAAATAAAAGCTTTTAAAAACTATAATTAATATGTAGGTTTATCGAGTCTAAAACTCCTGAAACTAAGTATTCAATAAGTCGAATTTCTCAGAAACTGAAACTGACTTTTCGCGACCCTACTGTATTTAAAAAAGTGCACTAAAAAGGGAAAAACACTTTTTTGGTAGGTACTGTGTATCAGAAATTAAAGCGAGATAAATATTCATTTACACAGTACCAAAAAAATATTTTTTCCTTTTTAGTGCATTTTTTATACCCGTATGGTGAAACCAAAGGGTGTATTAAGTTTGCCTTACCGTTTGTAATGCCAATATCCCGTCCTCAACACGCAAAAATGAATTACACCAGTGTGTTTAGAATGATAAAAAAAATTGAATTTTGCAAGTCTTTGAACGTCTGTCCGTCTGTGGCACGGATTGCGGGCGCACGGATTGAGCTACAGAGTTCAAATTTTACGCAGATTAGTTTTTCGTAGAATGCAAGGCTAAGTTCGTTAATGGGCAAAAATGGCCCATTAGGGGGGGTCACCCCCCATACGAACGAAAACGTTTTTTGCGAATATCTCAAAAACGGTGCATCTTATAAAAAAGTGCAAGAACAAAAGTTATTTAGGATATGATTCTACATAAAACTCCCATACATCAAAACCCGATTGGAATAAATTTTAAAAAATCTTATTGAAAAGTTTGACTTGAAAGTGGAATTTTGATATAACTGTTTGCCGTGCACTTGAACTTCGAACAATACCATATCACCATACGGGTTTTCAATAATGGCCAGATTGGCAATTATAGCTTTTGTTATGTTTTTATCATTCTAAACACACTAGTGTAGTTCATTTTTGTGTGTGATGACGGGATCTTGGCGTTACAAACGGTAAGGCAAATTTAATATACCCTTTGGTTTCACCATACGGGTATAAATATCGTGCCAGAGAACAAGAAGCGCGTCTTAGATAAACGTTATGATGTTCAGGGTTAAGAGAACACATTCAAAATATTGTAAACAATGAAAGACAATTAATGTTAACCATAGCTGGTTACATTTACGAAAAATTCATTTAATATTTGTGAATCGTTGCCTAAAACGATGAAAATTAACTTGTTTTGGGAATTGGCCAAAAACTTTTCAACAACTGTTTAGGTTTGTTGGTCAAATTTGTGGTATATAACCCAAGCACCCGCGTAATTAAATTAAAAGTCGTCTTGTCATTTATTTATTTTGTTTATTTTTAGTTTGTTTTCAGTTTTCTTTATTAGTAAGAATTGTTTCCCTACATTTTATGACGCTTATATCGTAGTCCTTGATTCCGGTCCCCAGCATTATCATATCGGCAACATTCGTGCCTTTGTATGTTCACGCTATTTTTATCTCCGTTTTCACTATCCAAGAATGTTGTTATTTATGCGTTCTTAAGCTTTTTCTCCGTATATAGTATAGTAGGTACGAAATAAAAAACCGGACTTTTTGTTTCAGTCCAACTTTAGGTTGATTCCAGTTTTGTTCCAGAATGAAACGGAAAGTATTTTAATAAAAGGATTATTAGGATATTTACCATTAGGGCTCTAAAACTCTTTTGTTGTCTAAAATTCTTTTGTTGTTTTGTTTTTATTTAAAGTTTGAACCGGTATTTTTATATAATGTCCAGACGTTTATGAACATAAATGTCCCACTAAGTATTTACTGCGATAAGAGAAATTCTTGTTGTGTAATTTTAAAAAGCTTTTCAAATTTACCCCATTATTTTGACACTATATTGGACCACTTCGAAAGGATTGAAAGGATGTAAACAAGCAGAGCTATTTCTTTTAAAATCATACCACTTTTTATTGAATGAATTAAGGTTGAAAATTGCTAAGTGCCTTGCCCTTATTATTCTAATTTGTTTGAAAGATAGTTTCGCTGTTGGTGGCAGTTGCTTTACCTTTAGCAAAGTATTAAACAGGAAGTCCCTTTATTACGCGATCACAATATTTTCCTATGTAAAACACTATATACTGTAAAGTGTGTTTGTGTCTAAAAACGTGATATTAATTTTTTTTTAATGAGACCTTTAAAACAGTATGGTTTTTACTTTGGAAAAATTTGAAAACTAAATTTTTAAAGTTGATGCACACTTTTGTGTCGATATTCCAATATGATAAAATATGCCTTTTGTCGCGCAGTGAGCTCTAAAAGATCAAAATAATCCACGCGTCCGTTACGAAAATCTTGTAAGTCGAAAAATGCAATTTTGCAGAAAATCGATTTTAGTTATTTTTTCAAACTACATAAAATATTAGATTTTAGGGTTTTCTTGTAAACTGAAATAAGGTTATTGTAAATTGAAATAAGGTAAATTTTGGAAATTTTCAGGAAATAGACCCAGTAGATATTATTAAATTTACTAAACGATGTTTTTATTTTCATGACAACTTTGATCTTATATGCCTCTTAAAGGAAATGCCCATACATGTATATCTGTAGGATGTATGTATGCAGGTATGTATATATGAATGTATGTATGTAGAATGTATACATATAAAATGTAGACCTGACTATCGAAAATGATAGTCAATATGTGAATAGGAGGCATTTTTTCGTTATATCGTAAGTCGAGTTACAACATTGAGAATTAAAAGCACGCAAACTTCAAATACATCGTAACTACTACTTAAGACATCTAGTTATTCAAAAATCTCCAAAGAATTTTTCAATCTTGGAATATCGAAACTTGACTTACAACATTCGACTTAAATTAAAACTCCAGGCAAAAACATCGTAACTACACCTACATGATTAAATGTTGTTAGTCGACTTACGATATTCTTGTTTGGAGAAATATGAATTTGGTCTAAAAAGTTATAAAATTTAAAGTTAAAAGCTTGCAAGCAGCGGCGTGGCTCAAGTTTTTAAGCTAGGGATGCAAATTTTAATTTTTTGGAATTTTATTGCCAACTTAAGGTCTTTTTTCCTGTTGATTATTGTTTTGACCTCATTTCCACAGTAAAGGTCTTTTTTGTGTTATGCAAAAATACCTCTCCCGTAAGCTACTTAAAAGAATGAGAATTAAATACTAAAAAAGTTCGGAGCATTAAAGAAAACTTGCATTTTATGATTATGAAACTTTTTTTTTCAAAAATTCTTTTTTAACGTTATTCTTATTAAATTCATCCGATTTTTGATTCCCAGACTACGAAATTATAGTGTGTTTGTTTTTAATTTGAGAAATTTATTTATTTGAATTACTGATATTTTTGTATAAGAAATTCGTTTATAAAATATATTTAAGATTGTCTGCATATACCTAGATGGTTCTTAACACACAAAATTCAGAATTGCTAATTCTTAATAGGTTAAAAATGTCTTTGAACAGCTTTATGAAAATTATTTAGATCGCTGTAAGTTATAGATATCCAAAAGTTGGTGTCCTTGGAAAAAACTTAACAAGGCCAACAAAATAACTTTTGCACATTTACGCAGCCGCAATTTTTTTTCATAAAATAAAAGCAATAAAAAAACAATCTCCTGCGAATTTCGTCAGATATTTTAGTATTTTGACTTGAAATCAACAATTAATTTTTCACCTCTTGCGTGAATAAGAAATCAAGGAATTTTAATTTTTGGAATTTTTTTTAAACCTCAAAATCGCATATTTTTTCTTCATATATGTAAACATAACAAAAGCTATAATTGCCAATCTGGCAATTATTGAAAACCCGTATGGTGATTTAAGTGAATGGCGAACAGTTTTATCAAAATTCCACTTTGAAGTCAAACTTTCCAATAAGATTTTTCAAAATTCATTCCAATCGGTTTTGATGTATGGGAGTTTTATGTAGAATCATATTCTAAACAACTTTTGTTCTTGGACTTTTTAGATAAGATGTACCTATTTTGAGATATTCACAAAAAACGTTTTCATTTGTATGGGGGATACCCCCCCTAATGGTCCATTCTTGCCCATTAACGAACTTAGCCTCGCATTTTACGAAAACCTGATCTGTGCAAAATTTCAAGTCTGTAGCTCAATCCGTGCGCCCGCAATCCGCGCCACAGACAAACGGACAGACAGACGGACGGACTAAACACACTGGTGTAATTCATTTTTGTGTGTGATGACGGGATCTTGGCGTTCCAAACGGTAAAGCAAAGTTAATATACCCTTTGGTTTCACCATACGGGTATAAAAATATTATGGTATAGAATTACTCAAAACACATGATTCTGTTTCATGCCTCCCGAAAAAAGTTTTCAGATAGAAATCTTAGTTTTTGAATTATTTTAATAAATGCGCAATATTATTTGACTTGCTAATTCAGAATAGGTTAAAAATTTCTAATCCTGAATAGGTTAAAAACATGGAAGCAATTTTTATTTTGCACCCACATCCTTTCTTTTTTCTAGTTGTTAACACCGTTTTTCGTCTCTTTAAGTTTTAGTGGCCCTCTCTTTGTACAAATTTCATACATGCAATAATTTATGCTTCCACACAGTTCGTAAGGCAGCTTTTGGGTTAAGGCCCATCGCGACTGAATAATGAAATGCATATTTACAGGGGTCCTCATCAGGGATGACCCCAATTTGCCTTAGGAGGGAAGTAGATTGGACCAAAAATTGTAGTAGATTGATACTAATAGTGGCAGATTTTCAAAAATAAAACCTTTTCTACCTATGCCGATATACCAATTTGTATAACTAAAGATAAATAGCTTTATCATTCATAATACCAAAATCTATCAACAAAAAACTTACTGTAGTTCAGAAAATGACATTTAAAAACTTCTTTTGTATTGGCTGCCTCATTTTTAATTTCGTTAGAAGCGTTTTACACTTAACATGTATAATACAATTTTTTGGTTGATTCATGTATTTTACAAAAAATAGTAATAGATTTGATTTACTGCGCACTAAGGCTTTTAAAGGCGAAAATAGTAGCAGATTTACTACAATTGTAGTAGGGGGACATCGCTGGTCCTCATATAGTTTTCATTATAATACAAGAAAGATCCAGAGACTTCCACAAGTTTGTCAGAACTACGTAAATTATAAATGATTTTTTTGAAATTTGTTTTTTTTTGTGTCTCTTGCATCTTATGACGTGGCATAAGCATTTGCCCCTGTTTGCAAGTACTTGGCGCACTATAGTGCCATTCGGCGGCCAAAAATACATACCCTTGGAACGGATCAATATTTTTGAATGGGTTTTTTTTTGTTGGCTAGATAAATATCCAAGCTTTATTTCCTAACAATCTGATCACCCCCTCCTCTCCCCTCCCCCACCCATCTGCATTTGAAATCAAAAATTACCAAAATCTCGAGAACGGTTGGTCGTACAGAAAAAATCATTAATGACGAAAATATTTAGAATGCCATTTTACATATATCGTCAGTACATGAAAATCGAATAGGAGCAACTTTAATACCCTATATGATGAAATAATCAAAACTATAGTATTTGTTGTTGTAATATTTTTTTTGGTTTTTTTTTAAAGTTGTTTTTTACATGTTATGAAAAAATATAGCATTTTTAAAGACAACTTTTTTTTAATACGATTATTTTAATACAATTTGATACAAATACACATGGCTAAAATTACATTAAGTTGAGGAAAAACTACATTCTAATAATGTCTTGATCTACGTCGAATATTAACAATTGTAGGATTTCTTGATCTTCCTCGTCATCCAATTCATCTTTTGTATTTGTCCATTTAGAACGCAGAGAAGCCAAAAATGGATCTGACGATAGAAGTAATATATTCATCAAATCTTCATTTTGGTTGATTCTATCGTTTTTATACCCGTATGGTGAAACCAAAGGGTATATTAGATTTGCCTTACCGTTTGTAACGCCAAGATCCCGTCATCACACAAAAAAATGGATTACACCAGTGTGTTTAGAATGACAAAAAAAGTTGAATTTAGCATGTCCGTCCGTCTGTGGCGCGGATTGCGGGCGCACGGATTGAGCTAGAGACTTGAAATTTTGCGCAGATTCGTTTTTCGTAAAATGCGAGGCTAATTTCGTTAATGGGCAAAAATGGACCATTAGGGGGGTACCCCCCATACGAACGAAAACGATTTTTGCGAATATCTCAAAAACGGTGCATCTTATCAAAAAAGTGCGAGAACAAAAGTTATTTAGGATATGATTATACATAAAACTCCCATACATCAAAATCCGATTGGAATAAATTTAAAAAAATCTGGTTGGGAAGTTTGACTTCAAAGTGGAATTTTGATGCAACAGTTCGCTGTTCACTTAAATCACCATACGGGTTTTCAATAATTGCCAGATTGGCAATTATAGCTTTTGTTATGTTTTCTAGTGTGGGTTAGTCTAAAATGTCTGTAGTCTTTATTTTTCGATTCCTGAGCTTCTTCTGAAAGCTCCCCAAGCACTGATATCCTACTACTAGATCAAGCCATTTGCTATCTGAAATGGACCACCGAAACATCAAAAAGCTATGACGAAAAAAGGGACAAAGCTAGTAATTCTGGGAAATTAAAATTCTGGAAAAACATAACAAAAGCTATAATTGCCAATCTGGCAATTATTGAAAACCCGTATGGTGATTTAATTGAACGGCGTATCAAAATTTCATTTTAATTCAAATTTTCCAATAAGATTTTTTTAAAACTTGTTCCAATCGGATTTTGATGTATGGGAGTTTTATGTAGAATCATATTCTAAATAACTCTTGTTCTTGCACTTTTTTGATAGGATGCACAGTTTTTGAGATATTTGCGAAAAGCATTTTCGTTCCTATGGGGGGTACCCCTCCTAATGGTCCATTTTTGCCCATTAACGAACTTAGCCTCGCATTTTACGAGAAACGGATCTGGGCAAAATTTCAAGTCTCTAGCTCAATCCATGCGCCCGCAATCCGCGCCACAGACAGACGGACAGACGGACGGACGGACGGACGGACAGACGGACAGACGGACGGACATGCAGAAATTAATTATTTTTATCATTCTAAACACACTGGTGTAATTCATTTTTGTGTGTGATGACGGGATCTTGGCGTTACAAACGGTAAGGCAAAGTTAATATACCCTTTGGTTTCACCATACGGAAAATGCTTTTGCAGGTCCCCGACGGAATATTATTCAATCCCTATACCGATTATTCATGTTAATATTTAGAGCTGCTGTACATTAATATGCAATTCCCTAAACCGTGTATAAGTCTTATGAGTTCGACGTAAAACATATAATTCAAGTGTTATTGAGTTTGTTGATTCGAACGCCTGGCATCACTAAAATTCGAAGACAAAATGAGACAACCATACTCACGCTGTCCCATATTTTTGCTATGGAATTGTTCGAGTGCAGCGATCTAGTAGTACGATATCTGTGTCCTCAAGTGGTAAAATGCTTTTTTTCAATTATCAGCTTGCCATGGAAAAGCACTTTATGCATTGTTGCAGACATATTTCTCCAATTGTAATGTCTATTATACAAATCAGCTGTGGCCTTGATTCGAATTTATCTGGATTTATTGCCTGCTTGCTTGAAAGCGCCTATAATATAACTTTCAATCGTCGAATTAATGTAATTTTTTTAATATTCTGTTGTAACATATATACATATGTACATATGTATATCTAAGATATTGATTTTTATTGCTCTAATTATTCATAGTACCAGGAGGACCGAGCCATGCTCGGCGATCTCAAAATCCTCCTTCTGCCTCTGTCTCTGAGTAGTTGAATCCGATTATAATTGCAACATGATTCGTATAACGAGGTTCAGGGAACTTGATTGTTTTGTAATTACTATTTATCGCTGCCGATAGATATCTAAAAAGTGATATTTTTAGAATACATATCGCAAAACCTTACTCCCTAGCAATATTGCGAATTTTCATTAAGATACCTTCACGTAATTCGAAGACACCAAGCGAGGGGTATCGAGGGGTGGGAAAAGTCAGGTTTGTATTGGAAAAATCGAAAGCCCTTAGTCCGCTTAGTAATCCTGTAAAGTTGCATTAAGATCGGACTACCCAATTCGAAGATACCAGGCGAGGGGTATCGAGGGGAATTTTCTCAGAGATAAGACCTATCTAGATCGATTCCTTGTCCCCGAAAATCCCTTACCTCCAAGTTTCGTGAAAATCGTTTGGCGGGTTTTCGAGATCGTTGTGCAGTCATTTCTCGTATTATATTATAGGATAAGATTACCAGTTTTAAACGGTTTTACTGTCAAGAAGGGTGATATTTAATGGTTTCACTGTATGCTGGTATGTAAAATATTCCGGTTTAATGTATATTAAAAATAATTAAAACTATTTTTTTTTTTTGCTATCATGTCCAACTGACGCCTGACCGGTACAAGCCGGTACATTTTTTGCAGAGCCATATATATACAAAATTTCGCGAAAAAATAGTATTTTTAGAATGCCCAGAATTCCGGGATAACAATTTTAAGAAAAAAAATGTAGTAACTACAAATTTTTAATTTTTATTATAATTGCCTAAATATGTCCTCAGGTTGATGATAAAATCGATTTTTTTGTACTAAGTGACTTAATAAAGTTCAAAAAATTTGTTGAAAATTCGAAAATTTAAAAAACCAGAATTTTTACCAACTTTGACCCCATGGCGTTCGGAAATTACTTGTCCCAGGAGAGTGTCCTTTTGGATTTCTAGGTTCCTAAGAATTCTCAACGCAATGACATAACCGAAATCCTTCAAAGGCAGAACTCAAAATTTGTATTTTTGGCCGCCGAATAGCACTTTGGCCCCAACGTGCGGCGTCGCTCAGGTAATAATATACCTACTTATTTTGAATATGAAAAACAAAATTCAAAATTTTTTTATGAAAATACATATAGAAAAAATGTGCAAGAATTATTTTTCGATTTGACGCTATGTTTTCATGAAAATCGCGATTTTGCCATTAGTTTGCGGACACTAAAAGGTTTTTACATTTATTTTGCAACTCGTGTTGATTTTATTAATTCGATTTTACTCATTAACCAACCCTTTTGATTGTTTTGTGGCCAAATTTTAAGCTCATAAACTGGATTTGCTTTTTTTAAAATTTTAAACTAGTCAATTCGAAAGCCGAAAATCGACTTAAATGATTTATTAATCATTTACGCATTAAGAATTTTCCATTTGAATATTACCATCAGGTACATTTTCGTGTTTTCGGGATTGAGATCTGAAAAACGTCTCATTTCATTTATCACGGGAAAATGATCATATTTTGTACCAAAATCGCTATACAGTTTTTTGAAAATTTCTCAAAACCTATGCGCTCTTAGGAAAATATCAATTATGATCAACACAAAACTTTCCTCTTAGTTTCGGGAAAAATATGTAAAAAAAATATTATTTCAAATATCATGAGTACCGTTAAAGATAAATAAAAACCTGTTAATTATAAAAATAGACCATCACTGAATTGTTAAGAAAAACCCACCATATTTGCTAAATTAATTAAATTTGACTAAAAGTTGATAGGATCATAATAATGATCATAATGTTCATAATGGACATGTACGCAAAATTTAAAGTCTTTGACTTTGTTAATATGTAGTAGGTCGGAACTTCCAGTGTATCAGAAATAATTAAATCTGAAAAGCCCATTGTTGAGTGACTTGAAGGGCGCAAATGTACAAATTTATGAAATGAATGTCAAGTACACAAAAGTTAATTGGAAAATTCAATCATGTCTCAGTGGCTGTTATCAACTGAGTCTTAAGGATGGATACGGTTCTTTTTTGCTAAAGTATTGCGAATAAAAACAATAAACCCGATCCCTAGTTAAACCGGTTACTCGGTTTTTTTGCTTCGGTTAACCGGTTTTTTCGGTGTTTTTTTTTGCACGGTTATACCAGGTGTTTTTTTTTTTAAAGCCAAAAATCGTTCAAAAAATCCGATCATTTTTTTTGTACGGAAAAATAATTTTAAACCAATTTTCGTGCAACTGATTTGTTATAAACACTTCTTTTTAGGCACTCTAAACCAAATACAATATCATATTGTGCCATTTATGGGCTCTTAATGGATTATATGGCACTTCACGTCTTTTGTTTGTATTATAGTGTATTTGTTGCGTATAAGACCTAACCTACCCAATTTGAACAAAACGGTTTTTCTGTGTTTTAATAACCGGGTTTTTGGACCCGGTTAAACCGGGCCGGTTTAAACCGAAGTCTTAAAAACCGGTTTAACCGAAAACCGGTTTTTTTTTAATTTGACATCCCTACTCGACACCCAATTTTAACATTAAAAATGTTTTTTTTGCGCTGTGAATTTTTTTTTGTTAAATTTAACTGCATCATAATGGTAACATGTTACTGCCTTCGCCAAAATAAAACAAATGTGTTTAGATAATGAGATTTTTTTTACATCAGGTTAGCAGTTCCATTCATATTATTTTGATTTTAATTTTTGGGAACTTAAGTTAAGTTTACATTAGCAATAAACTTGAGCAAATTTATTTCTCTCTTGAGCAATATTCAAAGCAAGAAATATTGCTTGCGAGGTTGCTTGAAACTTGGTGTTGTGTTTACACTGCGAAAGCGATTTTATTGCTAGGTAAACTTGTCGGCAAGAATTTGACGTTTAATGACGAATTTGATTGAAACGTTTGGTGTTTGTATCGGTTGCATAGAATAATTAGCAATATTATTTTATTCAAGTGCTGGGAAAAATTATTTTTGTGCATAATGACTCATTCGGTTACAATTGCAGCTGCTGTTACTATTATTTTGTTATTAACCCTTTCGGTACATGTTTTTTCTATGGGGGTTAAAAATACTCTCTATACAAATTAATGACGTTTAAGCTATCAGTATTCATTCAAAAAAAAAAATTAAAAATGTTTATCTAAAAAGTGGTTTTTAAGAGTGCTGCCATATGGCATCAATTTACTCCGATGGTAATAATAATTCTAAAATATTCGTTCTAAATGTCCTATAACACTGCCTAACAGCTATTTTGTTGTCAAAGATTTTTTAATCGTTTTAGGATAATTTGAACCCGCTGATTCCAAATCTGCAATCGGTTTGGCCAAATTGGCTCTAGTTTTTGAGATATTTGCAAAAGAAAATTTTTTCCCAAAAAATCCCATATAAATGAAAACAATTTATTTTTTGTTTTTGTTGTTTCCGTAGAAATAGTAATTATTTTAGGGTAATTGGGCATCGCTGGTTCCTTTTGGCCGAATTCGATCTAGTTTTTGAGACATTCGCAATCCCATATATATAAATAATACCACTTATATGGAATTTCTTGAAAATAACAACTTTTCTTTTGCGAATATCTTAAAAACTAGATCGAATTCGGCCAAAATTATTCCAGATTCGGAATCAGCGATGCCCAATCACCCTGAAATAATTAATATTTCCACGGCAACAACAAAATCAATTTTTTTTTCATTTATATGGGATTTTGTGGGAAAAATTTTCTTTTGCGAATATCTCAAAAACTAGAGCCAATTTGGCCAAACCGATTGCAGATTTGGAATCAGCGGACGAAATTTTTAACCCTGTAAACCCCTTATAACGGCCGGAAGGAGCGGGGGAAGCAAAGTATTAAAAGTTAATTTTCTTGAGAACTGCTTGTCCGATTTTTTTGAAAAAATATATGTTGTAGTGACGCATCCGACAATGTTGTCAAAAAAAATATAAAACTTTTTTGACAATTTTAAATAGAAAAAAAAATCTTTTAATAAAAACGCACCCTAAAACTTTTTTTATGATCTGGCAATGCTAAAACGTCAGCCAAGGTTTACATTTTTATCATGGTGAAGTTCACGAACGAGCAACGTTTGGAAATTATTAAAACTTACTACCGAAATTCTGAGTCACCGTTTTTGAGATATTCGCAAAAAACGTTTTCGTTCGTATGGTCCATTTTTGCCCATTAACGAACTTAGCCTTGCATTTTACGAAAAACGAATCTGCGTAAAATTTCAAGTCTCTAGCTCAATCCGTGCGCCCGCAATCCGCCCCACAGACGGACGGACGGACGGACATGCAAAAATTGATTATTTTTATCATTCTAAACACACTGGTGTAATTCATTCTTGTGTGTGATGACAGGATCTTGGCGTTACAAACGGTAAGGGAAAGTTAATATACCCTTTGGTTTCACCATGCGGGTATAAAAAGGGTGTTTACTTTTGCCCAAGTTGTTCACATTAACCCCATTATAGTGTTTACATATGGACATGAGGTTAAAAATTAGGGGGTAAATGTAAACAGATAATAACTTTTTACAGTTTGTTTATAGACAAAAATTAACATATATAACCGATCTCAAACAACTATAATGTTCGTATATAAAGTAAAACATACATACATACTTTCTTTTAAAAATCACTTCAAAAACTAATTCTTTTCACTCTTAGAAAAACTGAAATCACACTAAAAAGAAGCACTTTTTTTGACATCTCATACACCACGAACCCTCTCTTAGATCTATTGTGCCACGTGTCCGCAGTGAGACAAAAGATCAATTTCCAATATATTGTCTCGATAAGCTAAGAAGGAATAGCAGTTTGGGGACAACCAATAGTGTTTACAATTACCCCTGTTTACATTTACCCACTTTGACCCTAAATGTAACATGTCCACTACACCTGGAATGAATTTCAGCCCGATATCTCAATTATTCTGTGTTTTATTTAAATACAAAATTGTTATGTCTTTGTTGAAAGACCCGATATAAGCACCAGTATCCTACATATAACCAAATATTGATATACAGAATATCAACTCGTCTGCTAAGAGTGAAACTGTGCTAAGTCCATTATACCCAATTTGACAGAAGAGCAATAAAAAACCTTGTTAAATCATTTTAATTTTCATTTAAAGAAAACTGAGCCCAATTTTTCTCATTTAAAGAAAATTCAGTGTTATTGAAAGAGAATTAAAACGATTTAGAAAGGTTTTTCTTGCTCTTCTGGAAAATTATACCAAATGGACTTAGCATAATTTCACTCTTAGTGGACTCTAATTAACATTTCTTTTTTATGTATTTTAATTTTTTTTTTAATTTAAAACGGATTTTTTTCTTATTCAAAAATTTATTACTACCCGAGCAATATCAGGTGCTTGCATAGCTTTAAATTTATAACTTTTAAACAAATTGAGGTTTTTCGAAAATTCTTTCAGTTTTTGAAAGAGTAGACATTGGAGCAATATTTGACTAAATTTTTTAGTTTGGATCTTAACAGGCTGATTCATAAGTTCTTGCTGAAAATGAGAAAAATAGATTTTGTTTTTTTTTCTTAACACTATTTTAACTTAATTTCAACATTTTACAACACAGAAAAAAGTTTTAACTCATTGAAAATAAAAATATGAAAATTTTGCGACGGAAAATGCACTTTAAAATTATTTCTCTAATACAAAGTAGTTAAATTGTATTTCTTATTTAAACGTAATATATAAACATAACAAAAGCTATAATTGCCAATCTGGCAATTATTGAAAACCCGTATGGTGATATTCGTATCAAAATTCGAACAGTTGTACCAAAATTCCACTTTGAAGTCAAACTTTCCAATAAGATTTTTTAAAATTTATTCCAATCGGATTTTGATGTATGGGAGTTTTATGTAGAATCATATCCTAAATAACTTTTGTTCTTGCACTTTTTTGATAAAATTCACCGTTTTTGAGATATTCAGAAAAAAAGTTTTCGTTCGTATGGGGGGTACCCCCCTAATGGTCCATTTTTGCCCATTAACGAACTTAGTCTTGCATTTTACGAAAAACGAATCTGCGCAAAATTTCAAGTCTCTAGCTCAATCCGTACGCCCGCAATCCGCGCCACAGACGGACGGACGGACATGCTAAATTCAACTTTTTTATACCCGTATGGTGAAACCAAAGGGTATATTAGATTTGCCTTACCGTTTGTAACGCCAAGATCCCGTCATTAAAAATTGAATTTCGCATGTCCGTCCGTCTGTCCGTCCGTCTGTCCGTCCGTCTGTCCGTCCGTCCGTCTGTGGCGCGGATTGCGGGCGCACGGATTGAGCTAGACACTTGAAATTTTGCGTGGATCCGTTTTTCGTAAAATGCAAGGCTAAGTTCGTTAACGGGCAAGACTGGACCATTAGGGGGGGTACCCCCCATACGAACGAAAACGTTTTTTGGGAATATCTCAAAAACGGTGCGACTTATCAAAGAAGTCCAAGAACAAAAGTTATTTAGGATATGATTCTACATAAAACTGCCATACATCAAAATCCGATTGGAATAAATTTTAAAAAATCTTATTGGAAAATTTGACTTCAAAGTGGAATTTTGATACAACTGTTCGCTGTTCACTTAAATCACCATACGGGTTTTCAATAATTGCCAGATTGGCAATTATAGCTTTTGTTATGTTTTATCATTCTAGACACACTGGTGTAATTCATTTTTTTGTGTGATGCCCGGATCTTGGCGTTACAAACGGTAAGGCAAATCTAATATACCCTTTGGTTTCACCATACGGGTATAAACATAGATTTTTTACTTTAGTTCACTAATACTAAATTTTCTTAAAACTCAACTTATAACTATGTAGATAAATATAATTATTAATATCACTATGCTTATAATTATTAATATCACTATTTGCATTAAAAAATGTTAGATTGCTTCTATATCATCTATTGGAGATCCTAAATCTAACAAATCTATCATAGCTTCAGAATATTTTTTGCACTGATATTTTGTAGTCTGACACTCTCTTAGTGATGAAATGAAGGGATCTGATGAAATTGACAGCAAGAAAAATAAATCCTGATTTTGATTCAGTCTTCAGGTTTTGCTCGTGTTGTCATACCTGTAGCTCTTAATTATTTTTATTTTTACATTCTTGGGTTTCTTCGGATAGCTCACCAATTATGTAATATAACCAATTTCCCATCCGCTAATAATTTGTGAACTGTAGGCGCAAATCCCGACAAGGATATCTCTCTTAATCAATTCTTCTGTCTTCTTGACAATCTCTCCAAATTTATTTTCATTTATTGACTGGCTACAGGAAAGCACATTTAATATAGTTTTGCTACCCCGAAAGTCCAGAAAAGTGCAGATGGTTAATTACTAGAAATCCCCAACTATGACGCCTTTTGAGATTTTTTTTTTTCTAATTTTGGTCACCAAATTTTTTTTTCCATATTATACAGATGGTCATATCAATAAATTTACACCAATAGTTCAAATTTTCTTTCCGTTTACAGCTGACCGGAGGATGGTTTCGCAATATAGTTATTTGTCTATATTCATTGAACTTAACCTAAATGTATACACTTATGTTAATTAGAATATAATGTAAAAAATTTTTCTTGAAATATTTGTTCCGGTCAAATTATAACGTTAATTATTGTTATAGGGTAATAAATGTCTAATGCAATTAATTCATAAGAGGAAAGCATTTTTAAAAGAAAATAAATAAGACAAGATACCGTAACAGACATAGATGCCCACAAATAAGCTAATTTAACAACGTATGTTGCTGTTCTTTTAGTTTTCAGTTGAAAACATTACTTAGTTTTTCACTCATTTAAAGTATTTTTTCATCAATGTTTTCTATTATATGTATATATATATATATATATATATATATAGTATTTAGCAGAGAGTAGCAATATTAGTAGCATTGGTGGTAGCATCAGGCAGTAGGTTGGCATCTTTATACAACTCAAAAGTATAATTCTTATGCTTTTCACATACTTTTTCGAAAAAGTTTTTCCTTCTTTTCGTTAAATGCATTTTCCCTATTAGTTTCCCCTCTTTATACGAAAGAAACATATCTTTCTACATTCTACATCTCGTATAATGAAATCTGACGATAGAGTCCACCAGACTTATAGTAATAATGATTCTTTGCCGAAGAAAGAACTTTTGGTTCGCTCTACTATGATTTTATCCAACTATCGTTTTATATATGAATAACGAAGAAACGAACAAGTAAATACGTAAGATGGTTAATATTCGATGGTGGCTATAGAAATCTTGGTTATAAGAAGTCTGGAACATGTTCGGGAGTTTGGCGATGGCATCTTGTTATTGGGTATGAGTTAGGTAATGAAAAACTTTTAAGTGTAGGCAATTTTCGTCACCAAACCATTTCTACAGACGCAAAGCAATTGCCGATGATAAATGTCGCTCGTAGATCAACTTGGATGATACATAAGTGTAGTTATGCAAAAAGAAAATATGGTCCGGCCCTTACAAGATAATTTAACTGCAAAATCATGTTTTATGATGCACAAGTAATTCTATTTATTTGGCTATTGTACTCTTTTTATAGTGTATATAAGTTAGTATATATATTAAACTGTGCTAATTTTCCTTTTTCAATTTCACTCGTCCCTATTAGAATTTTCAGAAACGGTTCAGTTAAATATGTTTTAATCTGAGAACCTTATTATCGGAAAGGTTTGTATTTAATGTGAAATCTTTATGGTTTTAATCCAAAAATAAAGTCTACTAATAACCATGAAAAAAATCCTTTTTAAAGTTTGACAGTGAGTTAATCACCCTTGTTCTGAGATACGGCGTTAGCCCGCTAAACGTAACGCATTCGATTCGATTCGCTACGCGATCGGTGTTCTGAAAAACGGCGTTTGCTGTTTAAAAATACGGCAAACATCGCATGCAAACGCAGTGTCAAAAATCAGCTGGTTGTATTTATTTCTTGGTTATGCAAGTGAAAACGTTTGATTGAAGTTTAAAAATGGATTTAACACTCCCATTAGGTAAATTCACTGAAAAGCCAAAGAAGGTTATTGAGAGATTCTTCGAACGAAATGAAGTTAAGTGAAGACTCGTAATTATACTTTCATTTTGTCGATTAATAGGTTGACTTGTGAAGTATTAGTTGTACTTTGAGTTCCCCTCCTATTTGAATAAAACACTTTATTACTCATGATTCATAAAATTGAAAAAATATTTACCCAACTTGCATTTTGTCAATCACAGCCAACACCAAACGCGAGAAAACTCAAGTGAGCAATTTAACCTCAAATATCAGCTCCCGGCGAATCTCAGAACAACGAAAATCGAATAGAATCGAATGCGTTCCTGCACTTTGAACTGAAACGAAACGTCGCGTTTTCCAGAACACCAAAAATTAAATATCGAGTACCAAGCGAGTGAATATCGAATAAACTAACGTAACGCCGGGTTCCAGAACAGGGGTGACTGTGTACATTAGGGCTGTTAAGAACCGGCATTTTATTGCTAAGAACAGAGACCGGAGTACCCGGTTTCGAATCCAAGACCCTTGAACCGATTACACCCGGTTCTGAACCGAAAACTAATACTATATGGAAATATAATACCAATACTTAAGTTTTTCTTTCTAATTTTACAACTCTGATAATTCTAAAATTGAAGAAGCAGAAGGAATCCAAATTGACGAATATTTCAACATGAGGTCTGTTCGATATGAGACCTGGACTACTCGGTGTAAAAATTTTTACTCTTTTCTGTTCGATATAAGTCCTGGACTTACTCCGAACACATATCGAACAGAAAAGTGTAAGTTCAGGACTAATCTTTTCAGTCCTGGACTTACTCTTGCTTTTAGCTGGAGTAAACTTTTGACAGCTGATATTTGTCAGACATAACCTCTCTTTTAAAGTGTTTGGAAGTCAAGAAAAATTTATAAAATGTATAATTATGAAAATTTATATGTTGAAAATCATTCTGGAGAGAAATCAAATTAAACATGATTAGTTCCTTGATATTCATTTTAAAAATGTTGTACGCAAACGTAAAACTTAACCTCAACCTTGACAGTTCAAACGTGACTTACTCTGAACTTACTCCAAGTTGTTCGATAAAAACAAATTCAGAGTAAGAAAATCCGCCATTTTGTGGAGTAAAATGAAAATATTCGGAGTAAGTCCAGGACTTATATCGAACAGACCTATGGTGAACTCTTTATTTGTTCGTTGCTTTTCTTTTAGTTTAGTTTCCCGTAGAGACAGTATTTGTCAGATTTTTTTTATATCTTGGGCAAAAATGTTCGGTAAAAATATGCCTGCAAGTGTCGTTTTCATGGCAGGCGATGAAAAAAATTCCAATTTATGTATAATGGAGACGAGGTTAGACGGACACATTTCCTACGACACAATTCATAATTCCTATATTAAATAGTGTTCTGATAACCGGACAAGGACAGTGCTCTGATAAATGCTTGGCGTGTGCCAAAATCTTCTATGCCAAAATCAAACTTTTTTTTAATTCAGCAAATTTTTTTTCAGGAAATAACCATGGAATATTTTACATCACTGATGTTGCAAAACTAACCAACAGTTGTGAATTTTACTTTAATGAAAACTGTGATATTTTGTAATTTGACAAAACAAATGTGTAATTTTGTTTTAGACTTCGTTCGTATTGTAATTTTACACTTGGTTTGTAAATTTACATGCGTGATTTATATGCGTGGCCTTTTAAAAATCGCAGTTCCTTTTTTGCGATTTACTCTTAAACTACGTTTTTTCAGTAGTCTTTTGCACGGAAGTAAAAATTTTTACACTTTGGTCAGTATCTGTGGCCATTATCGAGATATACCATTATTTAAAAAAAAATCAGTTTTTTTTATTATCTCGAATAATAATGGTTTTTATCGTTGTATGTATGAATTGTATTAATAGAAATGACATTCGCCACAATTTTGTCTTTTATCATTATCTGTTACCGTTATTAAGAAAAATATCAGTTGTGGTCAACACAAAACTTTCTTCTACAAAATCTACGACCCTGCGCAATTTACGCTAGAGCCCGGTCGCGTTGTCAACCTAAGACGACCTCCCAATAAATTCTTGGTTTATTCAAAAATATCAAAAACGTACAAAATTTGAGATAACTTGAGAACGGTAAAAGATATCAATTTACTGTAAATGGCAAAAAGGTAGAAAATTTTAACATCTCCAATTCTTCCTTAAATTAATTTGTCGAAAAATCGTTAGTTTGCAAGTAATTTGCAAAAATATAGTTTTTTATATTTTTATCTAAATATCTCAATAACGGTAAAAGATAACGGATAACGGTAAAAGACAAAATTGTGCAGAATGCCATTCTCATTAATTCACTTCATACATTCAGTCAGCAAAAGCCCGTTAGTTTTCGAGATAATCGCAAAAAACTGTTTTTCTGGAAATAACGGTTTATCTCGATAACAGGTGGAGATATCGAGTTATAGTTAAAGACAAAAGTGTGGGAAATTTTATTTTCTCCAAGTTTTGTCATACTTAAGGCCACTAAAAAACGCGTAGTTTGGGAGTAAATCGAGAAAAACGAAATTGCGATTTTTGAAAAACCGCCATTTTGGATACTTCCGGTTAACGGATTTCCACCAAAAGTTGATAGGATCGTCCCATTTCAGGACCTAACATGCCTATAAAATTTCATGGCGCTAGCTCTATTAGTTTTTGAGAAATCTTGTACACAGACTGACAGACAGACTGACAGACAGAAAGACATTTTTTTTAATATGACTCCAATCGACTCAGGAGTGATCGGGAAATGTTTTTTAGGCAAAATTAAGATGAAAGAAATTTTTCATGAATACAATACTTTATTATACTCCGTAGAAGAAAGTAAAAACATAGCAGGTGAACTTTATCGTAACTCTCCAGTTCGATTTCTTAACTTTGTTCGATTGGATGTTGTTAAGTATCTAAAAAAAAGTTACCCGTTTAACGTCCAGTAATCGGAGGGGAGGGGGTAAAACGGGACGAAAACTCTAAAGCATAAAAAAAATTTGAAATTTGTTACTTCTGAACGGCTCTACTGATTGATATTCAACATTTTAAAAGGTAATAACATTTCATTTTATTTAAAAAATATGGCTTTATTCGGACGCTATTTCACCAAACGAAAATACGGGAAATTTTTTTTTGGATGCTTATTAATATCCAAATGAAAAAAGTTGAGCAATCAAAGATATGAGTTGGTGTGGAATTCACCAGCACAATTTACTAATTAAGTCAATGCATCGCAGTAAAGATAAAATTCCGATATCCGATATCTTACATATTTCTGGACCAACGATGACAATCCGTAGTGAGATTGTATTTTGAGCCGCCATTAAGTCAATTATAAGCTGATTTGGTTATTATATCATTTGTTGTTCTCACAAGTAAAATTAAATCATTCATAAATCGTTGGCTGAAGAATTGCTTACAAATTCAATGCAATATAATTGTGTTTAGAGGTTAAACTCATAATTAAAGTTTATCAGGGATGGTAAATGAAAAAAAAAAATCGTAACGTTATACATTTCGTTATGTGTTATTTCGTCACGTTATTTCGTTATGTAACGATAAAAACTTTAATTTCGTTACGTTATACGTTATTGAAATTGAAAACTAAAAAAAATTGCACTTTATAGTGATGCTCTTCATGCCTGTCTGACAGTTAGTTTCGTTTTGATAACCTTCGAAAGTGAATAATCTGAACATTTTGACAACAACGGAAAAAAGTGAATTCCATAACAGTAACAACGAAATTGGTCGAATTGCACTACGAATTGGTGCCTCATATGCCTTATTCTCCGGATCTAGCTCCCTGCGAGTTCTTTCCCTTCCCAAACATGAAAATATGGGAAGAAATTCTAATCAAATGAAAAGGCTATCGCCGAAACAGAGAAAAATTATTTTTGGTGGGTTTAAAAAAAATAGGAGTATTGTTGGACGAAGTGTCTGATTGAGCTGAAGAGAGATTTTGTTGAAAAATAAATGGAAACTTTATGAAAAAATGTTTTAATCCAAAAAGTATTTGATTTTTCACTCTACTCACGGACGTGCATAGATGTAAAGGGTCTTTCAACAAGGACATAACAATTTTGTATTTTAATAAAAACGCACCCTAAAACTTTTTTTATGATCTGGCAATGCTAAAACGTCAGTCAAGGTTTACATTTTTATCATGGTGAAGTTCACGAACGAGCAACGTTTGGAAATTATTAAAACTTACTACCGAAATTCTGAGTCGGTGGTTGTAATCGTGTAATCTCGAGAAATGATCCGGTCGAATGGCCACCTCGCTTATGCGATTTAACACAGTTGGATTTCTTTTTATGGGGTTCTGTTAAGTCGTTGGTTTATGCCAACAAGCCAACAACGTTAGGGGAGCTCAGGAACAATATCGAACGCGAAATTGCCAACGTTCCGGCCGATATGTGTGGTGGAAAATTGGCTCCAAAGAATCAATCAGTGCAATGCTCGCGGTGGCCATATGAACGACATCGAATTTCATACTTAAATGTAACATGTCCACTACACCTGGAATAAATTTCAGCACGATATCTCAATTATTCTGTGTTTTATTTAAATACAAAATTGTTATGTCCTTGTTGAAAGACCCGATACATAGATGCTAAAAATTTCGAAGTGTTTTTTTTTAAATGGTAAGAGAAACCTAAAAGAGCACACAAAACCTTAAGTTTGATGTGAAGTTTAAGATATTAAAGGGCAATAGAAATTAAATTTGAAAAAAAATCATGATCTGTGGACTTTCGAGCGTCGAATTTCCCCAGTTGTTTCCGATCAACCCTGGCGCGAAAAACTGGTGCAAATCCACCCGGTTGATGAAAGGAGTAAAACTGGCCAATTGCAGCGATGTTTTGCGCCGTTTCCCCAAATAAACAGTAATAACTCCGATTGGTTTTGAAGTATGTAACGGTTATGTAAAATCATATTCTTCACAAATTTTTCGATTGGATACTCTGTAAATGTTGTATTGTTTTCCCACACCGGTTATTGGGACATATTGTCCCACAATATACATTTATTGGGATAAATACGTCCCAGGACAACACAAGGATTAGGAATTTCTCGCATGTGCCTAACATGTTTTTTTTACTTTTCCTGAAATTAATCCGTTCCTGAAGAGCGTTCACAAACCGAAACGTTCACGAACCGAATCAAAATTTCCCATATAAATACATGTAAAAAATTAATGCGTTCTTGAATCTCGGAAAATTAACTTTTTGAAATTTCTATTGTAGCTCTTCAAATCCTGGAAAATAAACAAACTCAATTCGTGGATAAAATATGGATGAAAATTTCAAGCTATTTTACATAGGCAAAGAAGAGTTGATATTGTCAGGTAACGGTTCTTCGGTTCATTGAAAACCTATCTGATGTGATTTTTTCCAAATATAGTTCACGAACCGAAACGTGCACGAACCGGGGCATTTACAAACCGAGGTACCACTGCAATTCTATGCGATTGTCATATAAATTTCAGTCAATCGGTTTAGTGGTTCGGGAGATACTGTGATGAGTCACTCACTCATCACCGATGTTAACAGAAAATAAGACAATAGGCGTATCTATGTTGATGCTTAATTTTCGTCGCGTGCTTTCTAAGCGAAGCGGCACTAAAAAAGGCAGCTAAAAAAAGTGCTACTTTTAGCTACCGCTTGACTTTAGCAACACTTGACACCTGTGCATTTTACACTTGTTCTTGGTCGATTACGCTGACCAAAAAAAAGTGCGCGAAATGCATTTTTGTTTGAACGCCCATTTTCGTAATAGGCTTCAATAACTTTAACATGTTCGATTGTTCATACTTTTAAGGTTGAAATTGAACTTGTCAAACCAGAAAACAGATGTCAAACATCATTGGACGTTTAAGCCTCAATCACTTTGAACATCGGTCCAAGCAATTGGAACACCCGATATATAGATAAACAACTGTGGCATTTTGTCCATATTTCCTAATTTTTATATCCTATATGGTGAAACCATGAAAGAATATAATAGGTTTGCTCAATTAATAGAATTAGTGATCGGATTAAAAAATAAATTTTACCAGTGACAAATCGACTTGATTTTTGCATGTCCGTCTGTCTGTGCGTGGACACGATAACTTGAAAAGGCAGTTTTTTTCTCGTAAACTGGAGGCCAAGTTCGTCAACGGACAAAATCGGATCACAATTTCAATCGGAATTTTGTTAATGAAATTGAATCTATTTGAAATCTTAGACTCAAGATATAGAGTATTTCACGATTACCTGGCAATCGTAGTTTCCATTATGTATTTTTATTACAATTACACTTGTAATTGTATGTTTATTTCAATTGGTTTCAACTAATCAACTAATAATACACTTTTTAGGGTCCTAAACTTTTAGGTTAGATTTTGTGATTTTAATAAAAGAGTTATAACTTTAAAATTTCTATTTTTATAGACACAATGTCCTTAACTGACTTTCTTAGCATTGGAAATTCAAGAAATTCCATGCTTAGATCAAATACAGGATCAATTTCGCCTGCGCAACATTATGCACCATTGACGCCAAGCTCAACACAATCTTCGATGTCTCCAGGAATTCAAGTCGCACCGACAAAAAACTTTGACGCATTTCAGGTAAGATTTTCAGCGACTTTAATTTTTAGAATTTCTTGTAAGATTTCAAATATCTTAATGTTGAATAAAAGGACTTATACCTCCCCGTTTTCGTACAGTAAAGTTTAGCGAACGACAAGACTTTGGAATGATATACCATCTGCAGTGTTGCGGCCAGATAATAATTTTTTTATCTAGATAAGATAAATACTCGTAATGTTTATCTAGATAATAGATAATGAAAATTTGAAAGATAATAGATAAAATAAGATAAAAAGCCGAATTATCTAGATAATTTTTAGATAAATATTTAAATGTTGCACAAAATTCAAAATTATGTACTAAAAAAAATTGCACAAAATTATTTGTTTTGCTTTTTTGTTAATTTCCAATTTAAAATGCAGTTTCAATAGCCCGGTTTACACTTGGCAACAGTTGCTGGCAAAAATTTTTGTTTATGTGCAAGAGAGTGGCACTTCGCTTCTCTTGCCCATAAACAAAAACTATTGCCAAGTGTAAAACGGCTCTTAAAAAAAGTTCTTAGGTTTTCATAAGTATGCAGTAAACAATTTCGTTTCAGCATTTTTCGTTGGTAACGATTATCTCTAGATAAATAGAATTTCCCTTTATCTACATAAGATAAAGATAACATTTTTTTTATCTAGATTATCTAGATAAATTGTATCTAGATAACCGCAACACTGACCATCCGATGTGTTCCCCCCCGAACTATAATCTGCAGAAGTTCAAGGAGAACAAAAATCGACAACTCCTTTTGTTCTTCCGACTATCCTGAGCTGTGCTTCGGCATTAAAGGCTGTGGCTGTAATTATAAAAAAATACCACTTTCAAAAAAAAAAAGTTCAATTATAAAATCAAATTCACATTTTTTCCTATTTATTTATTATTTATCATAAATCAAAAAGCATAAAAGTAGTGTCCGATTGAAATAATGTTTATTGAAAATATAGAGTTTACACATTATTGTGATTTATAATATAGGCAAATATTCAAGTGGAAGAAATTATTCACATTTAACTGATTCTATTCGTGTTTAAAAAAAACTATAAACATTCCAAAAATTACTAAAAAAACCTAAAAACATAACAAAAGCTATAATTGCCAATCTGGCAATTATTGAAAACCCGTATGGTGATTTAAGTGAACGGCGAAATTTTTTAAAATTTATTCCAATCGGATTTTGATGTATGGGAGTTTTATGTAGAATCATATCCTAAATAACTTTTGTTCTTGCACTTTTTTGATAAGATGCACCATCTATTCGCAAAAAACGTTTTCGTTCATATGGGGGGTGACCCCCCCTAATGGTCCATTTTTGCCCATTAACGAACTTAGCCTTGTATTTTACAAAAACGAATCTGCGTAAAACTTCAAGTCTGTAGCTCAATCCGTACGGACGGACGGACATGCAAAAATTAATTATTTTCATCATTCTAAACACACTGGTGTAATTTATTTTTGTTGGTGATGACGGGATCTTGGCGTTACAAACGGTAAAGTAAAGTTAATATACCCTTTGGTTTCACCACACGGGTATAAAAAATCAAACATCAAAAACTAGAGTGAATCCAGTCATACTACTTTAGGATTCGGATTCAGCGGTGTCAACTTAGCCTAAAATGATTAAAATATATAAAAAATAATATTTTCCGGTTAATATGGAATTTTTTTTCGAAAAAATTATCCTTTTTTCCACTTTCTCAAAAGTTAGAAGCAATCCAAACCACTTGCGGACTCGGAATCACCGACGTCAAAATATTTTAAAAAGATTGTAAAATCTTTGGCAACACAAGAAAGTCGTTTTTTGTCGGGTAGTGTTATCGAACGCGACCTAAAGGTAGAAATAGATATCGGGCCGACGGTTGTATACAGCACACACACGATACGATTTACTTGCGATTTGATCGAATAATCAGTTTTTACTAGAAAATATCACTCGAACAACACAGCACAATTGTGAAATAATATCGTATCGACGGTCGCATGGCAGACCACAAACGATACAATCTGCCGCATGCGACCGCAGGTTTTGGCTCAGCGACGTACGACCGTGCGATATCGGGCCCAACCGTCATATCGTGCGCATACACTATACAATAATCGCATGCAACCGCAAATCGGCCCGACGATTATATCGACCATAGCAGCGTCTATTTCTACCTTAACTATGCGTTTGCGATATATATTTTGGTTTCCTGTCACATCCATTTAGTTCAAAGCCATTCCATGAGTTTAAAAATTCCTGTTTTATACTGAAGTACTGATAAAAGTTGATAACAAAATAACTTTATTTCGGCCAAATTTGGCCGGACCATGCCATTTCGGTCAGACACTACCCAAGCAACCAGATAAGGCATAATGACTTGGATTAGGGCGTGGTGTCTTAAAATTGGTCGTTACGACCACACCAAGACCAGCGAATCCGCCTTATAAGGCGTGATGCCTTTCAAGGCTTTTGCAGTGGTCGTCAAGCGGTCCGAGTGACCTAAATATATGCCCTGATAGTCTTAATGTTCGAATGCCTTGTTTTGGCTTTCATGGTCGTAGTGTCCTCCAGACGCCTTCATAGTCGTCCTGCCTTATAAGACCAACCTTCCACCTTTCGTCCACGAAGTGCCTTATACGGCATAATGCCTTTGAGAACACTCCAATGCCCTATTTGAGAATGCTTCGAGCATGCGCAGATGAATATCTGCTTCGAGCTTGTTTCTAGCATACTTCGAATATGCTTCTAGCATTCACGGTGCGAGCCGCCATGACGTTCATTGAAATGAAAAAAAAAACATTCCTACTGAAAATTTAAAATCTGTTTTTAAAGCACAATATGGAAAAACATCGAATAAAAAGTAATTTTACGTGTTTGGGTACACAGCATAACTTTATTTTTACAAGAATTTTATTAAAATCGAATAAAAAAGAAAATTCTTTGAATAAATAATTTTCAAATTATATCACTAAAATCGAGAATTGCTACGGCCCACGTAAATAAAGCTCCTGGCAAAACCACTTTCTACGTAAACTTTAAATCGCATGTGAATTGTGACAATAAAATCCACAAAAAACCTTAACATCACCGTATGAAATTATTTTGAACGTTTTTTTCCACAAAATATATCCATTAAACTTTATGATTCTTGTCTTATCTTTCTCTCCTCATGCGGCCTATAGAATAGAGAAAGACAAATAATGTCGCCAGATGAAATGTCAACAAAATATTTCGTCATTGTAAAACAAGGCCCTATTTTGGCCTTCAAAGTCGTGAAGCCTTATAGGGCGTGAAATAGGGCACTTCGTGGTCCGGCGGACCTTCCCCACTGTCGACGATAGGTCGACGATAGTTCGACCTAGAGTCGACAAAGTCGTGGGCCTTACGACCAATAGGGACGCCTTTGAAGACGAAGTGTCCACTTTACGACCTATAAGGTTACTTGGGTATTTAATAGTTTTTTTCTGCAACAATTTTTTTTGGCTTTTAATTAAGTTTTTTTTATTTCAAATCAAATGGAAAAAATGTTTTTATTACTTTAATTTTTTAAAAATATTTGCCACAGTAAGCGCTTAGGGTGACAAACGTGCTAGATTTAGTTTTCAATTTATTTTTGAATCGGGATTTCTTCTATATATTTTAGAAACGTATTTTGTAGATTTATATTTTGTAGGGAGTTTATTTATGGTGGTTCCTCTACGATTAAACTAACATTTGTTTTTAACAATGGATGTATGCCGTTATTAGTTTTTTTTAATGTGTTTAATAAAATTCTTTAATATTTGTTCTTTTCTTTTTTAGTTTGATAATATTGGGCAGAACACACCTTTGAAGGTCTTTCAAAGGAATTTAAGTTTTGATTGTTCGGCGCCTATGTCGCCTAGCACACCGTCTTCTTTATACACACGATCATTCCATGGTTCACCACAAATAAGGTATATTTTTGCAATGCTTTTTATTTACTTTAAACATTTTATGATTTAATAGTGACTGCAGCAGTCCTGGGGGACTGGAGTCAACAATTATCTACAATGGTTTATCTTCAAGTCGATCAGATTCACCTGAAAGTGATAACAGTGCTAGCTCGAATGTAGAAAATGGCAATCTTGTGGATTTGATGGTATACTATTTTTAGAAAATTTGAAGGCTTTCTGATATTTAACTAGACTTTTTGGGTATGCTTTCAGAGCATTTTAACAATAAATCAACAGCAATCGCAGCAACATCAGCAGTTTCAACAACAGCAGCAACAAGGTATTCAACATCAGCAGCAGGTGAATAAACACATTCAAAATTTTACCCAAACTACTACTGGACTTGGCATCACGGCTGCTGATCTCGAAATTGCGAAACTGCAAAACTTTCAAGCGCTAAATGCTCTCAAAATATTACAGCAAGCTCAGTCACCAATTCAAATGCCCTTACTTGGCCTTAATCAACTCCTGCAAGAGTTTTCACCAAACCAAGTAAGTTTTCACCAAACAATATAGTGATTTGCAACGTGGATTATAATGTCTTTATTTAGATTAAGAACTGGCAATTACAATCACCACAACCAACCACTAATGACGCGCATTTAGATCGAGTGGCACGTTTTCATAGATCCTCCGCCGGTAATTTTTTTTTTGTAAAAACTAATTATAATCTAGAAAAATATTGACACGCACATGTAAATTTAAAAGCACTGTACGATGCAACATGTACATGGAGCGGAGTTTTACCTCCTCGTTCACATAAAGTTATCAATTATTCACCTAAAGTGTTTCTTGGAGGTATACCGTGGGATATTAGTGAGCAATCGTTAATACAAATTTTCAAACCATTTGGTCAAATAAGGTATGGAGTTTGTAAAATTTTTAAAACTATACTTGATACATTTTTTAAAAATAAAGGGTAGAGTGGCCAGGAAAAGAACAACAAGCATCACAACCAAAAGGTTATGTTTACATTATTTTCGAATCGGAGAAACAAGTGAAGTCCCTTTTATCAGCTTGCACAATTCAGGAGGAAAATATGCCAAACTCGGGAAATTATTACTATAAAATTTCATCAAAGCGAATTAAGGGAAAGGAGGTAAGTAATTAATTAAGGAAAAGGAAGTAAGAATTAAGGGGAAGGAGGTTTTTTGTGATCGGATTTCTCAAAAGCTATTGAACCGATTTTGATAAAACTTTACAGTTAGGTTCATAGTATCATTAAGACGGTTATAGGCTATGCTATTTTTCAAATTTCCCGTTTTTACACTTTCCTGAAATTCCCTAAATTGCTGAAGGGATTTGGATTCAGTTTTCAAGTTTGATTTTTTTTAATTTGTGAATAATGCGGTCCCTAGACGTACAATATTATTGTGTAATATATTGTACAATATTATTGACATGTCCCTAGACGATGCAATGTTATTGCACAATAAATCATTTTACGTTTGATTCGTGAGCAGTCAACAATTCTCTAAATGACATTGAAGCTAATTGTGTAGCCATTTCACTGGCTTTGAACTTCAAGAAGAGTTTGAAAAAAATCGCAGATGGATGAAGGAGGGGTTAAAAAAAGAATGACTTAAAAAAGCGAACCAAGGGATTTTCTTCGCCATAGCTAGCTGTACTCTCAGCGATATTTCATACGATACTGAGCCAATATTGTGCAATATCGCCCTCAGACTATACAATAAAACCTTATTGTGCAATAAAAATCAAACCGATTTTGATTCCTTCAATATTCAATATATTGCACAACCGTTCAATATTACCTTTAGACGGTCAATATATTGCACAATATTGAAATATTGCACAATAATATTGCACGTCTAGGGCCACTTAATAGGAACGGAAAATATCTCCATTGTGGACTGGGAAATTTTAGACTGGATAAGAAATTTAAGAGTAGAAACGATCCTATTTGAGATCAAATCTTTTGAAAAATCGGGGTTTTATTTAAGTCTGAGATAGAGCTTGTAATTTATATATAAAAACGAATTGAATTTGACAGGGTCTACGATTTCTGTATAATCAGGGTATTCACAGTCCTCTTTTAATTTAGGGTATTCGGTGTTTTCGGTAATATTAAAAAACTGAAAATATTCTGCTGTGAACATCCCACAGCACAGATTTGAGAACAGCGCTTTTATTTGATACGTGACCAAATCATGAACTGCGAATTTGATTGTCAGACATACCTTTAAATCCATGTTTGATGTATTCTTTTCAATTTATATTGTGGCAACGGCTATCAAAATTGAGAAAATTTGCAGTCCGATGAGATTAACAAAAAACCAGCGAGAAAATTTGACAACTAAAAACATTACTAGCGCCACTCGCGGTTGATTCTTGATACCGAATAACCGGGCCGGAAAACACGACTCAAGGCATGCCTACAATTACCGAATCCGATAATTCATTTTTACATGAACCAAATTACCGTCTCGGTAAAAATCTGTTAAATTTGACTGAATTACCGAGCGGTAAAATTACTCGCAATTTAAAAGAGGACTGTGAATACCTTGAATGTTGGAAAAATGAACGCCTAAGAACGCAGCTACTAAAATATGATAAATTACGCTTTATAAGTAATGTCCAACCGAAATTTTGGTTTCGGTTTTAAAATTGCTTGAAAATCAAATTCATGATATCATCAGAAGGAAAGAGTGACTGGGTAGATTACATTGTGACGTATACACTTTCCTCCAAAAATTGGAATTAGTACGCCATTAGACTCGCACCCACATGAAAAATTTCACACGTAGCTCATTTTCAAAAACTTCCTCGTCCATAGCAGATTTTTCAAAAAATTGAACCTGTGGTGCATTACCTTCTCTTGTGATTTGATATTGTGTAAATTTTTAAGTTACATGGAGAGAGAGGGGAGTCAGATCAAGTGTGACGTCACAGTTTATTTGAGAATAATTCAACCCTAATTATTTTTATACCCGTATGGTGAAACCAAAGGGTATATTAACTTTGCCTTACCGTTTGTAACGCCAAGATCCCGTCATCACACAAAAAATGAATTACATCAGTGTGTTTAGAATGATAAAAAAAATTGAATTTTGCATGTCTGTCCGTCCGTCTGTCCGTCTGTCCGTCTGTCCGTCTGTCTGTCTGTCTGTCTGTCTGTCTGTCTGTCTGTCTGTCTGTCCGTCTGTCTGTGGCGCGGATTGCGGGCGCACGGATTGAACTAGAGACTTGAAAGTTTGCACAGATCCGTTTTTCGTAAAATGCGAGGCTAAGTTCGTTAATGGGCAAAAATGGACCATTAGGGGGGGTACCCCCCATACGAACGAAAACGGTTTTTGTGAATATCTCAAAAACGGTGCATCTTATCAAAAAAGTGCAAGAACAAAAGCTATTTAGGATATGATTCTACATAAAACTCCCATACATCAAAATCCGATTGGAATAAATTTTAAAAAATCTTATTGGAAAGTTTGACTTCAAAGTGGAATTTTGGTATAACTGTTCGAATTTTGATACGAATATCACCATACGGGTCTCCAATGCCAGATTGGCAATTATAGCTTTTGTTATGTTTTTTTTAGAGATGTTTTATTTATAAAATGAATCAGGCTTATGCCTCTAACATTTTTGTAACATAAATTTTAAATATAAGTGTGTTTTGAAATTACAATTTGTGTCAATTCTTAACCTAAAATACTTCATGATCCCTCACGTCCTGTGCCGTGTTAGGATGTTCTGCTCATGGTCCCTAATGATTGAATTTCACAACTGCAATATCGTTACTTCAAGCAAAATTCTAGCAAACCAACGCCTTCTAGATTATGAACGGTATACCCAAGAGGCTGGATCGTGCCACAAAAAACTGGATGCAGACCTGTCGTTGCCGCATCAAAGTTCTTTTTTTCATAAGTTATTTAAAAAAAACTCCTAATGCTAGTTTCCCGAAGGAAAATGGTGAAAATTATATTTGCGTTATCCTTATAGGACTCCGTTTCGAATTTTGATATTATAACACTAGATTCGTGTTCGGCAACTACAAAAACTCCTGAGTGACATATAAGAAATGGATTTCATATCCAAATTTTCCCCCAACAGGTCAGGCCATTTGATGGAATTATTTCGCCTTCCCTTATAATTCGTATAAGGTCTGCGGCAAACGGGGTATAAGTACTCAAATCGAGTCTTATCCCACCAAATCCTGTAAATCTGCGTGGAAGCTGGTAAAGGAGGTGAGCCAGGTTCAGTGGCATAAAAAGGTTCCTAATAGGGTTTCAGGGCAAACATGACTGACCTGTTGGGGGGAACTGGATGTGAAAACATATACAAACATAACAAAAGCTATAATTGCCAATCTGGCAATTATTGAAAACCCGTATGGTGATTTAAGTGAACGGCGAATAGTTGTATCAAAATTCCACTTTGAAGTCAAATTTAATTATAAATTAAATTAAAATTTATTCCAATCGGATTTGGATGTATGGGAGTTTTATGTAGAATCTTATCCTAAATAACTTTTGTTCTTGCACTTTTTTGATAAGATACACCGTTTTTGAGATATTCATAAAAAACGTTTTCGTTCGTATAGGGGGTACCTTCCCTAATGGTCCATTTTTTCCCATTATCGAACTTAGCCTCGCATTTTACGAAAAACGGATCTGCGCAAAATTTCAAGTCTGTAGCTCAATCCGTGCGCCCGCAATCCACGCCACAGACGGACGGGCGACATGCTAAATTCTACTTTTTTTATCAGTCTAAACACACTGGTGTAATTCATTTTTTTGTGTGATGACGGGATCTTGGCGTTACAAACGGTAAGGCAAATCTAATATACCCTTTGGTTTCACCATACGGGTATAAAAATCTTATTGAAAAGTTTGACATCAAAGTGGAATTTTGGTACAACTGTTCGAATTTTGATACGAATATCACCATACGGGTTTTCATTAATGGCCAGATTGGCAATTATAGCTTTTGTTATTTTTTTTTAAAAAAAGGAAAAAAAAAATTTTTGTGGGCACTGTAATAAAAGCGACGTGCAAGCATAAAAAATAAAATAAATTTTTATCTTGCTTTTATTTCTGATACACAGCGCCTAAAAATGTTATATTGGTTCATAACTTAAAGGTTTATTGGAATTCCTTGTTTCAATTGTCGTGGTGTTTTTAGATGGATTTGAAGTTTATGGATGATAGAAACAATGGATGGTGAAAACTAAACTGAAACACGATTCACTTTTAATTCTTGTCTTTATTAAACACTTGCTTTTTACAAACTTATAAGCTTATTTTGTTTTATAATTAACTTAGTTTCTTTCCTTTTATTCACAATCTCACAAAACTAATCTTCTTCTAATTTAATACTATCTTTTTTCACTTCTTATTTCAAAACTATCTTTTTGACTATTGATTTTTTAACTTTACTTCTTGAATCTTGATTTTAAACTTTCTTTCTTGACTTATTATTTCAAACTGTACTTTTTGACTTCTAAAATAAAACCTTTCTAATTGACTTCTGATTTACAACTTAACTCTTTGACTATTAAATTAAAACTGGCTCTTGTCAAATTATTCCATACCTAAATTTTGACCTTTTCCTTTGTTGAATCGAGTAGGGGTTCGGATCTACGTTAACATTTCTACAACACGAAATCAATAACTTTACTTTCCCATGGGAAAATATAAATATTAGGTCAATCGAATGTTGACACATCGTAACTTCAATAAGTCGATATTTGGAAATAGCAACGTTGAAATTTAGTCTTCGTTCAAAAATGAGACTTTGTTGCTTAACGATTTTCTGTTGAAATTACTATGTTGGCAATAGTTTTTAGTAACTACAACGGTCACTGAACCATTTAACAACTTTCGAAATCCATTGCTTATAGTTGATGTTGAATAGTTAGATTTCGTAAGTATCCGGTCTCGATTCCATTTCACTACATTCCTTCCCCCTTCAACAAAGGAAAATGTCGTAGACATTTTTCTTTCATTTTTTTTTTTTTTTTTTTTTTGTGAAAAAAAAATAATCAAAGGTACTTAATTTTTACAGTATTACAACTCAAAATCATACTTACATAATTTCTTAAAATATATACAGGGTGCGCCATCTGTTCCTCCGGTATGTAAACATTGAATAACTTCGCCATTTGTCAACCGATTTGCTTTCCTAGACACGTTTTGGAAACGTCAAACCAGTACAATTTTAACCATGAACCGCTTCACACCGAAAGAACGCGCCGAAATAGTGACGATGTACATTGAAAATAGTCGTTCAATTTTGGATGCAAGTTTTAATGACCGACGAGGCACATTTCACTCCCTCTGGCGGTGTTAATAAACAAAATTGCCGCATTTGGGCGACAGAAAATCCTCACGAGATTCATGAAATACCATTGCATGATCGAAAAGTGACTGTTTGGGCCGGCGTGTGCGCAAAAACCATCATTGGGCCATTTTTCTTCAATGAAGGTGAAACAGTTAATGGTAATCGATATCGGTGGATGTTGGCACATTTTGTGTGTCCGAAAATGCGTGAAAAAGGTCTGACTGACTTCTGGTTTCAGCAAGACGGGGCGCCATGCCACACAGCGGACCAAACAATACGGTTTTTGCAACAAAAATTCCCTAGACGTGTGATATCGAAAAGAGGCGATATTGACTGGCCACCAAGATCCCCTGATTTAACCCCCCCAGACTTCTTTTTGTGGGGTTATTTGAAGAGTAAAGTTTACGCCAGCAACCCGAAGACCATTGACGAGCTCAAGACCAATATTCGTGCCGAAATAGCTGCCATACCGACGGAGATGCTCGAAGAAGTGATGGAAAATGCCCGAAAAAGAGCACAGTTTGCGGTGGCCAATAAAGGTGGTCATTTGATCGATGTTGTTTTCAAAAAGTAGTCCACATAAATTGTAAAGGATTGAACTAAATAAAAAAACACCATTTTTTGCAATCTATTGTTTCTTTAAAAAGTTATTCAACATTCTCATACCGGAGGAACAGATGGCGCACCCTGTATATTAATATTTCTTTTTTTTTTTCTTATTTAATGATATTCATAACATTTTAATTTTTAAACATTTCGTATAATTTTTCCTCATATTATATCCTCTTTTTTTGTGTCTTTATTAAAATTAATTATTTTAATTCATGAAATTCAAAAAAATTATCTATTATATGTTTTCCATTTTATAAAAATCTAATTTAAATATTCAATTAATGCTTCGACATTTTTTTTCATCATTTACTAAAACTTTTTCCTCAAAAGTCGTACTAAAAGCAGTTTTCTCCCGATCTTCGTCTTCAACGAGGACCTGATGGTATCCAAATCTAGAGTGGTGAAATAACGACAATATCCCAACTGGTCAAGAATATCCTCGATTCTCGGCAGTGGAAATGCATTTCCTAATGTTATATCATTTAATTTTCGATAGTCTACAACCACTCTCCACCGTTTCTTACCATCTGGGCCTGCTTTCTTAGGTACTACCAGTAATAAATAATGTTTGTCATATAGAAACTTGGTTTTTTTTTTCATCTCTTTTTTTTATTTATTTAATTTTCATTATTTTTTTTTTTTTTTAATTTCCACCCCTTATATCTCCACTTTTCTTTCGTATATCCTGTAGATTTAGTTTTATAATATTTATTGTTTAAGTTTTCATCTATATTTCTTCTTGAATTTATTCTCTCTTTAGTCTCGTTTTTTATTTCTTTGCCTATTTCCTTATCTTTTGTATAAAACATATTTCTTTTTGTCCCATAATTATTCAATATTCTTATATTTTCTTCGTTTTTACGCGTCACATCATAATATGTATCTTTTCCATTTTTTACTTTTTCTTTTTTTATAAAACATTCGTTATTATTCACCTGTATTTCATTATTAGTCTTTATTCCATTTATTTTTCCTATAAACCCATTTGTTTTACCCTGTTTCCGTAGACTCGTTAAAATATCGTTACTATTCTCTTTTTCAAAATCTTCACATATATTCTTATTTAATTCACAAATTAAAAACTCTGATGCTGGCTCCATTTTCGGCCTATAATCTTTCAATATTATATCGTCATTATTCATATTCAAAAAACTCATTTTCGCTACATTATCTTTACTCTTAATCAAACAGTTTCCCACAAATGTCTCTGGCTTTATTTCTTCTGTATAACTTATTTTCTCTTTATAATCGTTTCCTTTGACTAATACAATCTTTTTACTTCGAGCGGGAATTATTGCTTTAAAATCTAACTTGGAAAATAGCGATTTGCTTTCGAAGTGAGTATCCTTTTCTCTCTGAGTCTCTTGAATACTTCTTTCTTTTGGCATAGAAAGTGTGTCTGTCTCACTTATCGAAACGTCTTCAGGGTTGAATTCACCGAGAAAAGATTTCAAATAAAAATCATCGGTTTTACCCCAGATATTAACTTCTCTCGGAGTCTCATTAATATCCTTAAAAGACTTATTCAAATATTGAGATGGTTTAGTATTTGATTTTTTGGCCAATTGTGAATGGGAATTTTCACCATGAACACAAGTATTATCTTGTGAGTGCAATTCTTCATATTTAACACAATTTTTACCCGTGGAATCGGTCCCCTCAGGGTGATAGGACTCCGGTTTGCACAAGTGCTCCAAACAGGATGGGCTAATCTCCTCAGAGTCATTATTGCCTCCTGTAAAGCTAATTGTCCCCTCAGGGCAAACTTGTGGCTGGTCGATGTCCCCCACGTAATTGTCAAATACTTCATCTTGTTCAATCTGATATTGACACTTTTCTTCCGCATATTTTCCTTGATATATTGGTAATTTTATGGTTTCCTCAAAACTACTCTGATTCTGATCTGGATTAAAATTTCGCTCTGTTTCTCTAAATTCTAAATTTGATTGGGGCTGTCCGTTGCCCGCTACATTCAGATTTTCCCAACGTTCTTTTAACCTACATTCATTTGTAGCATGATGTGGACTTAAACAAAAATTGCACGGATTTACTCTAATTAATCCCACATTCAAATTTCTCGTCTTTTGTCTACAATCTGATTCTAAATGGCCAATTCTTTGACAAAAGTTACATTTAATGGGTGGTTGTCGTGGTACCAAATTTCTATTTCAACACTCTCTACTAGTGTGATTTGCACCCCCGCAACTATAGCAAATAATTGGATTTCTCCGAGTTGAACTATAGTTATTACCATAGCCGGCGTTATTAATCGTATTATTCCTGTTTGAAGAATACAGGTTTCGATTATTTTCTTCCCTATGGTTGGAATAATTATTCAGGGTGTTGCTTCTAAAATCCGAATTCTCTCTCCCAAAATTATTATAAAGTGATCTTTGAGTGGTATCTCGTATCTGATCATTTCCAAAGCTAACTGATCTCTGAGTATTTGCATTTATAGGGTGTTCCCGTTCAAATTTTTCTATCATACCTACATTTTTTATTAAGTCTTCCAAATTTCCCTTTTGGGTGTGAGCATAATGTCTGAGTACCGGATTCAATAGACCATGTTTAAACGAATTTATGGCTATCTGATCGTATTCTTCATAAAACTCGGTTTTGGCTTTGGGATATAGTTTATCTATAACCTCTTTACATGAACTAACTTGTTTCAAGATTCTTAGACCGAATTTATCTACTGTATCTAAATTTTTTTGTTCGTAATTTCGCAGTTCGTCACAGAGCTCGACTAATGATTTCTTAGGCATATACTGTTTAACTAATAATTTTTCTAAATCATCAAAGGTTTTGATATCCTGACTTGTGACTAATTGGAGGGCTTCCCCAGATAAGCTAAAACTAGGTAAAAGTTTAACAAATGGAACACGTTTAGCCTCTTCCAAAATATTATGATATCCTTTGGTAATGGTCAAATAATGGTGAAGTGTCGTATGACGATCTGGAGATATTGCTCCTGAAAATTTTGGAATACATTTTATTATGAATTCTGCTAATTTCTGTGCACTGTCTGCTTCAGTAGCCATTTTTGTACTTTTTTTTCTGTTTGGTTTAGTTTACTAAGTAATTGGGTTTTATGTAGGAAAAGCTCTTCTATTTCTTTTCTTAAGTCAGATAATTCTAATTTTCCAGGCTCTAAATTATTTTCTCCCCTTGATTCTTAGCTTGGATTTTGTAAAAAAAAATTTTTTATTTCCCTGGACGCTTCAAAATCTACTTGCAGTTTTTTTGATTTTTTCGATCTCTTCCTTAGTGAGTATATTTTCTCCACCCATTTATTTAAATCAATTTTATGTTAAACTTAACCGTTCCATTTAAAATACAACTGACATTATAAATATTTTGATGATCTAGTCTTATTTTATTCTTAATTATACAACTTATTACAAAAATATTAAAGAAAATATTATTTAATTCTACCTTGTTAATTTGTCGACGTCATTGTTTTCGCGCTGCTTTTTTACTTCCAATTGTTGACCTTGACTGCGTTGCACTTTTCCTGACCTTTCCCAATCATGATTTTCACCTGATGAAATGTCCTCATATGATCATAAAGTTGATTGTCCGCTTTTAAACGCCACTTGAAAGTTGACTCCAACGTTGACCTTGGCCGTAGCACGCTTCTTATAAAATGATATTTCCGTAATTGTTGTTGCATTTGGTGCGGTGTTCTCGCCTCGCTATTGCTTGTATTTGCTGACTATACTTTTTGTGTAAGTTGCTATTGCCCGCTGCTTTGCTGTTGTCATCTGCTTTTGCTGCTTCCTTCTGGTTTTGATTTTCTGTTACTCTGCACTTGATGTGACTTGCAGAGTAATTTAATTGATGATTTTTGGTAGGTGAAATGAAAATTAATTTTCTGGTCTGCTGTTGATGGTTATGCTCGCTTTTCCGCTCCTTCTTTTATCGTTGATACTGCTTACTGATGATGTTATTTTCCTGCTGCGTTTCTCGTTCTGAATGCTCACTCATTTTTATTTTTCACTATAGTTTTTCACTAGATCTTTTCACTATTTTTTTTTTTTGAAAAAATATGTCTTTTCCAGATTTTTCAATATATAAAATGTTCTCACCGTTTGTAACACCAAAAAATCCTTTACACCACTGTCGAAATAGGTTCGGTAGAATCGCTAGAAATATTCGGCAATTCTATAACCGGCTGCGCCAAAATGTCGTGGTGTTTTTAGATGGATTTGAAGTTTATGGATGATAGAAACGATGGATGGTGAAAACTAAACTGAAACACGATTCACTTTTAATTCTTGTCTTTATTAAACACTTGCTTTTTACAAACTTATAAGCTTATTTTGTTTTATAATTAACTTAGTTTCTTTCCTTTTATTCACAATCTCACAAAACTAATCTTCTTCTAATTTAATACTATCTTTTTTCACTTCTTATTTCAAAACTATCTTTTTGACTATTGATTTTTTAACTTTACTTCTTGAATCTTGATTTTAAACTTTCTTTCTTGACTTATTATTTCAAACTGTACTTTTTGACTTCTAAAATAAAACCTTTCTAATTGACTTCTGATTTACAACTTAACTCTTTGACTATTAAATTAAAACTGGCTCTTGTCAAATTATTCCATACCTAAATTTTGACCTTTTCCTTTGTTGAATCGAGTAGGGGTTCGGATACACGTTAACATTTCTACAACACGAAATCAATAACTTTACTTTCCCATAGGAAAATATAAATATTAGGTCAATCGAATGTTGACACATCGTAACTTCAATAAGTCGATATTTGGAAATAGCAACGTTGAAATTTAGTCTTCGTTCAAAAATGAGACTTTGTTGCTTAACGATTTTCTGTTGAAATTACTATGTTGGCAATAGTTTTTAGTAACTACAACGGTCACTGAACCATTTAACAACTTTCGAAATCCATTGCTTATAGTTGATGTTGAATAGTTAGATTTCGTAAGTATCCGGTCTCGATTCCATTTCACTACACAATCAACTTTATCTCGTTGGTTGTACATTTAGCTAATTAGTTGTACATTTAGATCTTTTGATACGGTCAAAAAAAGTGGTTTTTATGTTTTTCGATAACAATAAAACACTTTTGCATTTAATAAGACACGTGCATTTAATAAGGCCCACTTAGTTATAGTGTAATAAAAGATGCATTATATTTTTAGTCATTCTAATCGTATTATACGGATATAATAAAACAAATTTCTTTCAGCATAATTTGTTTTTTGGTTTAAATTATGGAGTTGATGATTTTCTATATAAAAATTATATGGGAATTTTGGTGGGCCTTATATGGATTAGCAAAACTGTGAAATCAATTTCTAAAAAAAATCTACAACATGGAGGTAGTTAAGCTATTCATCTAACTACATTTGTAAATGAATTAAATGACCTGCTGAAGAAAACACTAAAAAGTCATTTTTTACTTCGTCATTTTTATAAAAATATCAGTTATGGTCAAAAAAAACTTTCTTCTACAAAATCTACGACCCTGTGCAATTTACGTTATAGCCCTGTCGTATTGTCAACCCAATACAACCTCCCAATAAATTGTTGGTTCATCCAAAAATATCAAAAACACACAAAATTTGAGATAACTTGAGAACGGTAAAAGATATCAATTTACGGTAAATGGCAAAAATGTAGAAAATGTTAACATCTTTAATTATTCTTTTGACTGATTTGTCGAAAAACCGTTCGTTTGCAAGTAATTTGCAAAAATATATTTTTTTATATTTTAATCTAAATATCTCAATAACGGTAAAAGATAACGAATAACGGTAAGAAACAAAATTGTGTAGAATGCCATTCTCATTAATTTACTTCATACATTCAGTCAGCAAAAACCCGTTAGTTTTCGAGATAATCGCAAAAAACTGTTTTTTTTTTTGGAAATAACGGTTTATCTCGATAACAGGTTGAGATATCGAGTTATAGTTAAAGACAAAAGTGTGGGAAATTTTATTTTCTCCAAGTTTTGCCATACTTAAGGCCACTAAAAAACGCGTAGTTTGGGAGTAAATCGAAAAAAACGAAATTGCGATTTTTGAAAAACCGCCATTTTGGATACTTCCGGTTAACGGAATTCAACCAAAAGTTGATAGGATCGTCCCATTTCAGGACCCAACATGCCTACAAAATGTCATGGCGCTAGCTCTATTAGTTTTTGAGAAATCTTGTACACAGACTGACAGACAGACTGACAGACAGACTGACAGACTGACAGACTGACAGACAGACTGACAGACAGACTGACAGACAGACTGACAGACAGACAGACTGACAGACAGACTGACAGACAGACTGACAGACAGACTGACAGACTGACAGACTGACAGACTGACAGACTGACAGACTGACAGACTGACAGACTGACAGACTGACAGACTGACAGACTGACAGACTGACAGACTGACAGACTGACAGACTGACAGACTGACAGACTGACAGACTGACAGACTGACAGACTGACAGACTGACAGACTGACAGACTGACAGACAGACTGACAGACTGACAGACTGACAGACTGACAGACTGACAGACAGACTGACAGACAGACTGACAGACAGACTGACAGACAGACTGACAGACAGACTGACAGACAGACTGACAGACAGACTGACAGACAGACTGACAGACAGACTGACAGACAGACTGACAGACAGACTGACAGACAGACTGACAGACAGACTGACAGACAGACAGACAGACAGACAGACAGACTGACAGACAGACTGACAGACAGACTGACAGACAGACAGACAGACAGACAGACTGACAGACAGACTGACAGACAGACTGACAGACAGACTGACAGACAGACTGACAGACAGACTGACAGACAGACTGACAGACAGACTGACAGACAGACTGACAGACAGACTGACAGACAGACTGACAGACAGACTGACAGACAGACTGACAGACAGACAGACAGACAGACAGACAGACTGACAGACAGACTGACAGACAGACAGACAGACAGACAGACTGACAGACAGACTGACAGACAGACTGACAGACAGACTGACAGACAGACTGACAGACAGACTGACAGACAGACTGACAGACAGACTGACAGACAGACTGACAGACAGACAGACTGACAGACAGACTGACAGACAGACTGACAGACAGACTGACAGACAGACTGACAGACAGACTGACAGACAGACTGACAGACAGACTGACAGACAGACTGACAGACAGACTGACAGACAGACTGACAGACAGACTGACAGACAGACAGACTGACAGACAGACTGACAGACAGACTGACAGACAGACTGACAGACAGACTGACAGACAGACTGACAGACAGACAGACTGACAGACAGACAGAAAGACATTTTTTTTAATATGACTCCAATCGACTCAGGAGTGATCGGGAAATGTTTTTTAGGCAAAATTAAGAGGTCGAAATTTTTCATGAATACAATACTTTATTATACTCCGTAGAAGAAAGTAAAAAGGCACAATTTTTACATTTAGTGACTGAAAGGGTTTAACAATTGCAGAGCAAGAGCCAGTATACACGACCACCTATTTAATCTCCTTTTTCCGCTCCTTTTTTTCGTTCGTGTTTACACGCAGATTATTTAACGAACGTATTTTAGTTTCTTTTGGAATGCGCGGAAATAGAATTCCACGATGACATTATCTCCACTGCTAAAACAATTATAATCGGAAAACCAAACAACAATTACAGTTGACAAAATATTTAAAACCATAGCAACGAAACGCCTAGCCATGAAATACCTTAACAATCAATCAGGCACCGTTCCGCTTTATTTTCAAAGTGGGAATTTTAGTTTTCGTTCGTCTTTTCCTGTCGTCATTCCCACAGTACCCCGCGCGATTCAACTTTAACGAAACGAACGAAAACACGTCGCGTCTAAACATGCTCTAAGAGATCATTTTTACATATAAGAATAATTGCATTTAATAGTGTGTACCTGTGTACGAAATATCAACTCGATACTTGGCCGGCAAGTATGAGTTTTTAAGATTGGGTCTTGTTACATGATGGGTCTTATTACCCTCATCTACCTTAGATGGTGTTGCAATTTTTTGAGGGATTTTTGTGCATAAAAGAGACAATAGGGCTTTTTTTGTTACAAAACACACGTAGGGCAACCCCTATCTTGTGATGGCGAATCCCGAAATTCCTCTCAGATTGAGTCAGACACCCCTATTAATTTCAAAAACTCCCGAGTGAAACTTTTCAGCCTCCTATTGAGCAGGATTCATGGCGAAAATCACGGTTTAAAAACACCCAAACCCCCTTTACCTCCTTAGCGGTAAAATTTCGGAAAGCACCGCCTTAGTGAGCGCCTACGCGATGGTTGGGACATACTGTGAAAGTTTCAAGTTTCTAGATTCAGAGGTTTGGGCTGGGCGTTGATGAGTCAGTCACTCAGTCAGGTTAAACGATTTTATACATATAGATAATGGACTAACATCTGGCAAGAGAATAAAGAAATCTATTCGAGCAATACTAACTGATCAATAGCTTTAAACAATATTCCGTAATCGTACCAAGTAGCAAACTGCACACCAATTGAGCGACCCTTCCCCAGAAAAAAAAATATATTACACATTCTACTTATTTACTCATGTGGTTTGAATATCTGTTTAAGTTAACGGATTTTTTTCAAAATAATTATACGGGTGAAATTGTTTTCAAGTGAAGTTTCGAGCTCAAACAAAACCTAATTCATACAAAAGAATGTTAAATAAGTTGACTTATAGTATATTTTATTTAACAAATTTTAGGTTGAAGTTATTCCTTGGATAATTGCGGACTCTAACTATGTAAAAGGGGCTTCACAGAGACTGGATCCGACAAAAACCGTTTTCGTTGGTGCATTACATGGAAAATTAACTGCAGAAGGACTGGCTAACATTATGAATGATTTATTTGACGGCGTGGTTTATGCAGGTAGGAATATAGATAATCATTAAAATATTCAAATTTTTATCCTAAATCGAAATGCGTAAAGGAAATTAAGGGTTTGAAAAAACCGGTGTCGAGTTTTCCTTTGACAATTTTTCCAATTCTCAAACAAATTACTAGCATTGTAGCCAGTTTAAGTACAAAACTAGTGAATAAAGTTTGAAGGATTTGCTATTCCACAAGTGTTTTAAAAAAGCTTCTAGCATTTACTGATAGCAATGACGTCTTCCAGCATTTACTTGATTTTTAGTGAAAAACGTTTAACATTTATTAGGTTACTACATATTTTGTAGTTCCTACAAAAATTTCATACTAGCCAGGAGCAGCTTGAAAATAAATTAAATTCAAAACTTTAAAGAAATTTGTCATCAATTTTTATGAATTGTGTTCCATGGCCGTTTTTTTTTTTTTGAAAAAAAAGGAAAATAATAAAATTTTCAAAAATTTTAAACACAAATGTTTTGAAAAACACACGCTTTTTTAGTATCACTGGCAATTACATATTTTTGCAAATTTTAACTATGGTCACCTAAAATAATTATAGGCTAGCTGCTACTTAAAAGTAAATACTAGTTAGTATGGGCTAAGATTTTAGCATTTACTACTGAAGTATTCCAACAAATACTTCCAAGTATTAACATTATTTTATTCACCCTCCTTTAACCCTAGACTGAGTGCCCAGAACGATTTTTGAACCGAAATTAAAAATATTTTTAATAAAGAATATGACGAAATACCCATTGAATTTCTTACTTGTTTAACGAATAAACCACATTTTTATGATTTTTAAACAAACCAGCCATACATTTTCTATTAGAATTACATCTGCGCACTGAGTGCCCAAGTACACGATATGTGGAAGTTTTATAGTGCACGGGTCTAGGGTTAAGGAAACACTTTTAGATTAAACTTTTGCTTTTAGTAAATGCTTTTACTATTACTCAAAACTTACCCAGCAAGCCCGGGGTAAGCACTTTTTCAAATTCAAATTTGTGTTGGTGACCATGGCACTGTGTGTGTTATGTACATCGCCGCTGCCGCATGAAAAAATTAAAACAAAACAAAACGCACTGTTTTGACAGCGCAATAAAAAATAGTTAAGTGCGAACGCGTTTTTTATCGCATATAAAAGAAAAAAATTCAACATCAAGGAGTAAAAAAAGAATTGTCTAAAATAAATAATTAAGTGTTTCTTTTAAAATAGTTTAGTTTTTAATTTTTAAACAATTTTTGGTGTACATTTTCTTGAGAAAAAAGTGTTCATTACTTCTAGTGCAGTACTTATGTAAGTAATCCATGTAAGGAGTTCTGTAAGAGCTTATTTTCAGTATTTTTATAACGCCTTACAGAATACCTTACAGAACTACTTCTGGAGAAGCGGACGGTGCAATTACATGTATTCACAGACACGAAGTATATAGCTGAATTTTTTCCCGGAGCCCTATCAAAGTTTCATTTCTAGTAAGCATTACTTTCAGGCATTATTTCACTACTCTAAAAAGTACTTCTGTGTTTGCTGGGTAAAGTCCCATTATTCAAGAAATAAAACCGTGTTTCCGAGTCTAGAAGTTTTTGACCTCTTTTTGGGATATTTTGGAAATTTATATTGTTTATCAAAAATTTTCTTTATTATTTGCACTTTATTATTGTAAACTAATTAATTAAATTTAATAATCACAATTTCCCCCATAGGTATAGATACTGATAAATACAAATATCCGATTGGTTCAGGACGTGTGACTTTTAACAACAATAGATCATATATGAAGGCTATATCGGCTGCTTTTATTGAAATTAAGACATCAAAGTTTACGAAAAAAGTTCAAGTAGATCCATATTTAGAGGATTCTCTATGTTCGATCTGCGGAGTTCAACAAGGTGCCTATTATTGCAGGGAATTATCTTGTTTTAGGTAAGATTTAGTTTCTTGCTCTAAATGCAATATAAATTGGAGCATGTTTATTTAAAAAATCCATTTGTATGGCGGAGGGGAAGGAATGGGCCGATTTTGCCCGTTCAAGAACAAAATTTCAAATCTCTAGCTTAATCCTTTTGAAAGTTATGGTGGTCACGGACAGACAGACAGCCGGACGAATCTACATGCGGACTTGCGGAAACTAACTTGTTATTTATTTTTTTATTTGTATGACTAAACATTTAAAATGAAAAGGATAATCACGTAATGTCAGAATCGGGTTCAGCGACCCCAAAAAACCCCCAGATTTCTGGAAGATGAGACGCGTTGAATCTCATCTTCCGAAGTTTACTATATTCTGCCAAGCTATCGTTAATTACCAATTTACTTCTATAAAAAGCATAATGCGGTTTTTTATGCTTCAAACGTTCTTTATTTCCAGAATCCGTTAAGTTTTTCATGTTCGGGCACATCCCGAAACTAAAATGTTACGAAAATCAAAACTCAAATTTTTATGACGTATGACTTGTTTACTAAAAAAATACGTAGACAGCCCGCAAAAAGTAGAAAGTCAGTGAGCTTTTAAGTTTTTAAGGAAGTAGACTGCGAGTCTTGAAAAAGATGTTTCCAATGGCGATAAGTTTTCTTTGGCCCTTTTTTTACATAACTTCAGTTTTCCGAAAACTTTTGCAAAACGAAATTATGTATTTCTACTCGCAAAACTATTAACTTCTGTCAGTTTTGTTCAGTGGAAACGTACCATAAGCGACAAAAATCAATACAATTACGGATGTGTGTGAATAGAGAGCGATACTTGTCTTTATAAATCGTATCTCCCTTAAGTTACTATAAACCTATTTTTAGTTTTTTAATCCATTTAATTTCCATCTACACTTCCGGTGCAAATTAAATATTTGGTATGAATTGATATTGACTTGGGTTTTCTATACTTTAATAAAACTTGATATATGAGTGAGCTTGTTTCACACATGGACAGATGTCATACAGCACAAATTTCTCACTAAATAGAAATCCAGAACATAATTTGCTTTTTCTAGGGTTTTTTATTTTGTTTTTTTCCCTGAATACCGATTTGGCAAGAAATTTGTGCCGTATGAATAAACCCCGTAATCTTATATTTTGCATTTATTATTATTAAAATATGTATTTAAAATAATTCGATTGTAGATATTTTTGTCGGTCGTGTTGGCAATGGCAACATTCATCCGATGCATTTAAAAATCACAAGCCCCTGACAAGAAATTCAAAATCTCAACAATTGATTGGTATTGGACCACAAGCGGCCACAACTCAAACACCAATACCAATTTCTCAACAACAGCTGCAGCAACCACCAGCGCAACTTAATGCATCAATGCTAAACCAACAGCAAATATATCAGCAATAATTTTTTACATTTGCATAGTTTTTTCGACTTTTTTTTATCATGCATTATATTATTATTATTTTTTTGTTTTTGTTATCAATTATTAATTTATATACTTTATTGTTATTTTTTTTACTGCTCTTGCAGTTAATATTTGGTTGTGATTGTGGTAGAGGTGAATTAAGGGAAATTCATATTACGAAGGTTAATTTTGTTTTTGTTTATTTTTTCCAATGGAATTTTTTTTATTTTCATTTATTTGCAAGAAGAAAAAACGATTTTATATAGATTGATGAAAGAAGAATTTTAACTTTAAAAGCTCTCATTTAAAAAAATAGATACGTTTACAGTAAGAGGATCAATTACAAAACAGTTCTAAACCTCGTAACTTCTTTTTAATTATAATTCTACTATTACTTTTATTGGTGGGAATCGAAACAGACAAATATTAGGTAAAACGTTTGCGTTTGAGAGCAAAAACGTTATCGCATATTTTTAAATACCGATAATTTTTGAGTAACATTTCATCAATCAAAACGCAGTTTTTTTTTTGAAATTTGAATTCCTTAAGATTTACTTACGCCACATGATAAACTTGTGTTATTTTGTAATTTACTTTGAGCAAAATAGTTAAATATATTTTTATACAAATATGCTAAAAATATATTTTTGCGAAAAAGAGATTTGTTGTATAGGTTCCTATTAATATTATAAAAAATATTATATATGAAACTTGGTTGTTAATATTTGTCGCAATTGTTATTTTTTCACTATTTTTTCTGTTTGTATATGATGATATGTTTTTTTTTCAATTATTTTCATTGTTTTTTTTTTATTAAGAAAATTTTCTGAGAAAAAATCCTTTTACGATTTAGTATTTTCTTGAGATTTATCAAGAGAATAGAACAAACAAAATATCTATACAAAAATTATATTTTTTTAAAATTACAAAGAAAGCGGTACCATAACTTACCTTAAAATGACGTATACCTAAATCAATACAAATATATAAGAATGCTTTAAGAGAAAAAAAAGTATTATTTTTATTGTAGCTTTGCAGTTCTTAATGAAAATCAGTAGATATCATACTCCAATATTAAGTTTAACAAAAAATAAATAAACCTTAGCAAAAATGAAATCTTAAATTATTGGCATATTTCTGGAGATTTATCATGTTTATCATTTATAAAAAATTGGAATGCATAATTGATTCATTTTATATAATTTTTTTCCTGTGCCTAAAATATCTTATTTAAATTTTTTTGAATCAAATTCACATTGTTAAAGTTAAACATATACATATTGAAAAATATTATATATATATATATATAAATATATATATATAAATAATCCAAAGGCTTAAATATCAAAAAGAGTTAATAAACAAAGATGTATATGTATATATATATTATATATATGTATATATACATTTATATTAATAATAAGACTTGTGTATCATGCTTTTTGGCTTCATGTATAACAAAGAAAAGTTTAAAGGGGAATAGCACAAAAAAGGAAAATATCAGTAGTTGTTAACCAATTTACAAAATGAATGTGATTTTCCATTACATTGCGAAAGAAGAGAAATTCAGTTTGAGGTATTATTATTATACGAACAAATAAATAAAGTTCAAGCAATTTGCTTATGATATGATGTAACAATAATTTTTTTTTACTTACAAATATGATAAGAGCACTAATTTGTTAAATGAAACTTTATAATGAACATATAAATAATAAAAATTGCCTATTAAAGTATGAAAGCAAAAAACGTGAAAAGTTATTAATTTTATTTATATGTTGGTGCTTGTTGAATTCATTTTATCTTTTGTATCTCATGTAAAGATTTTATAATTGTTTAATTTTATTTCGCTAAACTATTAATTACAAATAGGTATACTTATAAAAAAGTTGATCGAAATATTAATAATTGCAATTGCACCGGTAAAGTATATTCATACCAATGTTTTTCAATTAACCTTTATTTGTTAAAAATGTTGGACTGATTTGACACAAATATAATGTGACTGAAAACTGTATTAGGTTTAACACTTCCAATGTAGTTAAAAAAAGATTTTAAATTCGTTTAACCTTAAAAGAAACGAATCGTGCTTTAGAGGCACAGTTTATTTTTAAGCACGATATTTTTATAGATGTATTAATGTTTTGCTATTGACAACTATTTCTATTCTCTATATTTACATTTGTGAAAAGAACCACAATTTTTTTTTGTTTTTTTGTACTGTTTTAATTTGAGAATCTCTTTGAAATTTTTTATGACGTAAAAGCACAACATGTGCCTCTCAGTACACTCTTCATATTGAAAATGACTCAGGGACGGGTTTTGAAGAAATTTATTATCTTCAGGTTTTTGGGGACAAGAAAGCGATTGAAAGGTCGATTTCGGTAGGCGCGCGCCTCTAAGTACCTCGACTCTAGTCGAAGTTTGTAGCCCTGTTATGAAAGTCGCGCAACTGTCGTACTGCGGACTGTTTTGGTATTATATAAGTCCGCACGACCTGCGTTTCAAGCAATTGAACACATCTATTTGGCTGCGGAGTCACATTTTCCAGTGAAATTTCGAGGTTATGAGAAAAAGAGACTGTGTTTGATTTTCTTATAATTGTTTTTCTTATAATTTTCATATCAGTGTTATTATCATTAAAGAAAAAAAGTGCTACAATTGGAAACATTGCTATATTTTTGAAAAATAAATAAAATCTTTAAGTATCAGTGACGACTGAAACGAATCTTTCTCACGTTTGACAGTTCAACGCGAACCAACGCGTATGATCGCAGAGAGTCTAGTCTGCAAACGGCATGCGGACTTACATAATACCAAATCACCGCGGAATGGACTTGACGGTCGCTGCGGACTGACAAGTCCGCACGACTTACATAATAGGGCTATTGGTATTCTCGTAGACGCCTGAATCGACTCGAAAAATTTCAATAATAAGTCTCATTAAGGGTTTCGGAGATAATCGTGAAAGAGTTTATCGAAACACTTTCTTGTTAAAACATGTTAGAAAATTAAAACGCAACAAAATTATTTTATGCTTTTAGGTGCATTTAGAAAGTGTATGTTTAAAAAACTTGTGTATGCGCTTATTTTTCGTCATTTTTTTACATTTTATTTAAAATTTTTCCGAAAAATGATTTTGCCGTTATCGTTAGAGGACCTTCCTTTTCGAATTTTGAGATTTCAACAGCAGATTCGTGATCAGCGACCCCGAAAACCTAAAACAAGTTTTTCCAAGAAACAATTGAAAAAAGGATATTTGCGTTATCCTTTAAGGACCTTCCGTCTCGAATGTTAAAATTTCGACAACAAATTCTTCGACCGATGTCACAAAAAATCGTGTTTTCAAAGCGAGTTCGAGATCGTTTGTGGTTCGAGATCTTTTTCTATTGGTAAAAATTCTATCTTTTGATCCATTGAAATGCGGAAATAGAAAACTCTTCATACTTTATTTTTCATAAAATTTCATCACATTCGGATGACTAGTTTCTAAGATATTGTAAATTAAAATTTAACTTCATAGAAAGTAGTTGCTCTAATTTGAATGTTTGTGAAATATTATAAAATATGATTTTTTGTTATTATTATTCACCCTCATTCTGAATGGTGCGTCAATTCATTCGACGTGACGATTGTCACGTCACGTCACGCCGAGTTTGCTAATCTCACTTAAATCCATACCGTAATTTCTGTCTAACTGAATACTGAGCAATAGAAATGTCCAAATATGTATTTAATTTACGTTTTCTCTTCATCCAATGTATTTAACTGAGCGGGACGAGTACTCTCACTTCGAATTTGGCGGTGACAGAAACGTCACGTGTCACGCCAACCTGCCGCTATTTGCCGATTGTCGCTCCACTCGCCAATAAGAATACCATAATCCGCGTGACGTGACTTTTGTCGTGTAATTCGCCATTCAGAATGAGGGTGATTAATTTTTTTTGTTGGGGTTGTTTGTATCCTGTAGTAACGTTTTAGCTTCTTCATCTAATTCCAAATGGTGCGATTTCCATTGGTGTCCAATGCTCGAAACGAATGAGTCTGATGTTACGAGTAATATGTTAAACAAGTCTTCATTTGCGCTATTCCTTGAATTTTCCTGGTGTTATGTTCTCTGAAATACCTATAGTCTTTATTCCTTTTTTCTTGCGCTTCTTCTGATAGATCTCCAAGGGATAGTAAATTATTTCTGATGATGTCTTCATTATGATATAATATTTTATGGACTGTTTATGGCATATTTCTCCATGTATAATTCTTGTTATATTCTTGGCAAATTTTCAAAAAAAATCAGCATTTATTGCTTTACAACAAGCTATTACTTCCAGTATTATTTTGGAATTGTAGATCAAACTTACTGTTATTTCCTGTTATTTCAGAAGTTATCTCGGGGTCTAAGACAAATTTTCTTGCTGCATTACCATCATTTGTGTTGCCAGCAGCTTTTTTTGTGTGTTTAGATTGATAAAAAAAATTGAATTTTGCATGTCCGTCTGTCCGTCCGTCTGTGGCGCGGATTGCGGGCGCACGGATTGAGCTAGACAGGTCGATTCCCTTAGGCAAGGCGTTTTTAATCGACTCGCCTTGTGTCGAATCTTACAATGGTCGCCGCTAAAGTAAATTTGGCGATTAATGCCTAAAACATTTTAGTAAAGCACTAAAATCGGCGTTATGTACAGGCCATAGGAAATATTATGGCAGGATATAACATATTTTAGTCGAAAAAGCCGTCATATTCATTTTCAATTGGAACTAAATTTTATTTTCCACAAAAAATGAGTTCGTTCGAATTCTATGAACCTGACGAAGATTTGGAAGACTGCAATGTGGACCTAAGAGTAACAAGGAGGATTTTAAGAGATGCTGCCAATCTTCTGGATTTACCGGATATTACGTAAGAAAATTGTGTTTTAATTTCAACATTTCTTCAATTTGTTTTGGTTTTTCAAGGTTTGTGAAATATTTTCGCCTAAACCAATCGGCATTCAATTCGATCTTATAAGTTTTAGATAGCAATCTACCTCCAACTTTGCGGTCGAACTCAGTTCTTCCGATAGTAAAACTGGCATCCACACTACGATTTTTGGCTGAAGGATGCTATCAAACCGGTGTTGGGAATGATTTTAATGTGGGTTTCGCATAACCCACATTTTCGAAAATTCTGGCGGAAACATTAAATATATTGGAAAAACATCGGTGCCCTCAATTAATAAAATTTCCAGACACCCTGTCCTGCGTGCAAGTAGCGGTCGTAACATCCTTTAACCCAAAATGTCGAGGTCTACACTTTGTTGCAGCAATAACAAACTGATTACAGTTTCTTCTAAGGAGGAAAACTTATATAACTGGTTTTGGCCTCCACCAGTAGCAGCTAACTCTTTTTGATTATGGACCATTTTTTTCTTCAATTTATTTTTAAAACCCGTCCAAACCTGTAATAAAAAAGTATTTTAAAAAATGTTACGATTGTATAACGAATAAACATAAAACAAACAAACCTTCTCCACTTCTGAGTGGAGGACCCAGGCTATTTATGGAAATGGATAAATTTTCCCACGAATCCCGCAGGTCCTTTTTAGAGCTTCCAAATTGAGTAAACCCGGTTGCCATTTTCCTGTTTTTTGCATATGGCTAACAAGGAGCTCAAACTGCTTACCATTCGTAGGTTTATTGCTAAAATTTAAAAACCAGATAATTTTAGCAGCAAAAAATGTCTTCAATTTTTGAATTCAACCGGAATGGCTTCAATTTATAACTAAATTGATTAATTAATTGATTTAATTCGTTTTTAGACCCCTCAATTGAAGACGACATGTGTTAAAAACTAGAAACTACATTATTAAAATTAAATATACATTTTTTCTTTATTCATTTCCATGGTTTTTTAAATTTTAGCTGTTGATTCCAAAATCGGCGCGCCTCGACTCATTTCGATAAAAAAGTCTTAAGGAATACACAAAATTTATTCGAATGTCGAGCAAAAGTTAGTTGTATATTTCGAATTTTTACGCCTGCTGTCGATAAGAAAGTCTAAAGCGCGGTCCACACCTCCGTCTTTTTGCTCCGTCTTAATTTGCGCAGTTTTCCTTCTTAAAAAACTGCGCAAAATTTGCGTCCAGACGGTTCCGTATTTATATATTTTACACAGTTTTGTTTGAAATTTCATGGCGTCAGCATATCGTATTTAGAACTTTCTTTTATGATGAATATGATGAATATTGAATAGATTAAGCTAGCAAGACGTATTATTTTTCAGCTTAGCTGTTTGTATGATTTGTAAAAAAAAATGTCGACGAACTAAATGGTGCAAACAGTGGTTATTAAAAAAAAAGCATTTATTCTCATGTGAACTTGCTTCAAGAACTGCTCCATGAAGAGAATGATTCTAAATATAACAACTTCTTAGTGAATTTATTTTCTTGACAACCGTTTCGTGATTAGCACTTTTATCAATTTTCTTGAGTTTATTTATTAGCACTCCGTCACTATATTCCTTGCTTTTAACTTTCTACAAGCAAGGAAACTATATAAATTTATAAAGTCGTCTAAAAACAATTTTGAACAATGCCGCAAATCACTAATTTTCATGTAAAATGATTGACGATTGCAGAAAACTGTGTAAAAAGATTCAGTTTTCGTCCACACGGTACGATTTGCCTGCGCGTGCCACAGTTTTTTTTCAGACACAACCTGAACTCGCACAGGCCGAAATTTTGATCCGCGCGAACTAGCTGTGTATCGTCCAGACGCTACGACAAAAGTTAAAAAGAAATGTATTTCAATGCTTCCAAAAAGACACATTTTTGAAGATTTTCACCTATTTTTTTAGCTTTCCTACTTTTGAACTATCAAATTTGATACGAAAAAATTCAAATTGCTTGTTACAAAAATTTGAGATTTTGGCCAACGGATTCCATTTTCCGGTGAGAGAGACAATAAGAGTTAAAGTATACAAGAACAACGGAAGAAAATTTCGTGGATGTTGCGAAGTTACGGGTTTGAAACCATCTAAAATTTACATCCGGTTAGGAGTCCCTTTCACCCCAACTTGGCCAGATCCTGCATAAAAAATATTTTGTTAGAAAAATCGAAACATAGAACATTCACAAGCCACAGATAAATGTTCAAAGACCCATCCTTTGCTAGCACGTTGGAAATGCAACAAAGTAAAAAAAAATTTGAAGTGACAATATCGTAAATTTCTGCTTATTTTTCGATGGAAGAAGTGCGTTTGCTGTGTTGCATTGGGCGGCTGCGTTCATAATTGCAGAAATCTATCGCAGTACTGCGCAAAAGTCAGCTGCGCGCAAATAGAGGCAACTATAAGATTTTTTTTAAAAAAATACCAGTTTGTTATCCAATAGAAAATCGTAACATTTCTTTCTGAAAATGAATGAGCTTTCAACGCAAACAATTGGTTTCACAGAACAAGTGTCGCCGGTGCATGTTTGAACATGAACTCGAATTAATTCCTCGTACAGTTTCTGAGATATTGCAGTGGTCCACATTACCCGCCTGGTCCGCAATACCCGCACTTACTCTACACCATTTGCACATAACGGCACATTTACCGTTACTGCAGCTTAAGCTAGATTTTAAAAACTGACGATGAAACGAACGGGTAAAACTAGTGCTTTTACATACTTTAAGATCAGAATTTTGAGTGGATTTTGAAACAATCCATATTAAATGTAAAAAAATATATTAGGAGTAATCACGCTTTTTTGTATTTATTTGCTCTGCTGTACGGACAGTAAAAATATACAAAGCAATAACATAATTTATGAATTTTTTTAAAACGAGATACAAAAAGCGGAATTACCGGCTATATTAAAAAGTGGCATTGACGTCTATATTAAATTTTTGTTGTGAACACTAGATTACGAACCAAAAAGAACAGTTAATTTCAAACGCGAAGGATTAAGATTTTCAAAAGATAGTATCATTTTTTCCAACACTAGCTGGACACTGTTTAAAATGAATAACATTTTACAACTAACGCTACATTTTTCGTGCTTTTTTGTTTATATAAAATCAGATAATTAATCTTTTCGTCGAATTTGTGTAATATATTACTCAAAAAATGTTCGTCAATTTTTAAATGCTTTTACAGTTAAATGGTTATTTATTGTTGATATATACAAAGTGCTATGTTCTTTAGTGAATTATTGCACTAGTAGTGGCCTACAAACTTGAAATAGAAAAAATAAAAGTCAGTTACCCCCGTTACTCCGGTGCAACTGATTTTTTTTGAAAATTCAACCAGTTTAAAGTAACTTTGTATATAAATCGAAAAAAAAATGTAAAAAAAAATTTCTTCCAATAGTTTAAAAGATTACACGAAAGGGTTAAAGTGAAAAACATTGGTTTTTATTACTAAAAGAATAACTTGTTTACACAAAATTATCCTGAAATCAAGAGCATTTAGTTTTATGGTTAGATTTTAATAACATTATCAACGTTTCAATCTTATTTTCCACTAAACGCTTAAATTTATATTCTTATTGTTAATACTTTTTAGGATCGATATGATAATTTTTACATTCCTTTGTGATTTTTAGAATTTTTATAAATATGTAAGAAAATGTATTTTTTTAAATGATACATAATGAAGACTTCATTTAGTAGTTTGTCATTTTTTGAATGGTAGCAATCGAATATATACAATATATGTAGCATTATACAGCTGCAATTTTAATATTTGTATTACATGAGTATTTAAATTAGTTTCTTTTACTAGTCTGTATACAAATTAATGACAATATTATTCAAATAATATACACATATATTTTTATATATTTTATAATTGTTTTAAATATAATTTTGTAATTTTTATTATTGTATTTTACCATCACCAAAAATATATACTCGCTAAACAATAATATATTTAATATAATAATTTAAAAAAAAACAAATATTAATAAATTACATTTCCAAAACACTGAAAACTTAAACATGATAAATTTCGCATCTGAACTTCCCAAAGTGACTTCGTTTAATTGAACCCTTGATGAGCTATTCAAAAATGAAATTGTTCTAAGAACTGAAAAAGCGAGCTTATTAATAATAAATTAACAAAATAATATTTCAACAACAAAGAATTATAATTGCATTAAAAAAAAGTTAAATATATGCGCTAAAAGGCCTTAGCTCCAGAGTACAAATGTGTTTTCGCATGTTATTTAGTAGTAGGCTTTTTCCGAAACAAAAAATCTTTTTTATTAAATCATTTTTACATTAAAAAAATCAAGCAACTATTTTAAAAGTTTTAGGAATGAAAAGCCCACAATCTCTGTAAAACAATTTGATTCTTTATTCAAAATTTATTTTGATTTTAATGTTGCGCTCATGATCAACGAGATTTCATTTTTTAAAGTTCTTTCTCTTCGGTTCAAAAATAGAATAGAATATGAAAGCACAAAAAATTTTTTTTTAAATTTTTTCCCAATATACTCAAATGATAAAGTTTTCAGTGTTTTGTTCATATTAAAAACTAATAAAAATAAAAAAAATGAATGGAATAAAAAAGCACTGCTTGAATACAGTATTTGAAAAAATTTACAAAAAACCAACATTTTAAATCAATTCTAAATGACAAGTTTTAATAAATGTATTTTAGATGTAACACGTAAAAATCTGCCTTTTAATAATCGTAATTAATATTATACAATAACAAATGAAAAATTGGGTTCAACGTAGCCTAAAAAATTGTAAAATTTATAAAAAAAGAAATTAATGTATAAAACCCGAATTATTTTCATAAATTTATGAATGCTATGACGCACCACGATCAATTTTGTGTTTAGAAAACAATTCTTGAGTTATATTTCCATACATATGAATTCAATTGGACATCTCTTTCTCCTCTTACGGCCAATTTATTCACTAGGAGTTAAATCGCCTTAACTCCCTTAACTCACCTTTAACATGGAAAATAAGGTTAGCTAACTCCCTTAACTCACTAACTCGGCTTAACTCCTAGTGAATAAATTAGGGGTTATAGATTTAAAAAAAAATTATAGTTAGTGTCACCATAATTAATTTTTATTAGAAAAAGCTTCAAGTTATTAGTTATGTGTACCTATTGTCTCCTAGAATGAAGGCTTATATTAGGTTTAGGTGCATTTTTTGAGAATTCGAAGATAAACGTTTTATGCAAAGTTTAAGTTAAGGCAAAAATATTTTTTATAATGAGATTATATTTTTCTAATACAGTAGAATCCCGATAATTCGTATTTCAAGGGACCACCAAACTCATACGAATTAGCGGGATATACGAATTATCGGGGTACGAATTATCGGGATTCTACTGTAATAATAAATTTACCAAGTTAATCAAGCAAATTGAAGATTTTAAATTAAATCACTTTGTGATTTTGATGAGAATTCCAATGTGATTAAAATCTAAGGAATCTTGAAGGTTCATGATTATTTCGGGCTCAGGGGAGTGACGAAGCCCTCGTCAACAGAAAAAAACTTTCACGACTGATAAGGGCAAAACAAAACAAATGTTCATTCATTTGAAATCGAAAACCATTCTCATTTCAATAGAATCTAAATAACCGTTTTGTTAGCGATTTTTGCCACAATTTATTTTGGGCGTTTGGCTGTATCATATTTTTCCGCGAATTTTATCTTGGTTCGCAATATTTGCTTGACGAAATTTGGATAAAAACTGGTTGGTGTACACACCTAACAGCTTTCTTGCACGGTCGTGAATATCCGTTCTTGGGTCTGTTCTAGGGTTTCAAATTTCCCACAATCAAAAAATTTGTTGCGACGGGGAACAAACTATGAAGAATGCTCCGCATTTAAACTTTCACAAACCGTCGGCCAAACTTTTAGAAATGAACTTAAGGTTACTTATTGTATTATACGTTCTAGTTTGGAATTTCAGCCCGCTTTGACTTTTTTTCTCGTCCTATTTGCTACACTTTTTATGGGAAGGATTAAAACCTTTACAAAAAACAGATACATAACTATTAGGGCTATTGGTAAAAACTGGGCACTTCTGACAACTATGGTATCTTAAGCAAGCCACAAGACGAGCCCCTAACTAGAAATGTATCTCAATCAAGCCAGAAACGCAAACATACCTCGACGCAATCTTTTCCTCATACCCTAATAGCTGGACCATCGGTGAAAGTACTGATGAAGTGCAAGTGAGTGGTATCGAGACTTCTTCAGTGAATTAACAGGTCTATTGTCTTAGACGCGTCACTTTGAGTGATTTGAAATTGCCTGTTGTTGGTACAAAACAAATACAGCAGGTCAATTTTGAGTCACGCAAAGTGACGCGTCGGTTTCGGGAAAATTTTAAGCGATACGAGAATTCTCTCGTACACATGTTCATGTGTACATGTATTATCTCGCTCAAACGATACAATAGCGTGCACTCTCACTCTAGCGTTCTGGTTTTGTGAGCGAGCGTCATAGTGCGGTAATTTTAGTAGGCACTCATCAGTCAAATTTCCCACTTAAATTTGACTGATTTTCAGAATTTAATTTTCCTTTGATTTCAATTGCTTCTTGGGAGAAGAACGAAAGAGTAGAAAAGGAAGCGTTTTGAACACTGGTTTTTCGCGCCCGCTTTTCATCTTTATCACCAATTTTTTACTTTTTTTGAGGTTTTTAACGTTTTTTACGGTGAAATAGAGGTCTTTACGCGTACGTGTAAAAAACTGCTGAAATTACGTAAAAACTGACACAACAGTGGCCACCTATAGCTGTAAACAAAATATTGAACTTGGTCGCGAAATGATCACACACATAGTGAGGAACCTTGTAAACCGGATTCATGTCGCGAAAGAGCGTCAACCATTTTGTACTCTACTGTTACCCATACACAGTGAGAATAAACGATAAATTTTGTTTGTTTCTCCTTACTGTATTGTTTACTCGTTTACTGTATTGTTTACTGTACTGTATTGTTTACGTGTGGCGGGCATTATGTACATTTGCACAGGGCCCACAACCGAGGTCCACAAATACCGCTAGATACAATGCACAAAAAAAAGGAAATCCCCTTTCCTAAGGAATATTTGTGGTCCATTTCTTCCACGGAAAGTATAATATTCGTGAAAATAACTAATTGCTCGAGCAGCCAATTTCATGGTGTGCAAGTAGGTTCTCATAACGCAGATCACAATAACATAACGCAGATCAAAACTTTCGACTAAAAACAAGAAACTGCAAAATTTTTACAACGCAGATCAAAGGTTTGTAATAAGAATCTTATGGTGTAACTCCGAAATTGTGCTAAAAATGTCTGCATTTTTTGTAGAATTCTCATTTTTACTAGCAAAACAAGTTTTGCTTTTAAATAGGTAATTGTAATTTTCGTTTTTTATTTATTTTAAATAACCAGAAGAAAAAAACGTAGATTTTTTTCGCGGTCAATAGTTTGTAAAGATTACAGAAAAAATATTGTAGAGTTCAAATTTTAATATCTTATCTCTATCTAATATAAATCGCGCAGTTTTTCACGATTTTTTCTGAATCTTTTGGTTATAAGTGTCAAATTTACAAAGAAGAAAATGTTTATTTTTGTAGTTTTCATTTAAAAAATTACAAATTAAAAAATTGAAAACAGTATGCAAAATAAAACTAAAGTAAAAAGTTGCACTGTCATTATTAAAATTTATGTATGGAACCTCAAGTCATAAAGTAGATTAATACTTGACTTAATGATCGTGGTAGCAATTTAATCACTTTTAGTGAAATTCTCAAATGCTTAATTTTAAATTAGTAATTATGAAAATACAAGTATTATTTTATATTAATGAAATTAACAAAAATAAACTTTTAATTGTTGTGCATTTTAACTGAATAAACATGGAAACCAAAGATATTATGCAACATTTTAAAGCAGTTATAATACTCTTAATAAAATATTAATTATTCATTAACAAATTAAAAATTTAATAAAGAAAATACAAATTTTTTAATTTTTGAAATGTTTCAATTTTAATTATTTGTAATGCTGTAAAACAGCAAAAAAAACCATTGATTACTGTAAAATATAATATAATTGACAAACAACAAATGAAAAGTTATTTTATGTGTTCAGAACTATATAATCTTAATGTGAAATAAGATTTATATATTAAATTTTACCAATGAAATGACAGATTAATGGTTCAACCACAATTGGGGCGGCAAGCGGCGACGGCGGGCGGCATGGCGCCGCCACACATACCGCCGAACCAGCTACAATGATAGCGGCAGCGGCACCATGATAGCGGCATGCCTCTGACAAAATTGAAACATCAAAACTTATTTAATTCGTCCGCTACTTCGCGCCATTTATTTTCCTTGATTTTATATCCTTATATTGAGGCTGGGCCAAATCGTAGAGCACTGGATTTCCTTTTACAAACTCGATTAATTTCTCCTCCGTTGTCGGCATCTTGCGAAATCAAAACGTCAAAAATCTACATAGAATGTGGCGCCGAATGTGGTGGTTGTCACTAAACAACGAAGAAAAATCGTCATAGAATGTGGCGCCGAATGTGGTGGTTTTCAGAAAACATTTTGGGCGGCGGCGGCAAAAAACCAAATGCAATTTCACTACGCAAAGAATATATATAAAAATTAGAATTATTAATAGGACGCATAAAAACAATATAGAAAGCCAACAACAAAAATTCGACCAAATAAAAAGTTTTAATGAAAATCAAAATGGTAAATAAATATAATTATTAATGGGACTTTTGAAAATCTTCAAACAATTCTTAAATCATCACAAAATAAATTTACAAAGAGGTTATTGAAAAAGATTTGTTGCTAAAGATTTCTTAATGGGAAATTCTTTTTACAAATTTAATTGAATATGATTTCAAAAGTGGCAATCGGTTTTAGTCGTGAAAGACATTTTTATCAAAATATTTAAAATTTTCGAAAAGTTGCGTTTTACATGAAAATTGAAAAATTCTCTTGATGGTATTTGAATTTCAAAGTCTTTCTAAATTATATAGAAAGATTCTGAATCGAAAGCCAAAAAATAATTGAAAAATAGTAATTTCTTATTATTGATTTCTTTATTCACATGAACCAGCTGTTTTAATATAATTGAAATATGTCATGTCGAACCAATAAAATTTCAGCTTAAAATCACAGTGTCAAATGAGAAAACTGAAATAAACTTTTACTCCAAACACTGAGATACTTGTGAATAAAGACATTAAAATAAATTGCAACGGCTATATGTAAATCATATACTGAAGTAACAAAGTATTTAAATGGAAATTACAATATTTACAATTTGATCCAAATATGATATAATTCACTAATGTACCAAAAATTACGTAATTAGTAAATATATTCAAATATTATTGTATTAGAACCAAAGAATTTTAAAATACAAACACGTCAGTTAACTGACCCTGGAAAATTTATGAATTATTGTTTAATAAACTAGATAGTTTTTAGAAAACAGAAATAAATGTATGTTTAAAGAAATATAAATGAACATTTAATATATGTTTTAAAAGAATGAATACTTTATCAAGAGACAGGAAAAAGTTTTTATTTGGTTTTAAGTAGATAAAATAAGAAATAAAAATAAATAAAACAAAACAACAACAAAATTATGTATTTTATTATCAGAATATAGTTATTGATATATACAGGAATATTATATTATTATAATAACAAAAAGCATATATTTATTGGTTATTGTATCGAAGATCAAAAATAATATTATATATATATATATACATATATCTACAAACAAAAGTATATACAGTATTCTAAAATATGACAATATGTAAGCCTGTATTATATATTAAATAAACTGCTTAATATTATATAACAAATATATTTTATTGAAACCCCCCTTTTATAGTTTTTAAGAAACGTTTAAATTTCTCGATCACTAAGCGAACTGAAACGGCTAGTATTGGTTTTCTACAGCATTTCGAGAATACAGTAATCCCTCGAACTGCGCGGTAGATACGTTCCACAAAAAGAGCGCGCACTGCGAAACCGCGCACTGTGAACCCTGCTTTGTATGAAATTTTGGGATTAAGTGCAATATATTAGAAAAATTCCAAAAAAAATAGAAAAAAGTTTTTATTTAACGACATATTTAAAGTAATACAAAGATATGATATGTATTACTAATCTTTTTGAAAAATTAGTGATTGATTACCCGATTTTTGTTTTTCATTATGCATTTTTAAGTATGGGGCTAAAGCGGCTGTCAAATTTCACCGAAATTTTAAGGCACGCTCCATATCAGTGTCCATATTAAGAGCTTCTTGTGAAAGTTGACTACCAAGCATTAAAAAATTTGCCAGTTTTTCGTGCGGAAGGTTTTTCTTTCTTATAATCTCTATAACTTCACTTTCATGTCAACATATCGTCAGCAGTCATATTTTCTTCATAGCTTGCAAGGACTTCCATGATATCTTCTGACTGTAAGTCTTCAAATTCGTCCCCACCAATTGTCTTACCTAATGTCACAATTTCCACTAAATATAAACACTAATATACGCACGAAATTACCATATGTACGAAGATACCAAATTACCAGCTGATTCCTTCTTGTCGGGGATTCACCAAAATATATGTTCAGAACATGTTTTTCAAACGGAAATTATAGAAACAACCGCGCAGCTGCGAAATTTTTACCGCGCAGTTGCGAAACCGCGCAGTCCGAAACCGCGCAGTTCGAGGGATTACTGTATATTAAAATAATTTATGGTATGGGGTTGAAGGCAAGAGATAGTCTGATTCAATTTTGATATATGTAAGAATTATGAAAAATCATGGGCCTAGTGAATTAAAAATCATATCAATGCTTTAAGTTTTAAGCAATAGTAAAAGCACTTACTAGAATCAAAAGTTTAATCTAAAAGTATTTGCTTAAAATAGTGTGAATAAAAAAATGCGGATGCTTGGAAGCATGTGTTGTAAATTTTGAGAAGTAAATGCTGAAATGTCAGTACATAGCGGAGATTGGGGCTTGTTGAATGACTTTTTAGAAATAGTCAAATAGAAATAGTCAATACAGTAAAGAAATTTGGAACATGTTATCTTATATTAGAGCAATCAGTAGAAATTTTTATTTCAAACTTAAATATTGAGGGCGACAAAATTTCGAGAACGGTAATTCATTTTTTTGTGTGATGACAGGATCTTGGCTCTTAATATACTTAAGGGATCTTAATATACCCTTTGGTTTCACCATACGGGTATAATGACGTACAAAGTTTAATCTTTCAATAGCGGCTGGGGCAAAAATATTTCAACTAATTGAAACACTAATTTGTTGTCTTCAAAGATTTGAATGTACTAATTCAAAATTTCTTTCAAAATGTTGATCTGTACACAACAGGAACATAATCAGCCCTATTCCATTAACCGGCGGGACGTGTACGCCGCGGGATTTGGCGTTTCCCGCAGAAAATTTGCATTCTGCTAAACGCAATTGTCCCGGCGTGTGTCGTGTTGCTGAAAACGTTTTATTTTCGGTATTACACTAAATGCACCCGAGAATGTTTTGACTTTTCCATACATTTATTTCCCGCGAGTAAATCGTTGCGGGACCAATCAATTAAATAGAAAGTTTGAATAAAAATGTGAATTTTATTTATACATTCAATGAATTTTAACTAAATATAAATTTTGCAGGTCAGGAAAAACTAACTAGACGCATTAAGGTGGGTTTAGAAACACGAGCATTTTCATTTTTACTGGCAAAGTGAGTGAAATGCCAGATTTCTTATGACTTTTTCACCAAGTGGGAAAGGGACGGGAAACCACTCAGTAAAAATTTTACTGGAAATTTTGCTTGCATGTAGTGGTTTTACTATCCATAATTTTCGTCGACGATAGGAAAGTTATGGCAGTAAACAACAACAAACACATTGGACTTCCCCGCCCTGCCAGCAAAATGTTACCCCTGAATTATGGGGAATTATGGCAGCCAGCAAAAGTAAGGTTAAGTTCGATGTTTATTTGAAAGCTACGCATTTTAAATGGAAACGGGAGGTAATAATAATTATGTAATTATGCGCTCCGCCAACTTTATCAGTAGCTGCTGCAATCATCTGTTGTCGGCTTTCTACTTTTTAGAGGACTTTTTTCGTAGATTTTGGTGCTTTTCGACTTCCTGTTCCTCGAAATTTGATTATGACCACGCATAGTTCGGATAAATGCCCTAAATGTAATAAAAAGGTTGGTGATAACGAAAAAGGCATAATGTGTGATGTTTGTGACGACTGGTTTCACAAGGAATGTTCTGGTCTTTCTGAAAAGTTATTCGCTGTAGCTGAATCTACTAGCAAAAATACCGCTTGGACATGTCTGGGATGCAGAAAATCCGGTCTTTTAGCTGATAACCACAACACTCTTTTCCAATCAGAGCTGCAGAGTATCAAAGAGTCGATCCATAATCTTCAATTGTCTGTCTCATCTAAAACGGATGTTCTAGTCGAAGAGGTTGACTTATTAAAAAATAGAGTTTCAGCGTTAGAAGTGGGCACAAATTCTTCTACTGACAGCATAATGTTTCGTCAACTTGAATTCTGGTATCGCAGTTATTCTCTGAGGATATCTGGCCTGCCTCCAAATATTACTAACCTAAAGGAAATTTTAATCAAAACTATGGACATTATTGGCATTAATATTGATGTACACGACATGGTTTCTGTACACCAAAATCCTGCAGGTGTAGTGAGTCTTAAATTAGATAGGCTTTCTTTAAAAAAAAAGATTATGGAGTCTTACTTCAAATTTAAAAATCTTAATACGTCGCACATTGGGTTGAATATCTCAGGAAGAATTTACTTCAACGATGATTTACCTGCTTCATTATATAAATTTAAACTTGCCTGTGCTAAACTTAAAAAGACTGGTAAAATCAAGGGCTTTGCAATTTTCAATGGAGGTGTTCGAGTTTTTCTAATGGATGGTGGGAGCAGATTAATTTCGTTTTCAAAGGATCTCGATGACTTGTGTGGTGTACTGGATCGAACTTCGTAAAAATTCATTTTTTTGTTTATATTATTTATTATTTATTTTTCTTTTTTCCTTTCCTTTCTTTTATTTTTTCTTTTCTCATTATTTTTTTTTTATATTGAACTAGTAGCTTTTATTGGCTAAAAGCTCATCCCCATTGCTTTGGGCAATAGGGACCGATGCTTGATTATAAGGTATTTCCTTGTTTAACGCTCGCTCTTTTTGTTTTTTTTTTCCGTTTGAGAAAAAAAAATGTAAAAGAAGAGAAGGAGGAGAGGAGGGGAAAGGAATTATATTATGCTTAAGGTTTAAAGTTTATAAGCTTCGATTTTTCTTTGTGCTATTGATTGTGCTAAGTTTGCTAAGTTTATCACATATTTTTCATTTAATTCAATCCAATGCACATATTTTTCATATAGTTTATCACATATTTTTCATTCAATTCAATCACGTTAGTATAATAGTATGGATAATTTAATTGAAATATATACGGCCCGATTCCAGAATCCGTCGTAACTTTATTACGAAGAACTAACTACGTTACGAATACGAAGAAATCAGTATTCCACGATCCGAACGGAATTGAACTTAGTGGTGCCTGATTAAAATCTAATTTCGAAAAATGAATGGCTTGGTAAAAAGGTCCCTATGCAAAACTCATAAGGAATAGATTTCTGACATGGAATAGTTTCGTAAAAAATGTCACTTTCTTGACTTAAAACGAAAATTGTTATTAATAATGGATTCTTCAGCGTTTGTAATTTTGTGTCTGGAAGAAGATTTATCGAAGCGAAAGACTTTAATAGTGAAACGAAAACGACAACAAATGACGGATACTTAGGAATACTCACATTGTTCTTTTTTCTAAAATAATTCCTTTTAATTTGTTAAAAGTTACACTTATACTAAATAAACAAATAAAAATGTTAAAATTGCTTTTTGTTGTACAATTCAGGCCATAAGTTGAGCTAAAATAATAAGAAAACGAAGTTCTACTCGTTCTACGAAGCGAAAATTTTTCGTAGGTTTAGCTGTCAAAAGATCGATTCCGTCGGATTCTATGATACCAGATATTCCGATTCGTAATGTTTTCGAAATTAATTTAATTCCTTCGGATCGTGGAATACCATTTTCATGAATTCTCCGAAAATCGTAGCTACGACGGATTCTGGAATAGAGCCGATAATGTATTATTTATTGTTAAATTCTCTATTTTCAAAGCTTTTTGTAATCCACTAACCCTTTATTACTTTTTATGTTTTATACCTCGATTTTTTTATATCGATTATGGCTAAATATTATAGCAATGAAGCTTCTTATCTACAGTCGGTTCGTCACTTTAAGCTGGGTCATCTCAATGTACAAAGCATTCGTCCTTCTTATAGAGTAGCTAAATGGGATGAGGTAACCAACATTCTTTACACTTCCAATTTTGACGCTTTTGCTGTGTCTGAGTCATGGCTCAAGCCTAATCTTCTTGATTCATCAGTTAAAATTAAAGGATTTAACTTGTTTAGGCAAGACCGTCAGCATGCTAGAGGGGATGGTGTTTTGTGGTATATATCTAATAAGTTCAATTCTCGGGTTATTAGAGGCGACACGTTGGATGAGGTTGAATATCTTTTTGTAGAGGTTTGGGCTGGTGCTAGTAGTTTAGTGTTAGGAGTTGTTTATTGTCCTCGTGGACAGTTTGATTGCATCGACGAAGCACTCTTTGATATTTGTGCCAAATATGATAAAGTTGTTTTAGTTGGCGATTTCAATTGCAACTTACTAAATCAAAATAACTATGTGCGCTGTTCAAATTTTTTTGATCAATTTGGCTTGAATATCAATGGTAATAGTCAGAGATTTGTACCAACCCATGTGGATCCACAGCATAAGTCTGAATCCTTAATTGATTTTTTTTGTGGTCGGGAATTCTGTTCATGCTCTGTTGCGTGATACGACGTTATGCCCTGGTATATCTCGTCATGCTTTAATTTCTATGGAGATTCTTATAAATATCACTTCCTCAGCAATAAAAGATGTTTCTTATAGAGACTTTAAAAATATCAATCTTGAGGCATTGTTGACTGAAGCTAGTACTATTTGTTCTGATATTATCTTTTTTACGGACTTGAACCTAAAAGTTAATACCTTTACCGAAAAGCTCCTCTGGTTATTTAATAAGTATGTGCCTCTAAGAACTGTCAAATTAAGACATTCTACACCTTGGTTCTCTGATGATATTATGGCTGCCAGGCGGTATAGGGATTATACTTACAAAGTATACAAAAAGAACAAACTTGACTGTAATTGGTTAGTTTTTTGTAAGGCACGTAATACTGTCAATCGTTTAATTCGGGATGCTAAAATTGCGTATTCGAATCGTTATTTTTCGAAAGCTAATACTACTACGAAACTTTGGCAAAAATTGAGGAAAGTCGGTGCCATCAAATCTGGTGATTCTAGTTGCTTGTTATCTCCGGACACTTTAAATGACTACTTTGCAATGCCGTTTAATAATGTCTCCTCAGACGAATTTCCGTTAGCTTCATCTGATGATGGTCTTAGTTTTCGAAATGTCTGTTATCTTGATCTATATGAAGCTATCTTCAGTATTAAGTCAGACTCAGCGGGTATTGATAGAATTCCTTTGAAGTTCGTTAAGCTTTTATTACCTGCTATTGATAATGTACTTCTTAATATAGTAAACGATTGTATTACTCAATCTCGATTCCCTGACTCCTGGAAAGTTGGGATCGTGGTTCCAATTCCAAAAGTTTCACTTCCTAAGACTGTTAGTGATTACAGGCCTATTAGTATTTTACCATGTTTGTCCAAAATTCTAGAAATGGTTATCAAAAAACAAATTTTGACGCACTTGGAATCTTATAACCTATTATGTATAACCCAATCTGGTTTAAAAATGGTCATAGTACTACCGGTACTATTCTTGATGTCTCTGAGTTGATTAAGGTAAGGATACACGACGAGAGACTTTGGTCTCTGAGACCAAAAATTTCGCCTCTGGATACAAAGAGACCTGTGTATACACTTCGGAGACCGGAGATTTATCTCCAAGTACAATTCTCTCGGGTCTCTTGGGAGACTTAAGTCTCTTGCCGTGTAGCTACTCTTTTTAATGCGTCTCCGGCAGTGATGCTATATCGAGGGGAATTCCCCTTTTTGCGGGGAATTTTACTATAAAAATTGTTAATAGGGGAAAAGGGGAAAATGCTTCAAAACGAGGGGAAACGATTTACAGCGAGGGGAAAATCTTCGCCTTTCAACTAAATCCGAAATACTTTTAAAAAATTACGGAAAAGTAGAAGTACAAATAATTAAAAACAATTACAATCCAATTCCAAGCTTAGGCAAAGGTAAAGAGTGAAGGAAATTCCCTTATTTATGCATTTGCTACTTTATATGTAATGATCTTATTGCAATTGTAAAGTACACACCAATCTTTTAAACAAAAGCACTTTAAAATGGCTTTGGAACGTACGTTTAACCGATTTTTCAGTGTACTTTTTAACCGCTTTGAAAAAAGCACATTAAAAAGTACCATTTATCAACTTATTCAAATTAATTACTTTAAACTACTTTAAAAGACTTTGATGGAAAGTAGTTTCCATGAAAGTTCATTGACACATATTTTTTGTTCGTTTTTCGGATTTCTTAAACATATTTTCAATAGATTTTCAATAGAAAACATATAGGAACCGTTCCACCAAAATCGCATGCTCCAGTCGCATATTTATGGGAAAAAACGGCATAGTGGCCAAATGTCGGAGTCATTCCTATAAAAAAGTTGTGACAGCTCGCAATTTTTTTAGGACACATTCCAACAAAAAAGTGGTCGTATTCTTTTTTTTTTTGTGTACCCATTCCCAAAATTATGGCAAAGACTCCAACGTGTTACATGGGAGAGATTATTGTATATGTTAGACTGGCTATGACAAAAAATAGGGCGACATTCCCTTTAGTACAGGACTCAAACCTAACATGAAAGGAATGAAATCTATTCCGGTGCTACTTTTGTTGGAATGTGTCCATTTTTCTCTCAGCCCTATTCACATAGTAATGATTCCACGAAAACTAGGACAAGTTCCTATATTTCTGGAAGCCTTTGCTACAAAATGGTGCAATGACTCCTATAATCGCTTTCCCATATTTTATAGGAACGATTACTATGCGGTACCTTGATTTATACATTTGTGGCTTGCTTTGATTATTATCCAATTGTGAATCCCGGCTTCTTTTCATATCTTATTTGACGTTTGGTTGGAGACCCGTGACGTTTGGTTGGAGACCCGTGACGTTGTTATCGGGAATACAATTAACGAGTATTCTGTTAAAGCTTTACAAAATATAAAATTATATCCTAATTTGTGCTTTTTTCTCTTAAAAGACTTTAACATGAGTCCAAATGACAATAATTTTTGGTTTTAATAAAAGAATTCTTTATTTAAAATTCGTTGTTTTTATAGGGGAAAAACGAGGGGAATTTCGTCATTGAAAAAGGGGAAAAAGGGGAATTTAGTCATTTGGAAAGGGGAATTTCACTAAAGGTACATAGCATCACTGGTCTCCGGTCTTCAAAACGTTTTGATATATATCTCTTGGTCTCCGGAGACGAATTTTGACATTTCAGGGAATTGTTTTGTGGGAACGAGAATTCGTTTCGTTGTTTTGAGTTTAAAAGTAAATTTTAATATAGAAAAAAAGTGTTTTTCGTGCAACAATGTTTGTGTTATGCTGCTCGATTGTCGCTTTCTAATCCAATTTTTCACCCATATTTTGCGTTGCCTCTTTTGTATCTTTTGCCTCCTACGCAAAATTATGAGTGCTGATATTGCTGCAGTGATTCTTCTATTTCCCCCGTTCATTTGAATAAAAAAATTACAAATTGAAAACTTTCACAGCACAACACGAATTAAAACTACCAAATGTCAAAAAGATCTCCAGAGACGAGATACCTGTGTCGTGTATGCACTCCAGAGACTTTGCTTTGAGAGACTTTTTAGTAAAGGTCTCCGGAGATCTATTTTTTGATCTCCAGACTTAAATGTCTCTGAACGTGTATACACTTTGAAGATTTTTGCCTTTTGTACCCTGGAGACCAGAGACCAAAGTCTCTCATCGTGTATCCTTACCTTTAGATTAGCACTTGATAAGAATGATTTCGCGGTGCTCGTTCTTATAGACTTTCGTAAGGCATTCGATAGTGTGAGCCATAAGGTTTTACTGCTGAAACTTATAACTCAGTTCAACTTTTCTCTTTCTGCTTTTAATATGATGGAGTCTTATCTTAGCAATCGCTCCCAAATTGTGCAGATTGGAGACAGCCGATCAACTACCAAATCTGTTAATAACGGTGTTCCTCAGGGTTCCATTTTGGGGCCTCTAATCTTCTTAATGTTTATCAATGATATTGTGGAATCATTTAAATTTGGTAAAGCTCATGTTTTTGCTGACGACCTTCAATTCCTACACACTGGTAATTTGTTATCTGCTGATAGTTGTATTGATGAGATTAATTCGGACTTGGAACGATTAAGTTTATGGGCTGCGAATAATAAAATAGGTATTAATCCGTCTAAATCACAAGCTATAGCCTTCTATAAGAAACCAATTGCAGATCAGTTAACCCTAATCCGCATTCGCGGTGTCTTTGAGACACCGATGCAGTTTTGAGAGTGATTGTTACGAATGTTAAAAAAGTTGTTGCATTCATGCTCCTTGACTTTGTTTTTTTAAGCCAATACTATTTAAAAACGAAAAAAAAAAATTATTTTTTTTTACTACAACAATAATATTTCGCTTTTATGAAATTTACCCTTAATCCACGCAGGCGGTGTCTCAAAGACACCGTAACGGTTTTACCAGCAAAGAAAGGTTATTTTGGTATCACTTTGCTTCTATTTCGCAAAATATCGGACTGTAATAGGCGATAATAACTGTAGCACTTCCCAAAAGAGAAAACGTTGCTTCCTGTGTCCTCATTTCTAAGGTCGCGCTTTGAAGCAGATAAGTGCAAATCCAAGAAAAATGTTTGTAACGAAAATTCTTAAAAATCAATTTTATGCTACAATTATAAAAAGTACGAATAATGTATATACAAATAAATAAATATTATTAACTGAATTAAAAAATGCAAACTCAAAAAAGATTTTTTTTATTAAATTATTCTATTTTTCCGGCATGGTGTCTTTCAGACACCGCCTGCGTGGATTAAGGACAAAATTAGCCTGAGCTGATTAGGGTTAAGCCCGATTATTCTAAACAATACCATTGTAAACTTCAGTAAAAAAGTTAAAAGCCTTGGAATAATTTTTGACGAACTTCTTTCCTGGGATTACCACATTAACTCCATTATTAAATGGACTTTTGGCGTTATTAGTCGGCTTAACTCTCTTAAATTATATTTACCTATAGATGTTAAAACTAGACTAGCCTTTGCCTTAATAATGCCTTTTTTCAATTATGGTTGTGAGGTTTATTCGGGGTGCTCTCAATCTAATCTTGTGCGACTGCGTAAATGCTTTAATTGTTTGATGAGGTTCGTTTTCAGTCTAAGTAAAACAGACCATATTTCGGAATTTGTTGTAAGATTTCTTGGCTGTGATCTTGTTACTCACATCAACATGCGATGTCTAATTTTCCTGCATAAGACTCTTTATTCTGGTACTCCATCTTTTTTGCTAAATTATATTACTTTTATTAGATCTACCAGGGTTAGAGATTTAATAGTACCGAGGCGCCGTAGCCTAATAATGGACAAATCATTTTTTGTCAGGGTAACCATCATGTGGAACTCTCTGTCTCAGGTGATCAGGACAGAAAGGAATTTTAAAATATTTAAAAAGAAGGTATTCTTTGAATTTGCGAGGCCGCCTGAGTGTTAGGGTTTTATAGCTGGGGTTTTCTCTTTTCTATTTGTTGGTCATTAGTTTTTGGGGTCAGTTGCTTCATTTTATTACATTTGCTGTTTCATTGTCATATTTGAACATTAGCATCTTTTTGCGATTCTATTCGGGTAGTGGATTAATTAGTGAATACTGTGTTTCTAAAATCTTATTTAATGTATTTGTATATATATTTCTTTTTTTACAATACCTCTGTAAATTTTTATTATAGCTGTTAAGTACTTAAACCGTGTCATTGTATTAGTCTTAAGAACCTTTATACAAGGCATTATGCCTTTTGGTTTATTTATCAATAAATTATTATTATTATTATTAATTATAACATCACACAAAATGATTTTGTTAGGTGAAATTGAAGTGCTAACAAACGTATTGCTGCGAGAAGGTGATGTGCAGTGACAGTTCGCCATAAAGTGGAAGGGAAAGTACGTGTGAGACACTGATGTGATCGACTTTTTGCGCACGTAAATTTGAATTTCGCTATCCCGCTCACTTTGCCAGTAAAAATGAAAATGCTCGTGTTTCTAAACCCACCTTTACAATCATTTAATTGAACAAATAAAACTTCATGCGTATCAGATCAGCAAAACTGTCAAAATAGTCAGCGCGGGGCTGAATAAAACTGCGTTTTTACGTCTACTAGAATAAGAAAATTTCATTCGATCGAGATAAAACTTGCGTGGCGTATACACGTCCCGCCGGTTACGGGAATAGGGCTGATTAAAACGGATATATTCATAAGTGCTGAACAGAGAGAATTTTATCTTTGAAATCCGATTTCTTTGACTGTTCTGATTAAAATATTTTGGGACAAAGTATATTCTAATACGAACAAAAAATTGAAGAAACCACACAAATCTAGTTTTGGAAGTGCAATCATCTTCCAAACCAAAAATGCTACAGCATTCTTTGTCGCGACTGCAGTGACATTTCATCCTTACTAATCACGCATATTTTCGACAGTCTGTTGTTGTTTTGAAGCTTTTATTCAAGTTCTATGAAATATTGATCCTGAAAGCCAGAACCTAAAGACCATTTTTTAATAAAAGCATGCAACGTTTGGACCGATGCTAAATAAGGCAAACGCCGCAAAAATCTATAAATAGCAGTTGACAAAAAATATTATTGGGCAAAACTATAAAAACGCTAGAATAACGGAAGGCATTGGATTTTTTACCCTTGCATTTTAATTGATTTGCAACTAAACTTGCGACCTCGGGACTTAATAATAAATGGACAGCCCTTATAAATCAATTTCTGTGAATCTTCATATTTTTTCTTTGCATCGCTATATTTTTTTAAGTCGACTACTGATTGTTTTGTGTAATTTCTTTTTTCTCGGCGATTCGGTCACATTTAGTTTTATGTTATGGCTGATTTTTGCAGAAGAGTTATTGTCGGAAAATTTAAATTGAAAATCATTCGTTTTGATAAATTCTTTGAAATTGATATAAGAAAAAACTTTACTATCGGAAGTAGCCATGGGAGACGTGTCTCGTAAATTTCAGTTTTGATATTTCTCTCATTTTCCATTCTTACAATCATTAAAAGATTTAAAATAAGTTAAATTTTACTATTGGAATGTCTCGGCTTCTAGGTATTTAAAAAAATAATATAACAAAATGTTTCATTATTTTTGTGGGTGTTTTCACATCCAAATTTTCCCCAACAGGTCATGCATGTTTGCTCTGAAACCCTATTAGTAGCCTGTTTCTGGCACAGAGCATGTTTGCTCTGAAACCCCAGCCTATTTCCAAAAAGGTAAGAAATGCGACCCCTTAAATTATAGACCTACAGCGCTGACTTCCGTACTTGCCAAGGTTATGGAAACTTTGATCAACAGAAAAATTACAAACTTCTTAGAGCGCAATAACATAATCAACGATCGTCAATATGGCTTTCGTGCGCGCCGCTCCACAGGCGATCTTTTGGTTTGCTTGACCGAGCGTTGGAATAAAAGTGTCCATAATTTTGGCGAATCAAATATAACAAAAGCTATAATTGCCAATCTGGCAATTATTGAAAACCCGTATAGTGATTTAATTGAACGGCGTATCAAAATTCCATTTGAATTCAAATTTTCCAATAAGATTTTTTTAAAACTTGTTCCAATCGGATTTTGATGTATGGGGGTTTTATGTAGAATCATATCCTAAATAACTTTTGTTCTTGCACTTTTTTGATAAGATGCACCGTTTTTGAGATATTCACAAAAACCGTTTTCGTTCGTATGGGGGGTACCCCCCCTAATGGTCCATTTTTGCCCATTAACGAACTTAGCCTCGCATTTTACGAAAAACGGATCTGTGCAAAATTTCCAGTCTCTAGCTCAATCCGTGCGCCCGCAATCCGCGCCACAGACAGACAGACGGACAGACGGACGGACATGCAGAAATTAATTATTTTTATCATTCTAAACACACTGGTGTAATTCATTTTTATGTGTGATGACGGGATCTTGGCGTTACAAACGGTAAGGCAAAGTTAATATACCCTTTGGTTTCACCATACGGGTATAAAAACTATAGCTTTGGACATCTCCAAAGCTTTCGACCGTGTTTGGCATAAAGGTTTGCTGATAAAGATAAGAGCTATCGGTCTAAATCCTGCCATTTCAAAATGGATTGAGAGCTACCTTTCTGATCGTTCAATACGGGTTGTACTGGATGGATTTTTTTTTTTTTTTGAAGAAACAATTGACTTAATTTTTTGTTTTATTCAATTTTTCATGTTTTATTCAATTTTTTTTTCATGAAAGCAAAATTGAATAAAACAAAAAATTAAGTCAATTGTTTCTTCAAAAAAAAAAAAATATAGGGATTTATAAGTTTCCTCCCAAACTCTTTCATTTGATACCCATTTTGATGGATCTTTATTACGGTGTTTGGTCGGCATTTTCTTTTTTTTTTTTGATAACCATGTTATAGATATTTATAAGTTTCCTCCCAAACTCTTTCATTTGATACCCATCTTGATGGGTCTTTATTGGGGAAATTTGGACAAAATGTCGTCTAACAGCCGCCATTTTGTTTTTTTGATACCCATGATATAGATATTTGTAAGTTTCTTCCAGAGCTCTTTCATTTGATACCCATCTTGATGGGTCTTTATTGGGGTAATTTGGACAAAATGTCGTCTAATAGCCGCCATTTTGGTTTTTCTAGAATGCCTCATATCTAGTACTATAGGCCACACTGATCCCTATCCAATGTGATATGGATCATAAAATACGGTCCTGTCGTTTTGAGGCAAATTAACTTTTCCCTCATTTCGATCGATTTCGAGCATTTTTCCATTTAAAACCATAACAAAAGCTATAATTGCCAATCTGGCAATCATTGGAGACCCGTATGGTGATATTCGTATCAAAATTCGAACAGTTATACCAAAATTCCAATTTGAAGTCAAACTTTCCAATAAGATTTTTTAAAATTTATTCCAATCGGATTTTGATGTATGGGAGTTTTATGTAGAATAATATCCTGAATAACTTTTGTTCTTGGACTTTTTTGATAAGATGCACCGTTTTTGAGATATTCGCAAAAATCGTTTTCGTTGGTATGGGGGGTACCCCCCCTAATGGTCCATTTTTGCCCATTAACGAACTTAGCCTCGCATTTTACGAAAAACGGATCTGTGCAAACTTTCAAGTCTCTAGCTCAATCCGTGCGCCCGCAATCCGCGCCACAGACAGACAGACGGACGGACAGACAGACAGACGGACAGACAGACGGACGGACATGCAAAAATTAAATATTTTTATCATTCTAAAGACACTGGTGTAATTCATTTTTTTGTGCGATGACGGGATCTTGGCGTTACAAACGGTAAGGCAAAGTTAATATACCCTTTGATTTCACCATACGGGTATAAAAATCATTTGACTAAATTGAATTACCATTCACTTAAAATCATAAAATCTCAACTCAAATCGAATGGGAATGGAAATGGATTTACATTCCCATTCAGTGAATGGAGAGTTGAATTTTTTGGCCATTACCATTCACTACTGAATGGTAATGGAGTAAAAATTTCAAATACCATTCAGTAAGTGAATGGGAATTGAAATTGAATGGGAATTGAAAACGCCCGACTATGGTAGATACGCCTATTTACAAACTGCTCATACGCGGTATTGCACTATCACCGACGATATGATTCTATATAAAACTCCCATACATGAAAATCCGATTGGAATAAATTTAAAAAAATCTTATGGGAAAGTTTGACTTCAAAGTGGAATTTTGGTACAACTGTTCGCCGTTCACTTAAACCACCATACGGGTTTTCAATAATTGCCAGATTCGCAATTATAGCTTTTGTTATGTTTTTAAATTAAATCACTAACAGCGGAGTTTTGATATATTATGTTAAAATTTGTTGTCTATTTATTGCCCATTCCATGTGATTTCAAAATTATAGGTCCTTAATTTTTTACAAAATTGGATGTTACCCATGGCCGAATTATACAAGGTCTGCTGGTTATTTTTTAACAGCCACCATTTTGCTACGTCATCGGCAAGAAATTCTTTGTAATGTTGATTGTGCGTACGGAATTGTTTAGCTAGATGTTAGCTAGATTTGAGAATTAGGGAAAATTCCCATTGAGTCTTATAAGAATTTCTTGCCGATGACGTCAGAGCCAAGAGAGACTGAGCTGTCAAGCAGACCTTGTATAATTCGGCCATGGATGTTACCCCTATATTTTTTTTCAAATTTTTGGAAAATGGGGTAAATGTAAATACCTTTTTTGGTTCTATGCCATATTGAAAGAAAAATCTCGGGGGGAAAAGTAACCTAAACAGAAAACCAAACATTTATGATATTAACATGGAGACATATAGGGGAACCCGGGACATGTATTAACAAAATTTGGAAATTGGGTCATATTTTTTTAACAAGTAATATTTTTGATATTGTGTTTATATCTAGCCATACTGTAGGTCTTCAGGTATCATAAGAAATAAAAAAAAGTTTCAACCAGGTAGTCACTATATGAAAAAAATCATTTTTATGAAAAAATGTCATCTGTTAAAACTAACCCCGGTCACGGGGCTAGTTTTAACAACGATGGGGTAAGTATTAACAAAGGTTTTAACATGGAAATAATTAAAAGAAAAGATTTGTTTTTCACAAAAATTATAAAATAAACAAAATATATATCCTTTTAAATTCAAATATATTAATTATCACAAAAACTAATAAAATGAACCAAATAAATATCCTTTTCAAGGAACATAAATTGACAAAAAAATTAAGTCGTTTTAAAAAACAAAAACAATTATTATTATCTAAAAAAAAGATCTCAGGGAAGCTTTTTTGTACATAATTTGTATCTATAAAAACATAACAAAAGCTATAATTGCCAATCTGGCAATCATTATAGACCCGTATGGTGATATTCGTATCAAAATTCGAACAGTTGTACCAAAATTCCACTTGAAGTCAAACTTTCCAATAAGATTTTTTAAAATTTATTCCAATCGGATTTTCATGTATGGGAGTTTTATGTAGAATCATATCCTAAATAACTTTTGTTCTTGCACTTTTTTGATAAGATGCACCGTTTTTGAGATATTCACAAAAACCGTTTTCGTTCGTATGGGGGGTACCCCCCCTAATGGTCCATTTTTGCCCATTAACGAACTTAGCCTCGCATTTTACGAAAAACGGATCTGTGCAAAATTATAAGTCTCTAGCTCAATCCGTGCGCCCGCAATCCGCGCCACAGACAGACAGACAGACGGACAGACGGACAGACAGACAGACAGACGGACAGACAGACGGACAGACAGACAGACGGACGGACATGCAGAAATTAATTATTTTTATCATTCTAAACACACTGGTGTAATTCATTTTTATGTGTGATGACGGGATCTTGGCGTTACAAACGGTAAGGCAAAGTTAATATACCCTTTGGTTTCACCATACGGGTATAAAAAACATAGTATGAGAATTCTTACTCTATGTCTATGACATTATATTGTTAATTCTTGCCCCATGGGTTTGTTAATTTTAGCCCCGAGAGTACTTTTTTTGAATTATTAACCACACACAAAAATATAGTTAAGGATTGTAATAAAACCAAAGGATATTATTAATTATAGCTTCATTAACTTACATTATCGGCAAAGTTATATTCAATAATATAAAAAACTAAGACAGAAATCAAAATATGTATTCCAAACCATAAAAAGTTCGTTTACCACCTAAGATTTGGCCTCTGTGCTTAACCCTCACTGGCAATGAACAGTTTATAACTGATGAGTCACGATATGATTGACCTTATCGAATGATGGACAAAAACCAAATTTCGAGATTCTGGCTCGTATATTTCGGCGGGAATAGGCTTGTTAATACTTACCCCTGTTAATTCTAGCCCCGGGTTCCCCTACTATGTTTACATTTACCCAAAAATAAATATTTGTCATGGGTAATACTGTACAAAATGAACAAAAATACTCTTTTTATTTTATTCTGAGATCAATTCTATAATATAAAACATAACAAAAGCTATAATTGCCAATCTGGCAATTATTGAAAACCCGTATGGTGATATTCGTATCATAATTTGAGCAGTTGTACCAAAATTCCACTTTGAAGTCAAACTTTCCATTTAGATTTTTTTTAATTTATTCCAATCGGATTTTGATGTATGGGGGTTTTATGTAGAATCATATCCTAAATAACTTTTGTTCTTAGACTTTTTTGATAAGATGCACCGTTTTCGAGATATTCATAAAAACCGTTTTCGTTCGTATGGGGGGTACCCCCCCTAATGGTCCATTTTTGCCCATTAACGAACTTAGCCTCGCATTTTACGAAAAACGGATCTGTGCAAAATTTCAAGTCTCTAGCTCAATCCGTGCGCCCGCAATCCGCGCCACAGACAGACAGACGGACAGACGGACGGACATGCAGAAATTAATTATTTTTATCATTCTAAACACACTGGTGTAATTCATTTTTATGTGTGATGACGGGATCTTGGCGTTACAAACGGTAAGGCAAAGTTAATATACCCTTTGGTTTCACCATACGGGTATAAAAACTATAGCTTTGGACATCTCCAAAGCTTTCGACCGTGTTTGGCATAAAGGTTTGCTGATAAAGATAAGAGCTATCGGTCTAAATCCTGCCATTTCAAAATGGATTGAGAGCTACCTTTCTGATCGTTCAATACGGGTTGTACTGGATGGATTTTTTTTTTTTTTTGAAGAAACAATTGACTTAATTTTTTGTTTTATTCAATTTTTCATGAAAGCAAAATTGAATAAAACAAAAAATTAAGTCAATTGTTTCTTCAAAAAAAAAAAAATATAGGGATTTATAAGTTTCCTCCCAAACTCTTTCATTTGATACCCATTTTGATGGATCTTTATTACGGTGTTTGGTCGGCATTTTCTTTTTTTTTTTGATAACCATGTTATAGATATTTATAAGTTTCCTCCCAAACTCTTTCATTTGATACCCATCTTGATGGGTCTTTATTGGGGAAATTTGGACAAAATGTCGTCTAACAGCCGCCATTTTGTTTTTTTGATACCCATGATATAGATATTTGTAAGTTTCTTCCAGAGCTCTTTCATTTGATACCCATCTTGATGGGTCTTTATTGGGGTAATTTGGACAAAATGTCGTCTAATAGCCGCCATTTTGGTTTTTCTAGAATGCCTCATATCTAGTACTATAGGCCACACTGATCCCTATCCAATGTGATATGGATCATAAAATACGGTCCTGTCGTTTTGAGGCAAATTAACTTTTCCCTCATTTCGATCGATTTCGAGCATTTTTCCATTTAAAACCATAACAAAAGCTATAATTGCCAATCTGGCAATCATTGGAGACCCGTATGGTGATATTCGTATCAAAATTCGAACAGTTATACCAAAATTCCAATTTGAAGTCAAACTTTCCAATAAGATTTTTTAAAATTTATTCCAATCGGATTTTGATGTATGGGAGTTTTATGTAGAATAATATCCTGAATAACTTTTGTTCTTGGACTTTTTTGATAAGATGCACCGTTTTTGAGATATTCGCAAAAATCGTTTTCGTTGGTATGGGGGGTACCCCCCCTAATGGTCCATTTTTGCCCATTAACGAACTTAGCCTCGCATTTTACGAAAAACGGATCTGTGCAAACTTTCAAGTCTCTAGCTCAATCCGTGCGCCCGCAATCCGCGCCACAGACAGACAGACGGACGGACAGACAGACAGACAGACGGACAGACGGACGGACATGCAAAAATTAAATATTTTTATCATTCTAAAGACACTGGTGTAATTCATTTTTTTGTGCGATAAGGCAAATCTAATATACCCTTTGGTATACATACCATACGGGTATAAAAAAGCGATACTAGTAAAAATATAAAATAAGTTCTTTTGACTTATTAAGAAATGCGATTAATTCAAATCCACGAAAAATTTATGTAACATAAAGGCTTTTACCAAAAAAATGAAATACCAAAACGTTGTATAATGTCGACTTAAGTTGTTTTGTTAGAAATTTGATAATGAGTTTTGAGACATAGGAGATAGTTCAAAAAAACTTGTAAATAAAAACAGCAAGAAATCTAGAACACTTTAAAAAAGTTTAATGCGAAAATATAAAATGTACATTGTTAAGTTTCAAATTCGCTGTTCTCAGTCAAATCTGGGTGAAACTGCAACATATTTTCGCAAAGCATTTCTTTATAAAATTGATGAAAATTTGTGTCAATGAGCGGTAACATGGCAAGGTCTTCCTTTTTTTCATTGCTAATCGGAAGCGGTCCATGGTAACACTTTTCCAAATCCTGTAATGTTATATCACCAACTCCTTGCCTTCGAATGTTGAGAGTTTTAAATGGTTCGGAATCCTCTAATGTGATTTTGTATTGAATTGTACTTGAATTTTCAGTGTATCTCACCCATTTGATCTCTTTCCATATGAACTTTTCTCCTTGATCGTTACACTCACGCCAAGTATGTTTTTTTTTTGGAAAGTTTTGCAAAATCGAAGAAATCGTTTTGTCCCATTTCTTCGACAATAAAAGCCTTGGATTTGAATTTTAATTTCATTGTCTTGAATACTTTATTATAAGATGAAAAAGAAACTGGAGTATTATGTCCTTCGGTATAGAGTTTATACATTATTGATAATGATAAGTCAGATGCTAAATATTTTTGCTCCGTATTGCGCCGGGTATAATGGCTTTCATAGGCTGAAAAGCTCTGGATATGATTTCGAACTTCGTTTAACTTTTCCTCGGGCATTTTATGTGTTGGAAAATGTCGTGGTCTCAGATCAGATGGAATGGTGGAGCCAGGACATTTCCGCTTTTTTCCTACTACTGTGCGTATAAATTGATCTGTTTCATCCAGCGTATATTTGAAACTTCGCTGGCAGACAGATATACGTTCTTCGTTCACAACAAGGTAGTAGTAGTTAGAGTACTCACGGTTTCGAGTAGCAGACGAACTTTTGATTATTCTCCGACTTTTTTTCTTTTATATTTCAATGAGGCCAGCGAAGAATGACTGACGAAGGTTGTAACTTCCTAATTCCCAATATTCTTGAAAAATCGCTTTTTGTTGAACTGGGTCCACCTTATTCTTGCAATTTGTTCTGCAAGTTACCAATTTCTTCAAATTGGGGTCTCTGACAACTATCCCTTTAACATATTCCTTTCCTAAATTCTTCTTAATCGAGTTATGTTTCCTGCTGTTATGTGTACATGTGGATATTTCCAATTCGTTCGTGTACAACATAGGTTCACAATCTATTTCAACCATTTCCGAATTTAGGTTTCGTTCAAGCTGAGTGGCTGCATTACAAGTTTCAGAATCACATTCTGATTCAGTAATAGGCCTATCAGGTCTCGGGGAATATGGGGGATCCTTAAAACTGTCGTCGTAGTCATCGTGTTGGAAGTACAGGAAATGATGCTCCAAAACCGATACATCAAATGTGAATCCATTCATCAAATGAGAATAAGTCTCATTTTGAACCTCGGGCGAAAATGTTTTAATTTTTTCTGTGCTCACATCAACGACTCCTGCAACGGCATGATTGCAGCCAAAAAAATAATAATTTTTTTACCAATGTCTGTTGGTTCTCCATTATCAGAACTGTTATTTTCGGGGATATTTTCCGACACTGATAATTTGGGGATTTTATATGACTTGTATAGTTATGGCTTGTATCAGCAAACGGGCCTTAGTTGGTTTTGCGAAAAAGATTTTATGTTTCAATAACCTTTCGAAATCATCATATGTAAACTTAGGAGTAAGCTTGCAAGTATTCTTAATTTGGTAAAAACCATAATTTCGACTTAAGAGGATTTGTCAAAATGAAAAATTACAAGTTAGACTTTTGCGAGAAATTTTATGACATAATTTTTTTTACCAGAATTATTTTTAGAAGCTAACTATGTGGAATGTAAACAAAATAACTAATATAGACCTAAGATATTTTTCGAAAGCCATTGTGTACCAAAACTCTACTTAAGTTATTTAGGCGGTTTATTATCTCTGTATCTATTAGTCATAGAAACATACCAAAAATACCAAAATAAAGTTCTTTAAGAGCATAACACGATTCTTGACATAACTCGAAATTTGCTTAAGTCGACTTAAGTTACTTCGTCATATAAGCACAGAATTGTCGATGAAGATGAAGGCGGCGTGTAAAATGTTACAAAATATATGTTTTTAGTTGAAAGGGTAACATATGAATTCCACATCTTTGGCTACAGGAACATCCATTAATTTACACGATAATGAAGATCGAACAGCACAAAGTACTCCACCCCAACTGGAGCATCTGGTTGAAGATGCCTGTCACGACGAAACACTTGGAAATCAGCACAAAAAAGTTCCTCGTTATAGAAGCTAGCATTAAGCCAAGTTTCAGTAAAACAAATAACGTCATAAGTTGAAACATGCGATGCAATAAAAAGCAAAGAAGATTTTGAACGGATACCATACTTGTATACTTGTAGTTAAGGTGCAGGATTTTGACAGGCGGCAATACATCATATCTATTACGTTTATATCAAACATTGTGAATTGCTTACAGAATTTAACTAAATAAAAAACGATTTATTATTATTATCCTTATAACAAAATAAAAACTCGTTTATAAAATACAACAAAATATTTTGACTTATTTCTAGTTTTGAAAAGGCACTTTAAATTTTATAAACTTTTGCGAGGCCAGGTTTTTATTTTGAAGCTCTCTTTTTTGCTAAAAATTGGTAAATTCCTAATACAGCTGAGGATGTTCCAATTAGTCCCACGTGCCATGTTTTGAGTCGACCGCCCCATAAATATCCGGTAGGTAATGTACTAACTGCATGAGTAAAATCCAGGGAAAGGCGAATTATAGTAAGGATTTCCATGTGTTGCTTCTCTAACAATTTTGCGAAATTTTCCCTTTGTCACATGGAAAGAAAAAAGTTAAAAAAGAAAAATTTTCAATTTACAATAGTTCGAAAGCTCTTTCCACCAAGTGGGCGAAAAGGAACAAAAACATGGCAAAAGAGAGTTTAAAATCAATTTTTCACAAATTAAATTCAATAATTTAATTTTCACTTCAAATAAAAAATTTGTTGGACTAGTAACGCCCTCCAAAAATAATTGCGACTGCGAAAACGGCCAAAAAAGCTGCATATAAAAAAAAATCATAATATTCTGCTTTTTAATAAAATTATTCAACTTTAACATTTATATTTTTTTGAAAAAAGTTATGTTTCTCCATATTGTAAATCAACTTTCAACATTTGACCAAATTTTTCATATGTAGTTACGATGTTTTTACTTGGAGTTTTAATTTAAGTCGAATGTTGTAAGCCAAGTTACAATATTCCAAAATTGATAAATTCAAGGTAGGTCGAGTTACAACATTTCATTGTCGAGAACACTTCTCTGTAATTTATTTCATTTTATAGAATAAAACCCTAAAACCCAATGTTTATTGAATATTTTTAATGTTATGTGGAAAAAGGTCTAAAGTCGGTTTTCTTCAAAATTGTACTTTCGACTTACGGTAGTCTTGTACGAGAGCGTCGATATCTGATAATTACAATACATAAACTGAACCACCACAAGCCTGTTGCTGTATATTTCTTCTTATTTATGCGCGTGAATTTATAAGAAAATAATTGAATCCTCTACAGCAGTGTTTCCCAACGGGGGATGCATGCATCCCTAGGGAGACATCGACTATTTTCAGGGGGTACGCAAAATCTGAAAAACAAAATGGCGGTAGCCAAATTTTAAAAATGTTTCGATGTGTTGTAAACAAAAAAATATCTTGAATTTCTATTAATATTTTTGTTTTTGCCACATACAATTTTCACCACAAATTCAATGTGTTGATCTAATGAGGTTCAATTCCTTAAATTCTTGGAACAGGAACTTAATACTATCAAAAAAATTTCCCATACTTTGCACGTGAACCACCTGTTAGTGGTATCAGCACATTGCAGCACATTTTATAAGCAACTAACAATCACTATCAAACGGTATTTACAGTTAGGTACTATCGTAAGAATTTTATTTTTAAAGGGATTGCAGTCTAAGTGCTAAAAGTAGGGTTGACTCTATTTTAGAACAATCCTTAGGAGAGTAGGACCGGGCATGTTGAATTACTTTTTTGAATTTAGGTTGTAGCGCCCACATAAAGTCACATATCGCTCCAATGGTTAAGCCATTCGATAGAGGGATTCCTTGATTACATTTCAAAGAAGAAATTTTTTTAAATGTTTTATTAACTGCCCTCCAGCTCAATTTAAAGGGTGATTCAACATGCCCGCCGATTTGCAAGTGGTGCGGGTAAGTTGAATAATTGTAAGTTTTCATACTTAAGAATGAAAAAAACGTTATTTCTTAAGAAAAAAAAGAATGAAAAAAAGTATTTTATTAAGCAAAAAAAATTTAATATACATTATATAATGTAAATATGAAAAAAAAAAATGAAATTTACAATTTAGTTAATCGCTTATTTGGTTTTTTTAGTTGACCTATTTTTGATTGTTTTCCTGCTGCGTTTTTATAAAAAATGTAAAAAATCATCAAGAAACAAACAAAAATTGATAAAAGAACAAAGGAAATGTGAAACCAACGTCAAAAAACCAAAAAATGCGTAAGAAAAAAATGATTCAACTTGCCCGCCAAGCCGTTATTCAACTTACCCGCAATCCACTTTTTTGATATTTTCTCTTAGAAAAATCACAAAAACAATAAATTTGAATGTCCCTTGAGGTTTTTTGAAGTGAAAACTTCTTTAGCGGCGTTGTGAGTGATTTCAAACTCGATGAAACGAAAAAGCGACAGTAAAAAGAGATAGGATATTTTAGCCTACGAGAAAATGAGATAGAATACAGATGGGTGCCAGTCAATTTATCGTAAACAAGATTGTCGGGAAGGGGGAAGGGGAAGAGGTAGGGGTACGGGAAGGGAAAGGAGAGAAGGGAGAAGTGGTAGGAGGGAGAAAGTGGAGAGAGGAGGCGATAAATTATGTTTCGTCATAAATTGCAATATATACATATCTACTCGTATATAAATAAAAATGGATGTTTTATTGTTTGTCTGTCTGCCTGAGATTACAAAACTCAAAAACTACTGGACCGATTTTTATGCGTTTTTTTGCAAAATAATCTGTGTTGCCAGGAGCAGGTTTTTAGCTATGTAGATTTTCAAAATTCGAAATGGAAGGTCCTTTAAGGATAATGAAAATATCCTTTTTCCCATTTTCCCCGGAAAAATTTGCATTTTAGGGTTTTTGGGGTCACTGATCACGAATCCGGTATCAGATTTTCAAAATTCGAAACGGAAGGTCCTGTAAGGATAATGAAAATATCCTTTTTCCCATTTTTACCCGGAAAAATAGGCACTATGGGGTTTTTGGGGTCGCTGATCACGAATCCGGTATTAGATTTTCAAAATTTGAAACGAAAGGTCCTGTAAGGATAAATATCCTTTTTCCCATTTTTCCCCGGAAAAATTTGCATTTTAGGATTTTTGGGGTCGCTGATCACGAATCCGGTATTAGATTTTCAATAAAAATATAATATGACTTTTGAACTTGGTACCAATATTATAATAAATAAACGCTATAACTATCCCACACCTGATACCGCATTCGTCTCATTCTCTCGCTGTTTAGTTTTCCTAAGGTTTCACTTCTACCGCGTGTGCACTGCACACACATGTTTTTTTTATTCTAGAGGTGTTGAACAACACTTTTAACACAAAAAATTTCCAGATTGACAAAAATTTATATGAGAAATGGGTAAATCACTGTATAGTCTAATATTTACTTTTAGAGCCAAAAACACACATATTCCTGTCACTTACGATATAAATAAGGTATCGCTGTCAAAATTTTATGGCAAGTAGAGGACATTAATACTACCAATATACTAAAATTTCAAAAAAATTGACTGGATAGTTTTTTTAAATTTGGCAATAATTCAACATGCCCGGTCCTACCCTACTATTACCGCATTTTATTATAGTTATCGTGTCTCGCTGGGGGGTACGCCAGAGAAAAAGTTGGGAAACACTGCTGTGTAGAATGATATTGTGATTACACTCGTTCACTCGTTAGAGTGAAATCGCTGTTAAATCTACTGGATTTTTGAAAATGATTTTAATGGTTCAGAGAAGAGTCGTTGCCGGCTTAAAGTTTTTTTGCATAAGTTTTACTTGTAAAAAAAACCAAGAAATAACTTTAAAAAGAAACAATCACTAGGTCTCTCAATTGCTATTCCTTCAGGACTTTCCTCAGGATTGGATCTCCAATTTCGTGATCAGCGACCCCTAAAATCACTAATGCCAGATTTTCCGAATAAAAATTGGAAAAACATGTATATCCTTACAGCACCTTCAGTTTCGAATTTTTAGATTCTCACACCAGATTTGTGATCAGTGGCAACAAAAACACCTTTTTGCTAGTTTTTTAGACAAAAAATTCGGAAAAGGATATTTGCGTTATCTTTACAGAACCTTCCGTTTCGAATTATGAAACTCCAACGCCAGATTTGTGATCAGAAACCCTAAATCTAAAAAAAATACAAACGGCTGGTAGTTTCATCGGAAGTTTGACGACAAAAAAAAAATCCATGAAAAATTGAACAACCCGAAATAAATTAAACATAATAGGGATATTCACATTGGCTATTAAAATAGCTGTTATCGTCGTAAAATAGTTTATTATTTAAAGTTTTGTAAACAGCATCAAAATACACGGCAATATTTTTTGCAAGTTTAACATAATTTTTTATGTATTAACCACATAGTGTAAAATATTAAATTTGGGTAAATATTTGAAATAAGCAAAAATATACCTAGTGAGCTTTGCAATTCACTCATATTTACAGTTTTAGTGAATTATATATTAGTGACAAAAAATGCTGAAACATTGTGTTTAAGTGATTAGAATATGTAGTGCTTAGTGTTTTACGTGATTTTGGCATTAGTGAAAAGAATAGAATGGTTTCCGAAAAGAAAATAACAGATAAAGTGAAAAAATGTGAGTTAAAATAAGGATATCTTTTCGATTTTACCACAATTTTACAATGTTCACTGTTTGGAGCAAAACTTTAACAAATAATACTATTTTACGACGATAACAGCTATTTGAATAGGAAATGTGAATACCCCTTATATAATCATGGGAGTAAATTTAAAATTGGTGTGCGTCGAGGCAGGCTTACTACATAAATCCAACAAGAAACAGGCTTCACTGCAATGATTATATTATTTTATTTTTTCAAGGAATCTTTTTAGTCGGGGCTTTCCAAAATTTTAAATTTGTTTTATAACACAGTTTTGATGCTATTTAGAAAAAGCACCAAATTAACGTCGGTGTATTAAGATTTACTAGCTTTTGTATCACATTTTAGAAGGTTTTTTCACACATACACTCAAAACCGTAAAAATAGTTTTTTTTTGATACCACAGAAATAGTTTTTACCTGGAATTATTTGTCTCAATTTGTCCTAAACATTGCTTATGTTGCTGTAGTGTTGTAAAACTTCGAAGTGTTCTGAAAATAATAATAAAAACTTATAAAAATGCGTTTTAAATATATTCCTTTCTTTGGACAAATTAAGCCAAAAATTAGTTTTACGCTATCCATCAATGAAGGAATTTTTAATTAGATATTACTTCAATAATAAATCGAGCAATAACGAGAAATTAATGTGAAAATTTATGGCATTTCTTTAATTAAACCTCCTAAATAGTAATAGCTAGCACGCAACCATTAAAATAACAAAATAACACTATTACCTCATTAAATTTAAATAAATCGATAACACCCAAAATATGGAATTAATCATATCCCACTTGTCGGGATTTTTTACATCAAGGAGTTGATGTTCCGCAAGCCAACAAACTTTCTCGACGGGGTAATAAAGAGTATCAACAATATTAGCAAAGACTCCCAGAAATGACATGGTCTTATCGGACTCCTGAAAATTATAATATTTTAAACAAACACTGAATTCACAGAATAACAAAAATATTTGACTATATACATACATTTTGTCCAAGTCCATAATCCAAAGAGTATTGCAGCATTGGTATATCATCTACAAGTCGGAGGGTAGCACGGGCTCCGGATATTGCTGAACTAAATTTTGCGAATTTCTTGGATATAACAGCATCTTTATGTAATCCAGCTACCAACTTTGTACTGTAGCAAAGTGTTTTCATCACCTTAAAACCAAGTTAAAAAATATTAAGTAAAAGAAGTTTCAGCTTGTTATGAACGCAGTGATAAGAAACTCAAATACATAGAAAAATTAGAAAAATCAAAAAAAATCAATGTTTTATCAACGTAGGCATGCACATGTCTATAAAAATAGAACGTGTCTCCGTTTATTCGTTCAAAAAGGTCCATCTTCTATATTTTTTCATGTGTCAAAAGATTTTAACACTACTAGCATTCAAATCAAATTTTTTTCTATGTTTGCTTCCACTTGTTGCCCTAGGTACTACCAGTGTTGGGGTTATCTAGATAATAATTATCTAGATAATCATCTAGATAAAAAAAAATGTTATCTTTATCTTATCTAGATAACACCCCAAAAAAGTTATCTTTATCTTATCTAGATAAAGGAAAATCCCATTTATCTAGAGATAATCGTTACCACCGAAAATCAAAAAATTAAATCTGAAAAAATGCTGAAACGAAATTGTTTTCTGCATACTTTTGAAAACCTAAAAACTTTTTTTAGGAACAGTTTTATACTTGGCAACAATTTTTGTTTACGGACAAGGAAGCGAAGTGTCACTCTTTCCCTCGCCTCTCTTCTCTTGTCCATAAAAAAAAGTTCTGCCAGTAACTGTTGCCAAGTGTAAACCTGGCTATGAACGAAATAAAAAATCATAACGTTATAAATTTCCTTACGTAGCAAAATTAAACTTATATTTCGTGACGTTATTTCGTTTTGTATCGATAAAAACTTAATTTCGTTACGTTATAATGTTATTATTCCGTTACACATTGTATTGAAACTGAAAACAAAAAAACGCACTGTAATAATAGTTTATCACAAAGTAATTCAGTTCAGTTTCCATAAAAATAAATTGTATAACAAATAATAAAACTCAGCAAAAAGAAAATACAAATAAAAACGGAAAAAAATGTGATTATTAAGTTAAAAAATCAATAAAAAATACAAAAGACAAAAAATCACACAAAAGTTTTGTTCATTTAAAAAACTGTCTCCACAAAAGCGTGATTTTGATATCAAAGATATAGAATTTTTTTATAGAATTTCGCTCTACTTCTGGAGTTACTAAAAATGAAATCTTTTCGCTACCAAAAAACTTGCTTAGAAGATTTCCATTTTTGTATCTCCAGAAATAGAGTGAATCTGGCCAAAACAAAATCCGATTTAGAATCAAAATACGATTAAAAACACTACTCCAATATTTTTGATGATATTTTATGTTTGTGGGGTTATACTTGATGAACTTTTGTGGGAAATTTCACAAAAAATAATACTGAACAAAACAAGGAAATACTAATAAACAACGAAAAAACGTAATATTTTTTTCATTTTTCGTTATGGTAACGGAATTGAATTTCTATAACGTTCATTATAACGTAATTTTGAAGAAAAAGCCCGAAAATCATTTCGTTATTTCGTTACGTTACGATAACGTTTCTTATCCGTTTTCTTTTATTATTATTTCGTTTCTTATTATATTTAAATTGGAAATCAAGAAAAGCAAAAAATTTTGTGCTATTTTTTTTAGTACGTAATTTTGAATTTTGTGCAATGTCAAAATAAATATTTATCTAAAAATTATCTAGATAATTTGGCTTTTTATCTTATCTTATCTTATCTATTATCTTTCATATTTTCATTATCTATTATCTTATCTAGATAAACATTACGAGCATTTATCTTTATCTTTATCTAGATAAAAAAATAATTATCTGGCCCCAACACTGGGTACTACACCGTAAGGTGGAACTTGGCATCTGCAAATTAAGTTTCCGAAATATTTTCTTCTCCGGTACACGAATCTATATGTTTATACATGGCTCGCGACCTATAAATGAATTCCAACATTTGTACGTCTCTAATTTTCTACCATAAAACCAAAACATAACAAAAGCTATAATTGCCAATCTGGCAATCATTGGAGACCCGAATGGTGATATTCGTATCAAAATTCGAACAGTTGTATCAAAATTCCTCTTTGAAGTCAAACTTTGCAATAAAATTTTTTAAAATTTATTCCAATTGGATTTTGATGTATGGAAGTTTTATGTAGAATCATATTCTAAATAACTTTTGTTCTTGGACTTTTTTGATAATATGAACAGTTTTTGAGATATTCGTAAAAAACGTTTTCGTTCGTATGGTCCATTTTTTCCCATGAACGAACTTAGCCTCGCATTTTACGAAAAACGGATCTGCGCAAAATTTCAAGTCTCTAGCTCAATCCGTGCGCCCGCAATCCGCGCCACAGACGGACAGACGGACGGACGGACATGCTAAATTCAACTGTTTTTTATCATTCTAAACACACTGGTGTAATTCGTTTTTTTATGTGATGACGGGATCTTGGCGTTACAAACGGTAAGGCAAATCTAATATACCCTTTGGTTTCACCATACGGGTATAAAAAGATTAGATGGAATTTAATGAGACGTAAAACTTAAAAGTAACGAAGATTAAAACATAATTCTTTGCTTATCTTTTGTGATTTTTTCAGAAATCGTGCATTTTTTTCGAAAATCGTAAATTTGTTTAGATAGCAATTTAACATAACTCATCACACGGCAATTTGATTGAAATATATAATTAAATCGTTGGGGAAACGAAAAAAGTTGCTTTTGGTAAACTTTTTTATGTTATGCGAATTCAAAGCATTAACCAATTTGTTTTTATTCTGGCTTTTAGAATTTTTGGACCAAAACTGGTTTGCCACTTTCTATTTACTTGTTGTTGGGTTGTTTTATTTTTTATATTTCTTAAATTTTTTATATTTATGGTCGACTTTTTTATGATACTAAAAATTCAACTTATGACAAAAGGGTAATACAGATAATAAATCGGTTGTTTACGTTGTAGGGAAAAAGTGTTGTACATTTCCAGGAAATAAACCAAAAAGTCGTTTAACTGAAATTTTAAATTATTTTTAGCAAAGCAAGAATTCTGGTTTTGACTTTTATTTTCAAGGACAACATCATTCCTGGCCAAAGTGCGGAATTAAACGAAAACAAACAAAAACTGGTCACACAGAATTTGAATTACGATTAGACCAATAGAAAGCGAAAGTTCATTTTACCTAAAAATTGCGCATGATTAAATGATAAATTAACAATCTTCCACATCAAATACAGTTATCTCGAGTTTTTAAATCATGCGGTGCATATCCGATGCATATTCGAGATTTTGCTAGTGCCGAACTTTCGAAGGAGTCTTTTTTTAATAATTGTTTATATACGGTTTTTTACGTAAAACGAGTCTCAACTATATTGGTTTAAAATTTAAATATTTATAACTTACTTTATCCCGGCCCCCGTAACTATCCAGCATGTCACAGACTTCATTTAGAAATTTACTCATTTTGCCAATACACTAACTGAAGACTTGAATAATTTTGTTCGCATTACACGTAATTGAAGTGTTTTCCCAGAGTCATTGCCCAGGTGATAAGGTTTTAATAGAATTTCAAATCAGTCGTCAATTATCAGTTAATTTGCATTCATTCTCTCATTCCAAAAATACAACACGACAACAATACGAAAGATCGGAACTCAGTGAAGGAATATTTGATTTGACGTTTTGTTTTTGTTGATTTCGGAATGACCAGTGTTAATAACACTAATTTTGTCTGCGAAAATAGTTTCGTTCCAAGTACAGTTAGGTAAGAAATTTTTATTGAGTGAGAGAAAATAAAGGTGGACCTAGGAGACGAGACAGTTAAATGATGGCGCAATAGAAGCTTTCTTTGCTTGCTTCACTTTAATGCCTGGAGCCCAATGAACGCAACTAAAACGCACAAACTGTCACTTACAAGTTTGTTCCATAGAAATCATTTGAAGTGAGCACAGTGAACCCAGTGCACGCAATTACAGCGCAAAAGTTTGTAAACTTCTAACTTTGCCGCAGCAATTCTACGTTGACAGTTCATAAAGTGAGGTTGGGGAAATGTCGTTCGAGGAAAAATTGCTAGCCTTAGTGCAATAACATACAAGTAACAAAGATAAAGACCAACAAAGCAAATTATCGCTTCAAAATTATCCATTTTTATAATTTTTCTAACTTTATACCACTTTACATTATGTCACTTGTACTACTTCACGAGATGCCATTGGGCTCTGCCCCTGAAATCAAGTGCTGCGTGACAGTTCACAGCGTTGGAGTTGCGTTCGCGTTGCGTTCATTGGGCGCCAGAGGTAAGCCGGAATACAATTGGCCTGACACAACGTTTACGACGACAGATTACGGCGACAAAGTTGTCCTCCATATAAGATTCCGCACACTTTCTTTCATTTTCTTCTTTATAAAACATACATTTGGGTTTATTTTTGCAGTCTTTGGCTATATGGCCTTTTTCTGCACATCTCCTGCACAGCTCTGATCTGTCGTAGGTACTTTGGCAAACTTTCGCTATGTGCTCAAACTCGAAGCATTTGAAACACCTTGGGCGCATTCACGGTACTCAACGGTTGAGAAATTTGCTCAACAGTTGAGAGATTTACTGATCATAACCACTGATCGCACGCCATTTTTTGTATCGAAAAATTTCTGCGATACTTTTCTGCGCAACTGATGGATTGAGTATTTTGACAGATAACAACTGGCGTTTTTTCGAAGAACAAAATATTTGAAAAAACAGAATGGCTTTTCTGGATCAAATTTACAAATTAAATTATATGGAATATAATATTTTCGAAACTCCGGAGGTGCATCACAGGTTACAAACTGATAAGTTGCATTTTATTGGTTTACAAGAGATGGAAATATTTCCAATCGTTTGAAGAAATTTTTCATTCCGCACTTTCACCGATTCACGGCCTTTAAATATTTCATGCGCAAATAAAAATGTTTGCATAATTCCAACTAACAATTTTCACACAACAAATTTTCCCTCCATTTGTCTATGACAAGATTGACAGATATCAGCTGTTTAATGTATCGAAGCATTCACGAGAACTAATCGAGATTTACTCAACCGTTGAGTATTCGTGAATGCGCCCGTTCTTAATATCACTTTTTCCCCAAGTCGGCAGATAAGTTATCTTATCTGAGATAACCTGTCTTAAATGTAAACAATCATTGACATGTAAAAAAAGTCAGCTGTTTAAACTTTTAGGCTCGCCGTCTACTAAAGCGTGCCCTACATGTTACTGCATGCTGTCAAGCATCTCATGTTGTGACTGCAATTTGATCGTGCATGGCGATGCTCTCATGGCACAATCCAGGCTTGACAGTATGCTGCCGAATAACAGACACAGCTGACGTACTATTTAGCTGAACTACGCCAGCTAACTTAGTTCACCTGCTTCATGACCGCGCGGTGTCGCTGCATAGTTTAGTTTAGGTGGGCGGCCCCCATTTAAATCATCCTCAGCGCTACAGCTCTCGAAGGGCCTGGACCTGCTCAATTGAGGTTTATAGCCCTATTATGTAAGTCGTGCGGACTCGTCAGTCCGCAGTGATCGTCAAGTCCGTTCCGCAGTGATCGTCAAGTCCGTTCCGCAGTGATTTGGTATTATGTAAGTCATGCCGTTTGCGGACTAGACTCTCTGCGAACATTTGCGTTGGTTCGCGTTGAACTGTCAAACGTGAGAAAGATTCGTTTCAGTTGTCAAAGATTTTATTTATTTTTCAAAAATATAGCAATGTTTCCAATTGTAGCACTTTTTTTCTTTAATGATAATAACACTGATATGAAAATTATAAGAAAATCAATTATAAGAAAATCAATAATAAGAAAATCAAACACAGTCTCTTTTTTTCATAACCTCGAAATGTCACTGGAAAAGATGAGTCCGCAGCCAAATAGATGCGAACTTGAAATTGCTTGAAATGCAGGTCGTGCGGACTTACATAATACCAAAACAGTGCGCAGTGGCAGATTTGCCGCAGTACGACGAGTCGCGCGACTTTCATAATAGGGCTATTAATAACAATTTCTTCTTTCTCTGCTTCGCACCTACAATTTTACATGGATTGCGAACCATGGATGAATTACAACATTTGTAAAGTTTTTACGTCACAACCCATCAACAGCAGAGGCCGTGGTAGCAATCTAGACCGACTACTCATTTCGTAAAGCAAGTTGAGTGGACAACCCCATTTAAATCGCTCACATAGCTTAACTCACTTAGGTTAGGTGGACAGCGGGCCTTTTTCCAAAAAGCTCCAGCTTTGAAATAATGAATACAGATGTCATTTTCATGTGGCCAACCTCAAGCTAGAACCTGAATCGTACGTCGATGCGCCCGTCATGCGTGCGTCCGGTTGACAGTTCGATGCGGTGACAGTTGGGTACGGCAACGAATCTGGAGTTAACTCATTTTTTGCACTTCTTCTATTAGTTTATCGTCGAAACAATTACTTTCAATTTGTTCCATACTTAAATTGCTTAAATCGTAAACAAACTTTTTTGCGAAATGACATTTCCGTGCGTTGCCGCCAGAGCTGGGCGTACTTAAGTACTTTTTGTACTGCAGTACAAAACCAGTACCAGTACATTGGTACTGATACTGGAAAAAATCAGTACCAGTATTTTAGATAGAGAGAAAAACAGTACCAGTACCAGTACAAGTACTGGTACTGGTACTGGTACTGTTTTTCTCTCTATCTAAAATACTGGTACTGGAAAAAACAAGTATCAGTACTGAGTACTGGTACTGGAAAAACCAGTACGCACTTCAGAATTTTAAAAATACTGCATTACTTTAAAAATACTGCAAGTTTTTCAATACATGAGAGGCGATTTTTTCATTTTCTGAATTAAATCAAAGTTTGCACTTTACATGTACTCGCGGAAATAGCTCTTAACTGAGAAAACCGCATAAGTTTACCATTTGCCAAATGAAATATCAAAATTTTTATGGAAAATAATTTGCAGCAGCCTGATCCGCGGTGATTTTGAAGTGTCAATAATCGAGAAAATTTATGCTCATCGTATAGAACAGTGGTTCTTAACCTTTTTGTAGGTACCGAACCCCACCAGTTTCATATGGGCGTTCACCGAACCCTTCTTAATTGGAAAAATAATATATGATTTTTTCAAATTCAAAACATAGGTATATATTTATACACGGGTGTACAAAATGAACAGAACCATTCGGAACAAGAAACAAAACCATTATAACATGATTTTCACATAAAATCAAAAACATAATAATGAATATTTACTGCAAATCAGTGTGTCGTCTGCTGTTGCCTTTCAGAGACCAGTTCAGAAATGCGCGGCTTTACCTTGGCAAGTGCCACTCTCATGTAATTTTCGCAACAAAGTCTGTTCCTTTTCTTCGTTTTTATGTCCAGCATCCTCGAAAAGGATTGCTCGCAAAGATATGTTGTAACAAACGGTATGAAAATCTCCAGAGCTTTCTTAGCAATAACAGGGTACGTTACCATTTGTTGACACCAAAACGTTGAGAGCGTTGTTGTTCTGAAGAGTTGCTGTTGAATCTGGCTCTGCTGAATTTCAATGATTTCATTGAGGTATTCATTATTGGCATCTGTTGTCTCAACACTAAACGTATTTGTACGAATCGGAGGCTAGCCTCTATGAAGAGAATTTGTCCCTCACCATCACTTGGCCGGAGCGAAAGACGTGCAGCCTCAAAATGAGTCCTAATAAACACACTCTTTGAATGCGAAAATAGTAGTAGATTTACTACAATCGCTGGTGAGAGTCGGGTGTGTGTTTTGACCTCCGCCGAACCCTGGAGACTGACTCACCGAACCCCTGGGGTTCGATCGAACACCGGTTAAGAACCACTGGTATAGAATAATGTTTGATGTAATGTTTGTTGTAATTGTAAACTGTCTAATGGTTTTTTGACTGAATTGAAGTCAAAAATCTACAATTAATTTCCCTAAGCTCAGGAAAATTAATTGTTGTTTGGAGTGGTTGGAGTGGTATTAAACATAATTTTATACGAAAAAGTGATCATTTTTAAATTTCGTGGAAAACGTTTGGGATTAAAGTCACTTCCACAATTAGTTTGAAGAGTACGTCATGCAATAGTTTGCATATGAATATGCTGAATTTTTTTTATATTCAAACACTTGTTTTCTTAATTTTTTTTTAAATAAAAAGCCGGTGTCTGTCTCGTAAAGACGGCCAAAAGACGTGGATACGCCTACATCGAACGCCAATAGATGTTTAACACTTTGAGCCCCACGTGCCGACCATTCATAAATGTATTCGGAAGTCGCGGAAATTGCACAAAACATTTTCTTACATCTTCCTGTAATACTTATGTAGTTGTTCAATAATTTTCGAAAGTAAACTAACTAAACAAATAACATAACCGAGTTTTATTAACCCTTTCATTCACGAATTATTTCTAGACCTGAAATAATTATTTGAAGCATTTTAACTAATTAAGGGAGGCTTAATTAACATAAAAAATAAAGTTTTTTCAAATATATTTTTTAAACAGGGGTTTTAGAAGATGTACAATATGTGTCTATTGGGTTCAAAACGAGTCTACTCCACTATAAGCGATTTCGAGATAATGCAGAAAAAGCTATAGTTAATGTATGCACCAACCAACCGAAATCTCTGCATCTTCAAATTAAAGTGCAACATCATAAAAGCTAATATTATAAGTGTCATAAATCAGAAGCACCTAGGTTTTCCAAAATTTCAATATTTAATTTGGAATAGAACCACTTTGACGCTAACCCCTTGTAATAGAACCGCTTTGAAAATAATGAGCGTGGAATAGATAACTTTTGAACATAACAAATAAATTCAAGTCAATTCAAGTCAAGTAAAAAATGTTTTCCCTTTCTTCATATTATTGTTATTCATTTATTACACAGTAAACTTCTTAACAAGTAATGTTTTTTATACCCGTATGGTGAAACCAAAGGGTATATTAACTTTGCTTTACCGTTTGTAACGCCAAGATCCCGTCATCACACACAAAAATGAATTACACCAGTGTGTTTAGAATGATAAAAAAAATTCAATTTTGCATGTCCGTCCGCCTGTCTGTCCGTCTGTCTGTCCGTCCGTCTGTCTGTCTGCCTGTCTGTCTGTCTGTGGCGCGGATTGCGGGCGCACGGATTGAGCTACAGACTTGAAATTTTGCGTGGATCCGTTTTTCGAAAAATGCGAGGCTAAGTTCGTTCATGGGCAAAAATGACCCATAAGGGAGGGGGGGTACCCCCCATACGAACGAAAACGGTTTTTGTGAATATCTCAAAAACGGTGCATCTTATCAAAAAAGTGCAAGAACAAAAGTTGTTTGGGATATGATTCTACATAAAACTCCCATACATCAAAATCCGATTGGAATAAATTTTAAAAAATCTAATTCGAAAATTTGACTTCAAAGTGGAATTTTGGTACAACTGCTCAAATTATGATACGAATATCACCATACGGGTTTTCAATAATTGCCAGATTGGCAATTATAGCTTTTGTTATGTTTTCACCCTAACTATGATGACAAATAATGATATAAAACAAATAGGGAATGCAATACCGGGATCCCGGTATTATCATTTTACAAGACCGAACTAGCGGTATACACTCTCGAAAAAATGGAGTCGATTACGCACCGAAAGGGAGTTTGAGGGAGTCCATCACCTATTGGAGAAAATCGAGCACCGGGCTAGGAGTTCACAACAATTCCTTATGGGTGTTAATTTTTAACAATTTTTCGGTGTTAAACCAAACTTATTACCAAGAAAAAAACCTCGCAAATTCTCTTTTTTTGCAAGCATTTGAGATGTTTTGAGTTTTTTTTCGTGTTTACAAAGTTAATATTGACTTGTTAAAAACTTTTCTTGCATGTCTCTGCCGGGACTCGAACGAACACGGGACCTCTCGAATTGTAAACCATTTGCCTTCCCAATAGGCTGTTGAAGCCAATTGGCAAGCCTCTTCTAAACGTGAACGCCCTTTACAATTAAATAACTCCTAAAAGGGGTTGTAGTGAATTTTTGACTCCTTTTCGGAGTTCATTTAAAATTTAGGTCAAAACGGTGTTAAATTGAATATTTAGCTCCGTAAAATACAAATGTAAAAATTACTCCGCGCTACGGTGTTAAACTTTTAGCTATGTTTTCAGGCGGAGTTAATTCGTCCCCGGATTTTTTCGAGAGTGTAGAGATTACCTCCGCTATTGTATTCCCTAAAAACAAAACTCTTAATTTTACCTTTTCGCGCTAAAATAATTTTATGCAAAAATACTCACTTTGATTATATTTTCTGCCTTGGTTATTAGTTGCAATGGGAATAGCACCACTTTGATACTCAATGGAATAGGCTCGCTTTGATTCTTACATACATAGGGAATAGAACCATTTTGAAACTAAACCGCATTTTCAAACCGATTTTTAACGGTGTAAAACAGTTTTGATCATAACCAATGGTTAAGTAAGTTGTGGGAACCAACAGTGGGAAACAAAATCAATCGTAACCTCATTTTTTTCAAAAATGGAGTAGACTCGTTTTGAACCCAATAGACACATATATTGTACATACTTTTTATGCGAACATCTTTGAATTTTTTCAGTATTTTTTGAAAAGTACTGGTACTTGAAATCAGCTCCAGTACTTTATGTACTGGTACTGATTTTTGTTTTCAGTACCAGTACAAAAAAGTACTGGTACTGGTGTTAAGTACCAGTACATTATGTACTGGTACTGGAAAGGCTATTTCAGTACCAGTACCATATACTGGTACTGGTACTGATGTACTGAGTATTTTGCCCAGCTCTGGTTGCCGCATGTAAAAGTAGAAATTCGACCTACTCTATGCGGTTGCCGCATCGGAAAACGTATTATTAGGGGAGTACTCATAGCAGCCCGTTGATTCTACTCGAACTGTCAACGTGACGGACGCATGACGGTCGCATCGATATACGATTCAGGTTCTACCTTCATAGTAAAAGACAAACTAAAGTGCGTCATTGAGGTACTCGAACTTACCGTTGAATGGGACCAGACCGATCAAAAATGTTGGTTTAATTGTAATACCATATTTTAAAATTATTTTCAAAAATCAGTGAAGTTACAACTTTTTTAAATATATACGTTCATAAAATTTGAAATTGACCAGACTCACGGTTAATATTTTACGGACAAAAGAAATTTGATCGGACTCGCCCCAGTATATCCATGGGTTTTCATATAAAGCCTAGTACGCAGTTCGAGTAAAATGAAATTTTCCATACAAATTTAACACTGCGCTTAAATTTAACCTCAGAAATTTTACCAAGCGGCACGCAGTTCGCTGGTAAAATGATGTGAAAAACTCATGTTGCAATGTTGCCTCGCTAGATGGTGTAGAAAGTCTCCACTTGATTTTACCAGCATTTTAACTGTTCGGTACATTAAATTCGAGGTAAAAATTTGACAGATGAAAATAATAGAGGTTCTGTATCCAGTTTTCTTAACGAGTGTGGTTTTTTAATTGTGTGTGCTCGGCTGTCAATGTTTTTTCTCCACAAACAGTTTTTACTTCGGTTTTAATGTGCGAATTTGGAGACCGCGTTAAAATTTCATTTTACTCGAACTGCGTACTAGGCTTAAAGGGATAAAAAAACGACTAAATTGCACAAATCTTTTATTTATAAAAGATGGAAAACCTTATGAAGACGGAATGTTGTCCGGAATTATTGCTGGAAGCAAATTTATGCGTTTTCCCATAGTCCGGGATGTTGCAGGCGGGTGTTTACCAATTCGTGCCTCTTTCACCTAAGCTATGTGAGCGATTTAAATGGGGTTCAGTGTTGCCGGAGACCTCAAGCCCAAAATAGCTGAAATGAGGAAAAAAATCTCAAAAGTCTCCGAAATTATAGACAAAAATCGCTAGTTTTGAGACTTTTTTTTAATGCATATTTAAACATATATCTTGTTTTCAAATCGCTTTTATTCTTTGTTTTTAACAATAATAAAATATAATAATAATAAAAAACAACTTTGTCTTCTTAAAAAACACAAAATAAAAAAATTGTTAAGTTCTTCTTAGAAAAATAATAACTAAATAGACTTCAAGTCAAAATATCTACATAAAATTTACTCACATCTGAGATCAAAGATTTATTTATGTCTAAATCCATTGTTGTTAGGTCTTAATTCAATTTTCATTAATTTTTTGCATTTTTATCAAATGTTCTTGTGTAACATAAAGCCTAGTACGCAGTTCGAGTAAAATGAAATTTCCTATACAAATTTAACACTGAGCTTAAATTTAACCTCAGAAATTTTACCAAGCGGTACGCAGTTCGCTGGTAAAATGATGTGAAAAACTCATGTTGCAATGTTGCCTACACTAGATGGCGTAGAAAGTCTCCACTTGATTTTACCAGCATTTTAACTGTTCGGTACATTAAATTCGAGGTAAAAATTTGACAGATGAAAATAATAGAGGTTCTGTTTCCAGTTTTCTTAACGAGTGTGGTTTTTTAATTTAAAAAAATGGAAGAATATTTGGATTTTGAAGAAATTGAGGAATTGGACGTTGCTGCTATGGAATTAACTGAAAGCATCAAGGAATTAGTGAACCTTCGAAAAGAGGCGGCATCCAATCCCGCGCCCACTTTAAAGCATATGGCGATGCTCACAAACCTTGATCGAATGCTTCAAAAATTACCAGATGACAAGGTGGAAGAACTGGGATTCATGTTCGCGAAGTTAACTTTTGAAGAAATACAGAAGCACAGTCTACCTAAACGAATCAAATAATTTTGTTTCTTGTTTTTGCTTTGTTATTAAGCCTTTCAAATAAAATTGCATTATTTCATATTATTTTTATTTATTTTATCTGAAAAACAAAAACAAAATTTTAATACACAGGACATGTCGATAAAGCTGGCTTCATCAAAATAGAGACGTGTTCGTTATTTATTTATCCGAATTGACTGGACAGGACATGGACAGGTAGTGAGGATTAAGGTCTCCATATACATATGTATATGCTTAGTCAAGAATTATAAAATTAAAATTTAAAATTATTCCAAGTAAACCGCTTTTCGTTGCCATGGTAAAGACCCCTCGGCAGAGTTGACATATTCCTTCAGTTGATCACGGATGTATTTTCCACAATTGGTATGTCGACCACCAGTTGATGGCCTAAGTTTCGTTGCATTTAATGTGTTTTGCTTAATTTTTTGTCTCCATTCACCTTCCATTAATTTGCCGTTTTCATCATAATAATCTGCATATTTCGAAGGACAGTAAGTTTCTTTATTTGTTCGTAGAAGAAAGTTGTGTAAATAGCAGCAAGCACTTATTATCTTCTGAGCCCGATCTGGATTGCGAAACATGGTTCTTCCGAGACATATCCACTTGGAACACAACGCCTCGCTCTACGCATGCCAAATGCATTTTCAATACAACGCCTCGCACTACTCAGCCTGTAGTTGAAGATTCTTTTTATTTATTTTATTTTTTATTTTTTTTATTTATTTTTTTATTTAGGCAACAAAATAATAGGGGAGTTTCTCCTCCCCAATATTCGCATCAACTGGGAACGGCAAATGGTCTCGCAATGTCGCTTTCCCAAATTCGCTTGTGGCAAAAACCTTTGCATCGCCTACGCTCCCATGAGCGCCGATATCCAGATATGTAAACTTATATTTCGCATCTGCAACTGCCATTAAAACGATGCTGTGATATCTCTAAGAACCGAATAAAATGTAGATTGGAAAATAAAGTTATGATTTTATAACTGGGATACCTTGTAATTATAAAAAAGGCTTCCTGCATTCCTTGGACATTTAATAGCTACATGTTTGCCATCAATGGCCCCAAGACAGTTTGGAAAATTCCATTGCGAATTGCAGTCATTGGCTATTTCAACAAACTTAGCTTCATTTAATGTTGGAATTTCTTCATTTAAAGTTGTGCATATAGCAGTAGAAACGTCATCTAAAATCTTTCCGAAATGCTGCTTGCTAATTCTATAAATTGAAGCCATATGCCTTTGAATTGATCCACTTGCAAAGTATCTATGTGAAACGTGAAATAATATTTTAAATTGTAAGAATAATAAAGTTATATGCAACTACGCAAATACATACTCCAAAACAATCGCCAATTTCTCTTTTGGTAAAATCTCATCAGGTCTTGTTCGCTTAGCTGCCTGTAACTGCGGCTCCAATAGTTTAAAAAGATCATTAAAAACAGAAGGTTTCATGTGGAAGTTCTCTCTGAATACTTTTTAGTTGGCAAACATATCAGAAAACTGAAATATATATATCATATTATTAAACCTTCTTCAGCAAATTAAAAACTTTCAGACGTCTGTAGCAAAGCGACCCTTTGTTTTTCGTTCCTTTAAATAGGGATTAACCCAAATCGACGGCGGTCTTCTGCTGTCCAGTTCAAGCATTTGGACTACGAGTGATGATGCAGAAACAATTATGTCGTCTAGCAGATTGTCATCCATATTATTAACTTTTAAAATTCAGAATACACAAAAATCAGAAACTTCTTGCTCGGCTGTCAATGTTTTTTCTCCACAAATCTTAGCTGTCAATTTGATTTCTCCACAAACAGTTTTTACTTCGGTTTTAATGTGCCAATTTGGAGACCGCGTTAAAATTTCATTTTACTCGAACTGCGTACTAGGCTTAAATGTAAAAAATTGTGCAAAAATGATGTTTATTAGCAAAACAGTTTTTTTTAAAGAAATTTTTGAAAATCGCTGAAAATCTCCGAAAAGTCCCCAAAAGACCACTAAAATCTCAAATCTCAACACGTGCTTTTTAAGGCATGAAAGTCGCTAGAAATGAGACAAGTCGCTGAAAATGGCAACACTGATGGGGTTGTCCAATTCGTGCCTCTTTCAAATGGAGAGAAAAGGCATCGGTAAAAATTGTTATATCGTTACTTTGGGGTTCAGGAATTTGAGAAATCACTTTTCGTGGATCAAATGGAAAAATCCCACATTTACTAAATCCCGAAATAATATTGGTTGATGATCCTTTATCGATGTCATCATATGCTTGCTTTAACAAGCGAGGAAATGATGATTTGGGTAATACTCCACGATTGTTTATTTTCCATTCATTTATTTTCCAGAACATTTCACAATTTTTCCTTTCCCATTCAAATAACTTTGTACAATATTCCTGATTTCTAATCTACATAACGGAAAACCCCATTGTTCACACGTTAACAATCCTTCCTTTAACTGATTTTCCTTTGTTGTTGATAACGCCGTTTGTCCTCCTGATTTTTTTTTTATATTTCCCATTAATTTTATAATGGATGATTGTGTAGGGTACTGCATATTTTTCTGATCCTTCCTCAAACTTAATTTATCTGACTTACGTCGCGAACAGCATTCTCAAGGTAAGTTTTATTGTAATTTTCTTTTCCGGAGGTTCCAGTTTGCCTTAAATAATTTCGAACTATGATCGGATCCGCCCCACGTTTTGCAAGAAATTGATATTTTCCTTTAAAATTAACATTTCAGTCATCATAAAATTATTAAAATAAATAAATATTACCTCTCTAGAGAATCCCCTTTCTTTCTCAAAAACGACGGTACATTAATACTTCACGCATTCACTGGGGTACGTTCCTTTATTAACCGTGGTTAACCGCGGTAAAGAGAAATGCGTTCTTAAATGCCTACGGTTAACGCTCAGTAAACTTTACTGCCGTTCCTAAATGCCAAAGTTAAGCTGTCAAAGTTACTTTTCTCAACTCGGCTCGAGAGCTGAGTTGGAGAAAGTTAACTTTAATTGTAATTAAAGAACGCGATAAAGTTAACCGAGACGGTTACAACTGTCAATTCGTCTCGTAGTTTCGAATGAGTTTTGTGCAGGATAATGGTGGATTTTATTCCGCAGCTCCCAAAAACATTGCTTTGATCATTTGTTGGTCCGACATATTTTTAACGTAGTGTTGTGCACATCACTGCTGTCAAAGATAACCAAATCGCGTTCTTTTAATCAGAGTTAACGTCGGTAAAATTTCAACTTTTTCAGAGTTTAATCAGAGTTAACGTCGGTAAAATTTCAACTATAAAAATTTATAGTTTTATGGCAACAAATACACTCCAGCGTTTCTCAATATGTCATTGCTCCGTATTTGCCTAGCATCAAATTTACAGGTCGATTACCTTAGACGCGTCACTTTTCGTGACTCGGATTTTGCCTATTGTATTTGTTGTTTTGTACCAACAACAACAGGCAATTTCGAGTCACGAAAAGTAACGCGTCTAAAATAATCGACCTGTTAATACCCAATAAAATTTTGATTTCCCTTTAATTTTGTCATTAAAATTCTACTGATCGGTCTCGTCCGATTTTACGGTAGCTATAAACGTTATACGGCCCCTAGAGGTACAATATTATTGTGCAATATATTGTACAATATTATTGACATGCCCCTAGACGATGCAATGTTATTGCACAATAAATCAGTTTACGTTTGATTCGTGAGCAGTCAACATGTCTCTAAATGACATTGAAGCTAGTTGTGTAGCCATCACATTCCACAGAGCCGGTAACGCACGATACACTTCGAGGATAAAAGCACGACCTTCTTTTGTTTTCTTCGCCATGATTAGGTGTACTCTCAGCGATATTTCATACGATACTGAGCCAATATTGTGCAATATCGCCCTCAGACTTTACAATAAACCTTATTGTGCAATAAAAATCAAACCGATTTTGATTCCTTCAATATATTGCACAACCGTTCAATATTACCCCTAGACCGTCAATATATTGTACAATTTGTTTTGTTTTGAGTTTATTGCCTTTTATCAGTCGTGAAAGTTTTTTCTGTTAAACCTGAATTAGGTCCAGTACAACTGTGGCACTGTGCTATGACCGTGAAGGTTCATGTTTCGGGCTTAGTCAGATAGAGTTGTGTCAACTCCTCCTGCTCTCTATTACAGAAATTGTTTATTGGATGGATCATAGGAACTTACAAGAAGTTTATATATTCACCATCTGATTTAATTCGGCTATGCGAATTATTTTAGAAAATCTCCGGCTCGAGAATTATTGTTTGTGAATTTACTATTGCAAATGCGAATGGTTTTCGAAATGGTTCCTATGATCCATCCAATAAACAATTTCTGTAATAGAGAGCAGGAGGAGTTGACACAACTCTATCTGACTAAGGCTTCGTCACTCCCGAGCCCGAAACATGAACCTTCACGGTGATAACACAGTGCCACAGTTGTACTGGACCTAATTCAGGTTTAACAGAAAAAACTTTCACGACTGATAAAAGGCAATAAACTCAAAACAAAACAAATGTCCATTCATTGGAATCACAGTCGAAAACCATTCGCATTTGCAATAGTAAATGCACAAACAATATTGCACAATATTGAAATATTGTACAATAATATTGTACGTCTAGGGGCCACATTAGAACGAAACAAAATAAATGTAAAGTAGATTCCAGCAGTTTGATTTAGGTAACTTTCCTATTGTAAAACGATAAATTTACCATACCATTCATGAAATTGATTCTTATGGCGTATTCGAATGGCTAAGTTTCAAAAAAAGTAAAAACATTACTAAGTTTCAAAAAAATTTATTTTATAGAAAACATTAGTTATTAATTATTAGTTCTTAATTTGTTTTAATTGTGCAATCTATTACTTCGCCACCCTCCATATCAAAAGTTGTTGGTGTGTCTTCAAAATTCAGCAATTCTCCATCAAAACTGAAAAAATATAGAGTAATATCAAAGATCATGTATAAATATAAACATAACAAAAGCTATAATTGCCAATCTGGCAATCATTGGAGACCCGTATGGTGATATTCGTATCAAAATTCGAACAGTTGTACCAAAATTCCACTTTGAAGTCAAACTTTCCATTTAGATTTTTTAAAATTTATTCCAATCGGATTTTGATGTATGGGAGTTTTATGTAGAATCATATCCTAAATAACTTTTGTTCTTGGACTTTTTTGATAAGATGCACCGTTTTTGAGATATTCACAAAAAACGATTTCGTTCGTATGGGGGGTACCCCCCCTAATGGTCCATTTTTGCCCATTAACGAACTTAGCCTCGCATTTTACGAAAAACGAATCTGCGCAAAATTTCAAGTCTCTAGCTCAATCCGTGCGCCCGCAATCCGCGCCACAGACAGACAGACGGACGGACAGACAGACGGACGGACAGACAGACAGACAGACGGACAGACAGACGGACGGACATGCAAAAATTAAATATGTTTATCATTCTAAACAAACTGGTGTAATTCATTTTTTTGTGCGATGACGGGATCTTGGCGTTACAAACGGTAAAGCAAAGTTAATATACCCTTTGGTTTTACCATACGGGTATAAAAATGTCCATAGTGGAAAAATCGTTTAATAACTCAGAAAATCTCCCACATTTCGGCTTTCTGCATTTATTTTTACGGTTTCGTACTCCCTCGCATCAGACAAGACGCCCCGGCAGATGGAGGGACCAGGAAACCAGTTTAGCAACGAAGCAATTGGCAAAAAAGAATTAAAAATTTTGTTGTGATTTCGTACTCATTAGTAATGGACGACACGCTGATAAATGGTAGGAAGTATGAAACCAATGAATGATGGGTACAAAATATTAAAAACTGCGTTGTGGTCAAAGAGAGTGGCAGATGGCCGGAATCGCAGGTCGACTTACAAAAATTCATAGCTCGCTACCTACTTAACGCAAATGCATAGTCTTTATATCAAAATCAAAGGAAATTGTTTGGTTTTCGGGGTCGTTGATCACAAATCTGGTGTTAGAATTTCTAAATGCGAAATTTACAAGAAAATCATAAGTGTAGCTAAAATTCCTAAAACTTGCTTGGCCAAACTTTGCGAAACAAGCCTCCACGAGGCCTTGTGCTTAAGTTATTATGCCACAAACTGTTGTTTATGTAAAGTAAAAAAAAATAGTAAGTGCTAGAAGTTCTTAAAAGGTCATCCAATAAGTACACTGTAGAAGGCCAGTTACTATTTCTTAAACGCTTTTATTTAACTTGCTTTCGTTAAGCAAAACCAAATGTAAAATTATGAACGAAATATAAAATCACAAAAAGATCAGAAATTTCACAAAAATAATTAAAATATTTATACTGGGTTAGTGTAGCCAACAGATATATACAGATCCCCCCATCTGCTATCTCAAATGGGACCCTCAAATGTAAACAATTTTGAGGAAAAAGTAAACGTTACCGAAAGTAATATACCTTAACTTACTCGGCCACTGGATTAATTGAATGTTAGCAAACTAGAATAACCATGCGAGATAAACCTTACAAGTTTCAGCAGCTCGGTAATCGTGTCTATCAGGTTGCATATTGGACCAGGGTTCGAATTCTGTGTTGAGCAATTATTATTATTACTTTCTTCTACGGAGTATAATAAAGTATTGTATTCATGAAAAATTTCGACCTCTTAATTTTGCCTAAAAAACATTTCCCGATCACTCCTGAGTCGATTGGAGTCATATTTAAAAATGTCTTTCTGTCTGTCAGTCTGTGTACAAGATTTCTCAAAAACTAATAGAGCTAGCACCATGAAATTTTATAGGCATGTTGGGTCCTGAAATGGAACGATCCTATCAACTTTTGGTGGAAATCCGTTAACCGGAAGTATCCAAAATGGCGGTTTTTCAAAAATCGCAATTTCGTTTTTCTCGATTTACTCCCAAACTACGCGTTTTTAGTGGTCTTAAGTATGACAAAACTTGGAGAAAATAAAATTTCCCATACTTTTGTCTTTAGCTATAACTCGATATCTCAACCTGTTATCGAGATAAACAGTTATTTCCAAAAAAACGGTTTTTTGCGATTATCTCGAAAATTAACGGGTTTTTGCTGACTGAATGTATGAAGTGAATTAATGAAAATGGCATTCTGCACAATTTTGTTTCTTACCGTTATCCGTTATCTTTTACCGTTATTGAGATATTTTCATTAATATGTAAAAAACCACATTTTTGCGAATAATTTGCAAACTAACGGTTTTTCGACAAATCAGTTAAAAGAATAATTAAAGATGCTAACACTTTCTACATTTTTGCCATTTACCGTAAATTGATATCTTTTACAGTTCTCAAGTTATCTCAAATTTTGTACGTTTTTGATATTTTTGGATGAACCAACAATTTATTGGGAGGTCGTCTTTGGTTGACAACGCGACAGAGCTCTAGCGTAAATTGCGCAGGGTCGTAGATTTTGTAGAAGAAAGTTTTGTGTTGACCACAACTGATATTTTTTAAAGTAAGTTTGAGGGTTAGGGAGGAAGTGGAAGCGGGATTTATTTATTTAAGAAAATCTAATTTGAAATAAGAACTTTTACTGCGTTAGTCTTTTTAGTGCGCTTTAGGTTAAAAACGAAGTGTGTAAAAATCTCATGAACGGCGCAACAACCGAGGGTCAGTTTTAGGCCTGCCTAACAAGGATTTCCAGATGACCCGGTCTCGCGCCGCGGTCATCTAATTCGATATCCCGAGCAAATCTCTTATATAATAAGCTTGTGTATCTGTCTATTCGTTTAAAACTCGAGAACCACTGAACTGATTTGGGGAACTTACTAGCGTCAATAGGCGGGTTTTAGAACTTGAGTCAACCCAAGATTCCCCTTCTTTCTTACCAGTTTCCTTGATTTATGTATATTGCGTTTTTCTGTTCGCCTATAACTTGAGAACCACTAAACCGATTAAGGTGAAACCTTCATAAGTTGATCCAAGGTTCCCCATCCAGTGTTGGGCAAAGTTCAATCTGACTAATGATTGAAAACTAATGATTGAAAACTAATGATTGAAAAAATCAATCATATCTTTTTTGATTAGTGATTGAATTTGTTAGTCATTAATCATTCGTAACTTTGATTGTGATTGATTAGTTTTAATCATAATCATGATTGAAAAACTAACTCTTATGATTGATTTTAATTTCAGTAGGGGTAAGTATGGTATTCATAACGGAGACCGCCTCATGAAATCATGAGGTACTTACATCTAATATTTTTGTAGTCAAAATGTAAATGAAATTACAAATGATAGTGAAAGTTCCCAAAAGCGGACACTCACGGGACAATATTTATGTCCGGTTATGAGAGAAGTCCGTTTATCAGAATAAAGGGAGAACTCCAATTGGGCAGAGGCAGCAGCAGAGGCAAAAGCAGTAGCAGAAGCAGAATCTGCTTTCTGTCCCACAACGAAATTTCAATTCTGACGAAAATAGCAGAAACCTGTCAAAATGTTGTACGTATTTATATTCGCGGCACGATTTGTGGTATAATATTTTGTTGTTTTTTACATATTCAATTAATTCCTCCTCCATTTCAAGTATTACAAATATTTACTTCCGTCCATATATGCAAAAAAATATCAACAACGATTTGTGAGGTTAAATTGAAAGCAGAAATTTAGAGATTAGAGCTAAAATGTGTTTCTGCTTCTGCCGCTGCCTCTGCTGCTGCTTTATTGGAGCTCAACACTTAAGCCCATATCAGAATGCAGCAGCGTTTTCGGGGCAGCGGGCAGCAAAAGTTTCCCATTGGCTAAGAGCAAAATTATGACGTACTAAAAGCAGCAAAAATTCTCGCTGCTTTTTTAGCGCTATTTCTATTTTTACTGACGCTGCCCGAGCAGTAAATTTTCCATATACTTCGAATATACGCTATACGCCGTCAGAACGCTAATACCTTCATTAATTTTATCTAAATCATCAATTACTGTAGACATTTTATGAACGAATAGATAAATTAACAAAATTTCACGAAAAAATCAAACAAATGAGAACTGTCAAACTGATTTTACTCCGGATTCGTGCTGCTCCATTCCGTGATGGAAGTCAGCAAAACCAATTTTACTGCCAAGGCAGTTTTGCTGCCGCAGCGAATGCTGCTTCATTCTGATATGCGCTATAAGACGCTATGTGTTCTAAAGTTCTGCTTTTGCCTCTGCTGCCCAATTGGAGTTCTCGCTTAAGTTGGATTTGCGAATTTGGTCATAAGATATCTCATTTCATGTTTTTTGTTGTTTGGCATTTGAAATTATTTGAATTTTAATTGTTTTTCCTAAAGCCTACTATCATTTCTATACAAAAATTTTAGCGCGAAATTGAATTTAATCATTCCTATTTTTGATTGAAATTGATGATTGAAAAACTAATGATTACTGTGTTCAATTATGATTATGACTAATGTATTTATCATGACTGAAGTAATCATGACTGAATTGGCCATGACTAAATGTTTAGTTGATTGATCAATCAACTAAAAAAATTAGTTGATTACGCCCAACACTGTCCCCATCCCATCACTGGTAACTTATGTACCATAAAACCATTAACAACCACTAACATAGTGTGTTGGAATTACTGAATGAAAATTGATGCCATTAAAGAATCACAATTATCTTCATAATTTTCTTGAAACAATATGCTTGAAACGATATGGTAAAAAGTATTCAAAAAGCCGTCTGTAACAGTTACAAATATAGATCGAATGGCCAAGTATAAATTTGTTGAAATAAATTGTTTTTTTTTTGCTTTATGGATATTACTAGAATTTGGACCCGTCTTTGCCCGGGTAAAAATGTAAATACGGCAAAATCTAGGAAAACCAAATTTAGTTGGGTATAAATCAGAGAGCCTAGAGAGAGCGGTCCTTGTATTTTTTTAGCGGAAAATGTTTTATCAAAAATTGAAAAAACAAGGAAAACAAATTGTGGCATTTAAAATGTCTATAAAATACTGGGCGAAAACTTTTGCTATGAAATTCTAAAAAGATTCCCGTCACAAAAAAATTAAAAAAAAGACATGTATTAAAAAATTGAAATGAAGAAGAAAACACATTGACCAGGAAACACATTGACCACCGTCAAGGATTAAGTATAATGTTTAAACACTAGAATGCCCGATGGAGTCATTTTGACTCCTTGCGTACATTTTTTTGTCATCAATTTTTTCCTAATTAATTTTACGTGAAGACCTCTCGTGACTTTTATTTATTATAGATTTTTCATCATGATTTCAAATAAACCACGCACAAACGATTTTTTTTTCAATACAATTATCATGTCGAAATGACTCCATTTGGGTATCTAAGGGTATTGCTACTATCAGGCATTCTAGTGTTAAAGTGTTTTTTTTATTGTTTTTTCAACAATTAAATAATGATTGTTTTTTTCGACAATTAGATAGTCTAATGACGTGCAGAAGCCTTCAACGTGATTATGGTTGACGGTTAACAAATTTTTGTTTAGCCGTCTGGATTTCGCAAATTGGCGAAAATAAAAGGAAAAATATCTGATGTGAACAGCACATTACTTTCTTTTACAATATTTAAGTTTGTGCACAATTTGCAATATAACCCGGTGAATAAAATATTAAGTGTAGGTCGACCGTTATTTTACAAATCTTTTTTGGTTTGTTTTCTAGCTTTCCGGTCTTGTTATGAAATAAAACAATTTCAATTTTTTGGTTATTTTTTAACCAACGTTTCGACCATGTTTATGATGATTTTCATTAAGAGGTCGGAGTTTTTCATGAATACAATACTCTATGATAATGCAAGAAAAATAGGGCGACTGTCCAACTTATTCACCATTCCCAAATTCTAATGAGGTGAATTTTTTGTTACTTTTCTTGTGACCCAACGTTAAGAATACAAAATGGCTGCTCAGTCACAAAAAAGTCACAAGGTAAACATCACAGTCGATGGTCACAACAGATTGTCACAATGCCAGAATAAGGGCATTAAGTTCAAGTGTGGTACTGATGGCTTGCAAAAAGCAATTTTGTCGAGTCCAACCCCAGTTTTCTGAATTTAACTCGATTCCCATCCAAAGTTGTACTTGATAGTAAGTACGACATAGGAATGTTGTGATGCACGAGGTAACAAACACGGATAGAACTGGTTACTAGATTTAAGAAAACTGTTACCTGGGACGCCAAGAAAACGTTTTCTTAACATCAGTACCTGTAACGGGAATAATACTGTTTAAAAAAAATACCGTTAGGTAAGAACTTTATAGTAAAATTTTTTTGAATTCAATGAAAATTTGGAAATATAAAAAAAAATGTATGGCAATCCCTCGATTTGTAACTTTAGCAGACTGATATTTTAGTCATGTTTTTTGCTACTAAAAAGTCATCCACAAAATGTTGTTGCAATCGGATGATTCGTTTGGAAATACAGCGATTTAAAAAGTGCGATTTTCCAGCTTTGAGTGGCTGCCATTTTATAACGGTACATAAAACACTTTGGCAAAAATGTGTTTGAAAAAATGTCAAATATTGTAAAATGGCAATACACTTTTAAGTCAGAAATTGTTTTTAAAAAAATAATAACCTCTTTGAAATTTTTGAGAAAGCAACAAACATTTACGGAAAGCTGAAAACCACTGTAAAAAGAGCTAAAATTCAATTTTGTTTATTATTTCACGGGAAAAGCTTACACCAGTCATTTTACAAACCAAAAAAATTTCTATAGGACGTGGAAGTGTAAGAAGGTGGTGGAAAAGAGTGTTCAAAAAATTCCAAAATATAAGTCCTCACGAGTGAGCATCATATATGAGCACTCATAAGTGAGCATTTCTTGTACTGAGATTTTATCTTGGTGAAACTAAAATTTTTTTTGCAGAATTGGCGAACTCAAAAATCCCCAGGTGAGATTTTTTCCGGAAAATTTAAGGAAAAGATAATCACGTTATCCTTACAGAATCTTCCGTTTTCCGTACGGATTTTGTAATGTCAGAATCAAATTCAGCGACCCCAAAATCCCCCAAATGAGATTTTTTCCGAAAATTCAAGGAAAAGGAAATTACGGTATCCTTACAGAACCTTCCGTTTTCCGTACGGATTTTTCAATGCCAGAATCGGATTCAGCGACCCCAAAAACCTCGATATCTTTTTTTGGTGAAATTTTAGGAAAAGTATAATTACGTTATCCTTACAGGACCTTCCGTTATGTTTGCAGACTTCTTGAAGCCAGAATCGAATTCAGCAACTCCAAAAACCCCCCAAATGATATTTTTTCCGGAAAATTTGAGGAAAAGCATAATCACGTCATTTTTACAGGAACTTCCGTTATCCTTACAAGGACATATAATTGTATTATCATCGGACTTACTCATGTGTGCAAAAGTCAATCGGATGTGTGGAAGTGGGTCAAAATTGGATTGCAAGATTGAAATCTGACAAACAGACACGAAGGCAAGCTAAATAAAAGCTTTTAAAAAACTAAAGTAAAAAAATATTTTTAAAATGTATAATTTGGTATATCAAATACTGTCAAATTTGAGTACCAGCAAAATTTTAATTGTTATTAAAATCTAGCGTAATGGGTATTCTTATATTTGAAAATATGAAGCCGAAGTAATATCAGTATAATACATTTTAAATCAAAAGAATCTCAAAATAGCTTACTACCGTTTTCTTGCATACAAACTATTATTGCGCCGACTTTATATTTACGAATATAAGAATACCCACTACGCTATATTTTCATAACAATTAAAATTTTTCTGGTACTCAATTTTTGACAGTACTGGATATACCAAATTATAAACTTAATTTTTTTTTAATTTTTAGTGTTTCAGTTATTTTCTTTATATCTTAGAGATTTTTTTAAAAGTCGGTTCTTTTTTTAATTATATACTAGCAGACCCTTCGTTGCCAGCTTAAAGTTTTTTGTATGAATTTTAGAATGCCAGAAACCATAAATAGCTTAAAAAATTTTAGGAAAAAACGTTATCCTTACAGGACCTCCCGTTTAGAATTTTGAAATTCCAACATCCAAGTCGTGATCAGCGGCCACGAAAACCCCCTAAAGCCAGTTTATCGGAGACAAAATTAGAAAAAGGTTATTTACCTTATTTGGAATAAAAGGTTATTCCAACACCAGAGCCGTGATCAGCGACCCCAAAACCCTATAATGCGAATTTTTCCGGGGAAAAATGGGAAAAAGGATATTTTTGTTATCCTTACGGAACATACTGTTTCCAATTTTGAAAATTTAACATAGCTAAAAACCTACTCCTGGCAATGCAAATCATTCTGCAAAAAACCGCGTAACAATCGGTCCAGTAATTTTTTAGTTTTGTAATATCAAACAGACAAACATCTATTTTTATATATGAAAATTTAAAGTAATGTAGACGTTTAGCGCAAGCAGAAGCAATTGCCGAGGTCGAAGGCCGCGAAAAAAGTGTGGCCGCAAGCCGGGGGAACGGGGAGACCGGGAGCTGACCCGTGGTTAGGAATTGGGCCGCGAAGCGGTCAGGGGCGAAACGTCTAGTAAATAATAATAATAAAGATAACAAAAACTATAATAGCCAATCTGGCAATTGTTGAAAACCCGTATGGTGAAATGGCATTGTTCGAAGTTAAAGTGAACGGCAAACAGTTGTATCAAATTTCACTTTGAAATCAAACTTTTCAAAAAGATTTTTTAAAATTTATTCCAATCGGATTTTGATGTATGGGAGTTTTATGTACAATCATATCCTAAATAACTTTTGTTCTTGGACTTTTTTGATAAGATGCACCGTTTTGGATATATTCGCAAAAAACGTTTTCGTTCGTATGGGGGGTACCCATCCTAATGGTCCTTAGCCTTGCATTTTACGAAAAACGAATCTGCGTAAAATCTCAGGTCTCTAGCTCAATCCGTGCGCCCGCAATCCGCGCCACAGAAGGACAGACAAACGGACGGACGGACATGCAAAATTCAATTTTTTTATCATTCTAAACACACTGGTGTGATTCATTTTCGTGTGTGATGATGGGATTTTGGCGTTACAAACGGTAAGGCAAATTTAATATACCCCTTGGTCTCACCATTAGGAATGCCAACGATACCTCGATGTTTGCAAAACATCGAGGTATCGTTGAAAAATATCGAGTTTTAACCTCGATGTTGAACAGACCGATATATCGAGGTATCGATGTGGTTATCCACGATGTTAGAACATTACTCTTTATAAAATTAGTAGAGAAACTAATTTTAGGACTAGAGGGACTAGTTTTTAGATAGATTTAATATAGCCACTCAAAGATTTGTTCAAATTTTCTTTGATATCAATTTTCGGTTTCATCTTTCTACAAGATTTCGCAAAAAATACCAGAGCTAGCCATGAAATTTTACAGAGAAGTTTGGTCCTGATGTGGAAATCCGTTAACCGGAAGTAAACAAAACGGCGGCTTTTTAAAAACTATGCAGTTTTTTGCGATTTGTTCCGAAACTAACCATTTTCCAGTAATCTTATGTATTACAAAACTTGGAGACAATAAAAATTGCTACATTTATGTCTTTTACTAGAACTTTGTTATACAGATATGCTGGTATTTCAGAAAAATTTATTTTTTTGCAAATATCTCGAAAACTAATGGGTTTTTGGTGGTTCAACGTATAAGAAGAATTAAAACCGTGTTAATTCTAGCTGGGTGCACTCCACCCACAGTAGAGCATCCGGCAGGTGGCTTAAGTATTTATTAAATTTAACTTTTTCAAAACATCGGAAAAACATCGAGGTATCGATGTTTTCAGGACGATGTTTTTTGACATCGATGTCGCCTTAAAAAAACATCGATTTTCGATATATCGAGATTTTATGAACGATGTTGCATCCCTATTCACCATACGGGTATAAAAAGAAACAGTAGTTTCAATATGTCCCCATCATTGATCCTGGAGTAAAACTAAGCGTAAAACAGAAAAAAGTCGAGTAAACATTTACCCCCTTCCCTTTTTCGGGTAAAGCGCACTAGTGAGATAATTTATATTCAATTTTTAAAATAGTTACCTTAACTTAATGCAATTAACTGGAATTGTAAGTTCTTCCGCACATTTAATGTACAGAATTTTAAAATTATTATCCTTTTTAATGGAAATGATCAAAGGCTTAGACCATTTATCTGATTGAATTTTGAGTTCTACGCTGTGTTTATCCTTAGGTTGTTTCTTCGATATTACTCCATTTTCAATAACTCTGCCTTCTATTAAAAAAAAATTTGCTATCAAATGTTTATATTCTGTTTATATTCTTACTCAAAATATCATATGGCATATAATTGATACTATCAGGGCTATCATCTGCATTTATAATTCGGTCCATAAGGTTCAAACAAATATGACATTGGTCCACATGTTCACGTTCAGCCAGAAGTTTCAATAAATCTATAAACTTTTGATGCTGAAAATAAAGTTTATTTGTTATTTCATTAGAGTAAATTATCTGAACAATACCTTTCTGTGGGTGAACTTTTCAATTTTCCCATTCCAATTTATTTTGACAAAAATTTCCGGATTATCACTATCAAAGGACAAATCAATATCGGCATCCCTGTTAGTATTGGTTCCAATTTGTTCAGGATCCTTTGTATCTTCATCATCTGACTCTAAATTAATCTATGGAATGATGGATAGACAATGTTTTATTGAATTTAAAATTTTAAATGACATTAACCTGGCCAGTAACGTTTGGAAGTGGACTAGATACTAAATCTACACAGTCAACAGGATTTAATCTGGCTGTCATTTCAGCTAAATATTGTCTTCTTGCTCTGCCTCTTTGATTGATTATTGGAGGCGGTTCTGCCGGAAGAATAAGATTTGTTGGGACATATGGTGTTTGTGACTGTTTCGATCTGTTCCGGGTTTCCTTTCGTAATTGGTTTAATAAAATATCAACCTCTGCTATATTATTGGGATTTTCAGTTCTTCTTTGTCGTGTATTCACATTTACTTCAGAAACATCTTCCTTACTCGATCTAATATTTCGTGATCTCGATGTTCGAGTAGTTCTTTGGGCTGAAACTGATTCTTTTCGCTTATTCAAAGCAGTCGCTTCTCCACAACGATTTTTAAGTTTATATTGTCGTTTAGTACCTTTTAGGTTCGCATCTCCTGTTATGTTGGCCCCTAATTCGTCGGCGAATTTTTTTGTTTTGTTAGGCTCTAATCCACTAGCGATATTGTCCAAATAATCTTCACTTTCATTCAAATTTTCGCTGTCGGTCAAACTACTTTCGATATTTTTCAATGGATCACTATTGCAGAAGTTATTAAGATCAGCCAAAATATCAAAATCACCCCCATCCATGTTGCAACTACTCCGTGTTCGAACGCAAACGATTTCGCACAATTTATGGCTTGTCAAAATATATTTTTTGTTTGCCTTGGCCCAGGTAAACTATATCCAACTATATTGCTGTCAAATAACAGTACAGTTACAACGAAAAAATTTGTAACAATTCTATAATCTAAAGAGCCTAAGACAAAAAACTAGAGTACAACTCTGTATATTTATAAAATACTAGCAGACCCTTCGTTGCCAGCTAAAAGTTTTTTGTATAAATTTTAGAATGCCAAAAAAACATAAATAACTTAAAAAGTTTTTGGAAAAAAGGTTATCCTTAAGCGGCGTCCAAACGCGCAGTTTTTTGCTCCGTTTTACCCGCGCAAACCGAGTCTGCGCAGGCATGTCATAGCGTCTGGACGATACACAGTTAGTTCGCGCGGATCAAAAGTACGGCCTGTGCGAGTTCAGGTTGTGTCTGAAAATAATTGTGGCACGCGGAGGCAAATCGTAGCATGTGGACGAAAATTCAGTCAGTTTTTGTTTTTCAAATTATTGTTGCTACCTTTAAATAGAAAATGAATAAACACAATGTGTTTATGCACGAAGTTTCAAACAAAACTGCGATAAAATATAAAAAAACGGAACCGTGTGGACGCGAAGGTTACTCCGTTTTTTTTACACGGACAACTGTGCAAAATAAGTCGTAACAAAAAAACTGCGCGTTTGGACGCCGCTTTACAGGACCTTCCGTTTCGAATTATGAAATTCCAACACCAGATTCGTGATAAGCAACCCTGAAAACTTCCAAAGCCAGTTTTTGCGAGAAAAATTGGAAAAAAGACATTTTCGTTATACTCACAGGACCTTCCGTTTAGAATTTTAAAAACCTAACACCGTATTCGCGATTAACGACCCCGGAAACCACCTTATGCCGATTTTTCCCGGGAAAAACGGGAAAAAGGATATTTGCGTTATCCTTTCAGGATCTTCCGTTTCGAATTATGAAAATCTAATACCGGATTCGTGATCAGCGACCCCGGAAACCCCCTAATGCCGATTTCTCCCGGGAAAAACGGAAAAAAGGATATTTGCGTTATCCTTTCAGGACCTTCCGTTACGAATTTTGAGAATCTAGCTAAAACCTCGCTCCTGACAACGCAGATCATTTTACAATGAACCAAGTAAAAATCGGTCCAGTAGTTTTTGAGTCTATTAATTTTTGCACATATAGATTTAGAATACCAAAAAATCAACTTAAAAAACTCAAAAATCAACGTAATACTTACAGGACCTTTCGTTAGAGTTATTGAAACTGAAACACCGGATTCGTAATCAGCGACCCCGAAAACCCCTTAATGCCAATTTTTGCGAGAAAATTTTTAAAAAGGAAATTCGCGTAATCCTTTAAGGACCTTCCGTTTCGAATTTTGAAAATCTAATACCGGATTCATGATCAGCGACCCCGATAACCCCCTGATGCCATTTTTTCCCCGGGAAAAATGGGAAAAAGGATAGTTTCGTTATCCTTACAGGACCTTCCGTTTTGAATTTTGAAAATCTAATACCGGATTCGTGATCAGCGACCCCAAAAACCCTATAATGCAAATTTTTCCGGGGAAAAATGGGAAAAGGATATTTTCATTACCCTTACAGGACCTTCCATTTCGAATTTTGAAAATCTAATACCGGATTCGTGATCAGCGACCCCAAAAACCCCATAATGGCAATTTTTCCGGGAAAAAATGGGAAAAAGGATATTTGCGTTATCCTTACAGGACGTTCCGTTTCGAATTTTGAAATTCCAACACCGGATTCGTGATCAGCGATCCTAAACATAATGCCAATTTTTCCGGGGAAAACGGATATTTGCGTTATCCTTTCAGGAACTTCCGTTTCAAATTTTGCAAATCTAATACCGGGTTCGTGATCAGCGACCCCAAAAACCCCCTTATGCCGATTTTTCCGGGGAAAAACGGGAAAAAGGATATTTATCTTTACAGGAACTTTCGTTTCGAATTTTGAAAATCTAAAACCGGATTCGTGATCAGCGACCCCAAAAACCCTATAATGGCAATTTTTCCGGGAAGAAATGGGAAAAAGGATATTTGCGTTATCCTTACAGGACCTTCCGTTTCGAATTTTGAAATTCCAACACCAGATTCGTGATCAGCGACCCCAAAAACCCCATAATGGCAATTTTTCCGGAGAAAAATGAGAAAAAGGATATTTGCGTTATCCTTACAGGACCTTCCGTTTCGAATTTTGAAATTCCAACACCGGATTCGTGATCAGCGACCCCAAAATCCCTATAATGGGAATTTTTCCGGGAAGAAATGGGAAAAAGGATATTTGCATTTTGAAATTCCAACACCAGATTCGTGATCAGCGACCCCAAAAACCCCATAATGGCAATTTTTCCGGAGAAAAATGAGAAAAAGGATATTTGCGTTATCCTTACAGGACCATAGACAAATTATATAAAGACTGTTTTTTTCTAACAACTCAACTTAGTGCAAAACCGAAATTCAAAATAATACCCCATCGTGACGTAGCAGCTGCCGACTAGCCACAAGCAGCCACAAGCAGCCGTGGTGATCGCCTATACATGCCGCTGCTTTCATTCGCCCTTTGTTAAAACCAGTTTTCGTTTCTAGTTCGTTTCTAGTTCGTTTTATTCTCGTTGAATTCTTATGCAAGCGACACGAAGCGGGGGCAAGTGTGTTTGGTGTTTTTTTTTGTGTGTTTGTATTTTGTGTGTGTGTTTTTTTGTGCGTGCGTATTTTTTCCTTCCGCAGGTTTTCGATTTGAATATTTTGATTGCTAACAATAAATATGTGACATGACAAAATTTTTAGTTTGTGTGTTAATTCAAAATTTATTTTGAACTTTAAACGTTAAAATAATCAGCAAACTAAAAATTTTATCTTGTTATATTTTGTTCATATTTTTAAATTGCTTTGAGAATGTAAGTTTCAAGTTTTATCAAATTTCCACAGAATTGTAGTTTGATAAAGCAAGTAAATGTAAATGTAACAATTTAAAGTATGATTTAAACAATTCAAAAAAAAGATGTGAGCATTACATGACTTTCTTCTGCAATATTTAAAGTTTCCGAAAAAATATGTGAAAAATAATGTTTTTCAAATTATCTCATGAACCGTTAGAGATATGTAAAAACTTCATACTCGACTTGAATGGAGCTTGAAAGTCACCTTTGTTTTTTTTTAACTTTTTTCATTTGGATGTAGTTAGAGACCTAAAAAAAAGATACCCGTATTTTTTTGTTTCGTGGAATAAATTCCAGTAGGCGGAGAGGAGGGGGTCAAAGTCGGCGAAAATTCGAAATCACAAAAACTTTAAAAATTTGTAACGGCTTAACCGAATTAGATGATATTGAACATTTTCGAAAGGTAATTCCTTGTGACAAAAAAATATTTTTTGACTTCCTCTCCCTCCCCCTCACCATCATATTGTAAAATTCAATTTAGTGACGAAATTTAAAATATCTCAAGAAAAACAGCAACAACTTCAAAGAAGGTTTGAAAGTGTCAAAATACTTCCAGAAACTCAAAATTTTCACAGATTTATTCCAGATGGAAACTTTCTCAAAGAAAAAAAAACTTTTTCTTTTAAATGAATTTCTAATTAATTTTAAACTCCTAAATCTTTTGAGTTAATATTATGTACAGAAAACATAAAAACCAATCGAAAATCAGTAAAATATATACAATTTTCTTGTATTCGATTTTTTTTTGATTTTTTTTTAAATAACGCATTTACTCCCAAATTTTATATATATTGTCACTAAATTGAATTTTACAATATGACGGTGAAGGGGAGGGAGAGGAAGTCAAAAAATATTTTTTGTGACAAGAAATTACCTTTCGAAAATGTTCAATATCATTTCAATCGGTTAAGATGTTACAAATTTTTAAAGTTTTTGTGATTCCCTAACAATATCCAATCGAGCAAAGTTAAGAAATCGAACTTAACTGTAAAAGAGAGTATCAGTTGAGGTGGAGTTCACCTAAAATTAAAAATGTAGGCAAGATTATTTCCTATAATTTTGATTATATGCATTTTTTCTCACAAGCGCAGTGTTCGAGAAATTTGTATTTAAGAAAAATTGTATGGGAGGTAACCGTTGTAGCTAGCGGTACTTTCCCAAAAGTTGATAGAAAACTACGATTTCGGTAAAACTTCGTGTTGATCAGAGAGTTTGAAAATGAATTGAATGTTTTTCTTCGACCAAGCGACATGCTCCGCTGCTCGTGTGCGCTGCCAACCGCATGCATATCTGCTGCTTTGGGGGATTATTTTTCAAAGCTGAGTTGTTAGAGAAAAACAGTTTATATAATTTGTTTATGACAGGACCTTCCGTTTCGAATTTTGAAATTCCAACACCGGATTCGTGATCAGCGACCCCAAAAACCCCATAATGGCAATTTTTCCGGAGAAAAATGGGAAAAAGGATATTTCCGTTATCAAAAAAGGACCTTCCATTTCGGTCCAGTAGTTCTTGAGTTTTGTAATCTCAAACCAACAAACCAACCAACCAACCAACAGACTTCCATTTTTATATATATAGATACAGAGTATTCCACTGACCTATATACTACTAGATAGAGCATCCGAGCCGAAAAATGGCACGGCAGCAGATTTGACTTGGGGATTCAGTGGCCCCCAACCTAATTGTACTCGTAAACATTTTGCGTTATACAAATTTCATGTCAAATTACATAGATAATTAGTCTTTACTTGCTAAATCTAGTATGCGCATTTGGTTCTTCAAAAATTCGAAAAAAAAATCAGTGCAAAACGCAAATATTAAACTTTTTCACTTGAAAGTTAAAGTTGCGAGCCCCTGGAGCAGCAGCCAGCTGACATTTATGCCAAACACATATCTTGATCTTTCTTTATTTTACCGATCTCCTTACACCGCGTCTTGATTAACAAATTTTTATCCCAAGAAATATCTCACCGCAATGAGATTTTTTTTTGACAGCTGGGCAGAGATCACGGCATACAGACAGACAAGGTATGCTGTAAACTTTTGATAGTCAGGTGTGACGTCATTTGTGCCGACTTTTTTTAATTAATTTTTATGTTTCTTGATCACTATTTAATGCAATCAGTCCACTAATTTACAAATATCTTATTTAGATCGCACAAAAATGTAAATAACCATCCACAAAACAAAATTCCTTCTGCACTTGACGAACTAATCGGCACAAGTGACGTAGCAACGAAGTGTCAGATTTGAGTTTACAGCATACCTTGTCTTTCTGTATGCCGTGGGCAGAGATATTTCATGGAATTTCATTTCTTTGCATGCCTTTGAAGTTAAAACAACTCGTCACAGTTATTGCAAAATATTAGAAACAAAGAGCCTGTTCACATTGGTTGAAATAGTCCGCCTAAATAGGACAGAAACTGGCAACATTACGGCAAGGTGAGGAAGTGGGACTGCTGATAGGAAAATCATCCTCAAAACTAAAAACTCCATTCTCAGAGTTCCGCCTGTCGTGCTCTGATTGGTTGGCTGACATACTGAATGTGTTCCATTGTCATTATTGTTTCGGTCGTCTTCGATGCAACACGTCGCAGAGCAAGAGGCAGCCACGTATTACTTGCAATTCTTTAGAAATGTTCCGTTTCCCAAATGTTTCACGCCAGTCTAATTGCTCACAGCTACTGGTTGAAATAGTCTCAATGCGAACACGAGCAATTTTTCATCCGTCCTATTTAGTCGGACTATTTCAACCAATGTGAACAAGCTCAAAGAAAGCAGGCGAAAAGAAAAACCTTAATGTTAAATCTGTGGCAACAAGTCATAGGAGCCTAAGTCGATTTTGAGATCAAGATAAAAAGATCTGTATTTACTTTAATAGACAGAGCAATTTGGCTTAGCCTAAAAACAGACTTAGGCCCCTATGACTTGTTGCCACAGAAATATTCTCTTCCAAAGCCTTTTCTATCGTATTGTTTGTAAAAATTAGTTATTTTCCCAACTACTTGTCGGGAGAATTTAGATTCCGCCATCTTGAATCAATGGAGAAATTATGAATCTCATAATCGATTCACCGCATTGAATAAAATTTATGCGAAATCATTTTTATACCCGTATGGTGAAACCAAAGGGTATATTAACTTTGCTATACCGTTTGTAACGCCAAGATCCCGTTATCACACACAAAAATGAATTACAGCAGTGTGTTTAGAGAGATAAAAATAATTAATTTTTGCATGTCCGTCCGTCTGTCCGTTCTTCTGCCTGTGGCGCGGATTGCGGGCGCACGGATTGAGCTAGACTTGAAATTTTGCGCAGATCGGTTTTTCGTAGAATGCAAGGCTAAGTTCGTTAATGGGCAAAAATGGACCATTAGGGGGAGTGCATCTTATCAAAAAAATGCAAGAACAAAAGTTATTTAGGATATGATTCAACATAAAACTCCCATACATCAAAATCCGATTGGAATAAATTTAAAAAAATCTTATTGGAAAGTTTGACTTCAAAGTGGAATTTTGAAACAACTGTTCGCCGTTCACTTAAATTACCATACGGGTTTTCAATAATTGCCAAACTGGCAATTATAGCTTTTGTTATGTTTAATTTGTACCTCACGCCTCAATGTTTTTGACAATGAATGAATTCCTTTATTCACTGATGGAGGAACTGATATAGCACTGATAGAGCATTTTGAGGTGCGGTACTGTTAATTATTGGAACTAATTGTGGTCCCTGAGGTGAAGATGATTGCAAAACATTGTTATCATCAAATTAAAGTATTTCTGTTCAAGAAAAAAATGTTTGAAAAAATATGATAAATTTATATTGATGTAACTGAAACCAACAAAATCTTGATGAAAACATACCAGAAATATACACATTTTGATCACCCTCTTAAATTTGTTGTCAGTTTACGGTTGGTGCACTATTTTCCTCGTCACTTCAAAAACAAAAAACGCATGCAATACGTGCGCTGTCGTGTTTGAAATCAGTACTAAACGATAAAATTTATTTTCTGTTCTAATGCTGGGTTTACACGAATGACAGATAATGACAATCTGTCATAAAAGATTGGACAAGTTCATTCTTTTATGAGAGATTGTCATTTTTCTGACAGAAATAATGACAAAAATGGTACTATTTACTCGATAATGACAATTTATGACAAAAAAAAAATGACAAATTTGTCTTCGGGAAATTGATTTTCCAATGGTCCAGGCGCAAATCCAGGGGGGGAGGCACGTGGATCATAACACCTCATGACATGAAGGTGACCTTCGGCCAAACATCACACCTTTGGCCAAACTTCGGCTTCGGGCAAAATTAAGCCGAAGGTTTGACCGAAACCGAAGGTGCAAATGAACTGCCAAATATCAATGAAAACAAAAATTTGTTGTATTTTTTTTGAAACTCATGTTTCCCAGACATTGGTATTTGGCGGCTTAAAGCTAGAACCTGAATCGTACGTCGATGCGTCCGTCATGCGTGCGTCCGGTTGACAGTTCGAGTAGAATCAACGGGTTGCTATGAGTACTCCCATAATAATGCGTTTTCCGATGCGGCAACCGCATAGAGTAGGTTGAATTTCTACTTTTACATGCGGTAACGCACGGAAATGTCATTTCGCAAAAAAGTTTGTTTACGATTTAAGCAATTTAAGTATGGAACAAATTGAAAGTAATTGTTTCGACGATAAACTAATAGAAGAAGTGCAAAACAATGAGTTAACTCCAGATTCGTTGCCGTACCCAACTGTCACCGCATAAAACTGTCAATCGGACGGACGCATCGACGTACGATTCAGGTTCTAGCTTAACATAGGAAATGATTCATTTGCCAGTGCAATTTCCTCATTAATTCAAAATGTTTGGGGAAAAAAATTTTCAAGGTACGATTTCGTCTGGATTAAAATCACGTTTTAGACAGATTTTTTTCGAATATTTTTGTCCAATAAATTGGAAAATGCTGTCTCCACGGGAAATTTTGTGGTAGGTCATGAAAATAGGCGAAATATATTTTCCTCGTGAGATTTACATAATTTTATTTTCCTCTATTTTAGAGGAAAAATATTGAATTCGTGACGTACACCGACTCGAGAACCGGGCCGGATAGAAAATTTCTGATCAGTACGAAATCCGTTTCAGGTAGCACTATATGAGGATGTCCGTGTATCTGTCTGTTGGAACGTTTGTTCGGTTTACGTATCTTAAATAACTCGAGAACGTATTGAGCTAGCGACTTCAAATTTTTTATAAATAAACTTCACGGAAATTGTAGTTTTGTATGGGAAACTTACAAAAAAAAAGTAACGCTAGCTATAACCTCTCATAGGTATGTACCTCTCATACAATTTTTTTAAATACGGTTTTTTGAAAATTTCTCAAAACAAATTCGCTTATGAGAAAAAATGCATATAACCAAATTCAAAGAAACTAAATTTTTCTGCATTTTATCCTTTAATCATTTTACGTATTTTTAGCGGTTCTTGAGATATTTGAAAAAATATTATTTTGAAATATGTTTTCCGAAACTAAATATTGCAGCGGAAAGTTTTTGTTGAACATAACTGATATTTTTGTTACATGTTGTTACAAGTGATATTGCAATTCAATTTCTAAATTTTTCCAAAGCAACTATTTTTAAAACTTTCTAAAAGTGCGTTGCGGGGAAACCATTAGAGTACATATTTTTCATCTTTAGTTTGTGGTTTATGACATTGGTCACAAAATTTTCCTTCATTATTGATGGTAATTATTTGTGCTTTGGTTTTGTAATTATTTTAATAGAACCGCAATTGCTTTTTGCTTAGGGTAATTATTCATTTCAGCTTTCATGCAAACGGCCAAAAACTGACCTTTGGTCGGACTCTATCCATCACCTTCCTATCTTAGTCACACCGCTTTACCATTTTGGATTGAATTTCAAATCGCTTAATTCAAATTTATTCGAATGCACTTTGGAAATATGAAAAAAGGTGCATTTGAATTCAAAAACATAACAAAAGCTATAATTGGCAAACTGGCAATTATTGAAAACCTGTATGGTGATTTAAGTGAACGGCGAACAGTTGTATCAAAATTCCACTTTGAAGTCAAACTTTCCAATGAGATTTTTTTAAATTTATTCCATGTATGAGAGTTTTATGTAGAATCATATCCTAAATAACTTTTGTTTTTGCACCTTTTTGATAAGATGCACCGTTTTTGAGATATTCGCAAAAAACGTTTTCGTTCGAGATATTCAAAATTCATGCAAAATTCACGGGTTGAGCTAGAGTTCGTTAATGGGAAAAATGGACCATTAAATACGAACGAAAACGTTTTTTGCGAATATCTCAAAAACTGTGCATCTTATCAAAAAAGTGCAAGAACAAAAGTTATTTAGGATATGATTCTACATAAAACTCCCATACATCAAAATCCGATTGGAATAAATTTAAAAAAATCTTATTGAAAAGTTGACTTCAAATTGGAATTTCGATACAACTGTTCGCCGTTCACTTAAATCACCATACGGGTATTCAATAATTGCCAGATTGGCAATTATAGCTTTTGTTAAGTTTGTTTAATCATTTGCTTATAAATAAGAATTATAATTATTATCTCTTTATTTATTTTTTGTTATACAATGAATTATTTTTGTTATTGTAATATTTATTTTCAAAATATATAACTATTTTTTTTAAAATATGTTTTTTAATTTTATATTATATTCCTATATAAAGGGTCTTTCAACAAGGACATAACAATTTCGTGTTTTAATAAAAACGCACCCTAAAACTTTTTTTATGATCTGGCAATGCTAAAACGTCAGTCAAGGTTTACATTTTTATCATGGTGAAGTTCACGAACGAGCAACGTTTGGAAATTATTAAAACTTCTGAGTCGGTGGTTGCAATCGTGTAATCTCGAGAAATCATCCGGTCGAATGGCCACCTCGCTCATGCTGACGCCGTTGGATTTCTTTTTATGGGGTTATGTTAAGTCGTTGGTTTATGCCAACAAGCCAACAACGTTAGAGGAGCTCAGGAACAATATCGAACGCGAAATTGCCAACGTTCCGGTCGATATGTGTGGAAGATTGGTGGAAAATTGGCTCCAAAGAATCAATCTGCAAACGTGCTCGCGGTGGCCATATGAACGACATCGAATTTCATACTTAAATGTAACATGTCCACTACACCTGGAATAAATTTCAGCCCGATATCTCAATTATTCTGTTTTATTTAAATACAAAATTGTTATGTCCTTGTTGAAAGATCCGATACTACATTCATATTCCAAAATTTAAATTTCATCGTTTTTGCTGTAGGGAAAAATGTAGGGGAAAATGACTCTCCAAGTAAGGAAAAATCATACGTGTTGTACCTACACATAGGGAATTTTGCTCTTGAACTTTCGGCAACACTGAGCGTAGCTGTCATTATTCAAGTAGTGGTTGAAAATTATACAGCTCTATAGTTTTATTGCTATGCCAATTTGAACATTATATCCATCGCATAAGGTTTGATATGTTTGCTATAAATTTCTAAAACTGGAAGTGATAGCGTTTATACTTGTATTCAGTCATTCCTATTTAGATCTATATAAGTCTATCTTGCTCTAGTTTTCTGCATTTTTTTGCAGTCACAGAAGTCATGGCAATAGAGATTTTCCTTTAGTGTTCGATCGTGAGCAATCGGTATTCTTGAATACGTAGTATCTATCAACGTTCGATTTGGAATAACGCATTGCAACCAGTGACGTGGCGTGCTGCTTTCAGTAGGGTGTTCAATATTAATTTTCTGTTAAATGATAAGACGTCTACTCTTAGTTTTATCCAGGATAGACGAAGATCCAATTTTTCCTCGATATTTAATTGAGAAAATGGTTTCTCAAACAATTTTTCGATTGCGCATCCGCATTCACAAGCCATAATATTAAATTAATTATTTCTCATACACAAAAGCCAACTGAACACCTGTAAAATCAGAAACCGACTGAGCTGATGAGCAAGCAATATTGCTGTTTTGCTTGGCACACACACCCACACGCATCAGCACGTCAGCCGAACGGCCATACGATGGTCGGTTTTCTATTGTCGGGTTTCGCAGCATCGCGGCTAGCAGCAAGCAACATCGCATCGGTCCGCCGTGCGGCTTTTTCTGGAGCACCCAAATTCATCGTTGTGTGCGGTTGCTTCTTGTGAACTTTGTGTGCGGTGAAACGTTTTTTATTATAGACTTTTACTTAGTCATATGTGTTTTTACTTTGCTTTGGTGCGCTGTAAATTGGAGAACACTCGAGTCGGTCGAACGACCGAAAGAGTCGGTATTGCGTTTCGAGTGTGTTTCGCTAAGGGGCGAGTAGGAAAGAAGGCCACAAGCAATTTTTACTTTGGTTCGCTGTAAAGTGGAGAACACTTGGTTGGTCGAAAGATCGAAAGATAAAGAAACAGGTTGGTAATGTAGGGTGCGGGTGCTTTAGGCAACCATTGCCATTGGTAAATTGTCGAAAGAATTGGCACAAAAAAAAGAAATTAATTAACAATAGATTTCCGATACATATTGGATTTCAGTAGGGTGTGCAGTGAACACCCTCGCACCTTAGAAGAAACGTCACTGATTGCAACGCATTCGATTTTTGTTATTCTTGAATACGCCGGGAGCACTTTTTTGAGGTTAAATCACTCAATTTAAATTTCTCGCGTTTCATTGACGTTTGAATTGAGTGTTTACAAAAATGTAAGGTAAATATATTATATGTTTAAATGAAAGATTTTAACTATGAATTCTTAAAATAGGAGTGCAAAGAAAAACACTACAAACAATGACCAATTTGCATTTTTAATTTCAAAAATGAAAAACAATTGCCAAGGGATATACGAGGAAGTCGCCGATAGAGATGCATTTATTGTGGGAGATTCCCAGTATTTGTATGCACTTACGCTTCATCGGTTAAGCTCATCAAATCTGAAGAGTATCTTAGAAAATTTCTTTGCTGGCGTAACGAATTCAACTCCTCTTGCCTCAATAAATGATACATCAGCATAGAATCCATGGCTACTGAAGCAAATCACTTCAAACACTTCATTTTTATTCACAATTAAGAACAAACAATCGAATCAGCTGATGTTTGACAGCGCGTTGCCATGCGATATTTTATGTACCAAACGCGAATCTCCCGGCGTATTCCAGAATACCAGTTGCGTAGCGAATCGAATCGAGCGCGTTAGGTTTTTGCTCCTAACGCCATATTCAAGAATAGAGGTAAATATTTTTTTCTTTCTATAATCTGATTCCTTCAAAAAGACTTCATTTAAAATGGCGAGGAGATTCAGATAAATATCTTAAGAATTTTAGAAGCTATAAATTATAGAATGAACATACTTACCCGAAATTATTGGCGCCGATGTAATATCCAGACAACTCTCACAAAAAATGCGCGTAATACAATAAATATTTTATTTATTCGCGTTCGCTGAAGATTAAAAAAAAATTGATGATAAAAGAGTTTTCGTATATTGTGTACTTAATTAATACATGTTTATAAGTGTTAGTGATTGAATTTTGTCTTAATCTTAAAATAACACAATATTTTTTTAAGTAATACAAACAAACCTTAAATTAGTTAAAGTCGAATTTCAAACTTAAATAATAACTTCAGACGCTAACACAATTACTGCCATATTTTGGTATTTTTAAAGAATAATATTATTTCGAGAAATTTGATTAAACTATGAATATTATGGTAAGTATTTTGTAAGAAAATTTTTTTCGTCTCATCTACATAAATCTCATTTTTTCAAACACTTTGTAATCAGGTATGCAAACTGTGGGCGAAAATAAAATTTCTTTTAAATAACTCGTAGAAGAAATTAAAATCTGGCTATAGTGATTTTTTTTTTTGGAAGAAAATGTTATACAGTAGAGACTCGGCAATTTGAACACTCGGTAATTCGAATACTACGCTAATTTGAACAACAATTTTTGCTTTCTTCTACGGAGTATAATAAAGTATTGTATTCATGAAAAATTTCGACCTCTTAATTTTGCCTAAAAAACATTTCCCGATCACTCCTGAGTCGATTGGAGTCATATTAAAAAAATGTCGTTCTGTCTGTCAGTCTGTGTACAAGATTTCTCAAAAACTAATAGAGCTAGCGTTATGAAATTTTATAGGCATGTTGGGTCCTGAAATGGGACGATCCTATCAACTTTTGGTGGAAATCCGTTAACCGGAAGTATCCAAAATGGCGGTTTTTCAAACGTTTTTCTCGATTTACTCCCAAACTACGCATTTTTGAGTGGCCTTAAGTATGACAAAACTTGGAGAAAATAAAATTTCCCACACTTTTGTCTTTAGCTATAACTCGATATCTCAACCTGTTATCGTGATAAACCGTTATTTCCAAAAAAAAAAAAAACAGTTTTGTGCGATTATCTCGAAAACTAACGGGTTTTTGCTGACTGAATGAAGTGAATTAATGAGAATGGGATTCTGCACAATTTTGTTTCTTACCGTTATCCGTTATCTTTTACCGTTATTGAGATATTTAGATTAAAATATAAAAAAATATATTTTTGCAAATTACTTGCAAACTAACGATTTTTCGACAAATTAATTTAAGGAAGAATTGGAGATGTTAAAATTTTCTACATTTTTGCCATTTACCGTAAATTGATATCTTTTACCGTTCTCAAGTTATCTCAAATTTTGTATGTTTTTGATCGGCCTTATTCCAGAATCCGTCGTAGCTACGATTTTCGGAGAATTCGTGAAAATGGTATTCCACGATCCGAAGGAATTAAATTAATTTCGAAAACATTACGAATCGGAATATCTGGTATCATAGAATCCGACGGAATCGATCTTTTGACAGCTAAACCTACGAAAAATTTTCGCTTCGTAGATCGAGTAGCAACTTCATTTTCTTATTATTTTAGCTCAATTTATGGCCTGAATTATACAACAAAAAGCAATTTTAACATTTTTATTTGTTTATTTAGTATTAGTGTAACTTTTAACAAATTAAGAGGAGTTATTTTAGAAAAAAGAGGAATGTGAGTATTCCTAAGTATCCGTTATTTGTTGTCGTTTTCATTCCACTATTAAAGTCCTTCACTTCGATAAATCTTCTTCCTGACACAAAGTTGCAAACGCTGCAGAATCCATTATTAATAACAATTTTTAGTTTTAAGTCAAGAAAGTGACATTTTTCACGAAACTATTCCATGTCAGAAATCTATTCCTTATGAGTTTTGCATAGGGACCTTTTTACCAAGACATTCATTTTTCGAAATTAGATTTTAATCAGGCACCACTAAGTTCAATTCCGTTCGGATCGTGGAATACTGATTTCTTCGTATTCGTAACGTAGTTAGTTCTTCGTAATAAAGCTACGACGGATTCTGGAATTGGGCCGGATATTTTTGGATGAACCAACAATTTATTGGGAGGTTGTATTGGGTTGACAATACGACAGGGCTATAACGTAAATTGCACAGGGTCGTAGATTTTGTAGAAGAAAGTTTTGTGTTGACCACAACTGATATTTTATATTGGGTACCTAATTTGAATTTTTCTTGTCAATCATGGAAATGGCTTGAATACAAGAACTAAGCCATTTACCAGTAAGATTTTCGTGGTGGTATGTATTGTCGTAACTGTACAGATATTATTTTTGAAGTCAAACCTTCAAGTTTCTTTAAAAAAAATGAATGTTTTCATATACTGTTTTATTTTTACCACCATAGAAAAGTATCCAGTAAATCGAAAATCTCCATGGTTCGAATTAGTTCCGATTCGAATTACCGAGTCTCTACTGTACTACAAGAGGTGCAAAAGTCATCGGCTTATTTTTGCAAAAGGCATCCTTTATCATTGCCACTTTGACATTTGTGAAGTAAACAGGAGCAGAATACATGTAAATAAATCAAGGATCTGTGTGTGCTAACCATGATTTATTTACGTGTATTCTGTTTCAAGCGACAGTCTGAAGCAAGCGTTTCCCGGCCGCTTAATCTCTCCTTTTGGCGACTAGCACTCCCGATTTGACCCTTTCCAGCCTACTTTCTTTAGGGTTTTTCGAATACATGTATCTACACGGACATACCACAGACCGTGGCGACCCAAAAAGAGAACCACTAGAAGTGGAGCGTTTATCGGCAGAAGTTTTGAGAAAAGTCATGGAAAATGTTGTGAAATCAGCCCATCGACTCTATGCCAAATTTGAATAATCAACAAACAGAATCAATTCTTCTTATTTACAAAGGTTCTGCCTTAGGAAATGGAGTGATGAATTGCGTCACCTCATATCGCAAATTTAATACAATAGTTTATTAGCTCAAAAAACGTGATTTTTCAGGAGAAACTTTTTAAAGTTTTGGATTCCGTGATTTTGTACTAAATTCTGTATTCTGTGAGTACAACAATGTTACAAATGCTCCCCCATGGCGTGTATTTCTAGTAGAGCTAAGACGTTTTGTCAGATGTAAGAACAGGCCAAAACGAGTCATTCTGCGCCATTAACTCAAAACTGCTCAGTTAATACACTATTGTATTAAATGTGCGATATATATTTTCACAATTTGTAGAGTTAATATAGTTATCGCTGGTCAAATTACAGCTTGTCAAGTGTGTAATGAGGAGTAAGAAAAATTCTAAATAATCTTTCAACTTAATAGATTTTTTACTGAGCCGTAGAAACAGACAGAAATTAGTCAACTTTATTGTGATTTTTGAATTACAAGTACCCCGATTCTGATAGACTTGTTACTTGAAATGATATGACTTTCCTTCGAATCGCAAACTGCGACTTGATGTATTCTGCCGCAATTTGCGTGAACTCTTTTTAGTATAGATTTTCTTTTTAACACAGTGTGTTTGTAATATTTTCATTCAAATATTGATAAATAACATGAGAAACAACAAACATCAGCCGAGTTGATTCGAGTGACATATTTCGTGTAGCAAGTCGATTATAGTAATGCTTACATCTTAAATTATGACAAATACAATTTAAATTTACCCAGTATTCCGTTATGGGTCTCAGTTCTAAAGTAATAAAAATCGCTGGTCACTTGTAATCACTTTGAAGAGATATGTAAATTGTAAGTATTCATTGTCACTGTTTCTCTTGCCAACAACATATAATATTCAATATTGAGAATATAAAATACTATTTTGCATAACCGTCGTTGCGGGTTTAAGTTTTTGCTCGAAAAATTAAATAAAAAACTTAAAAACTTTTGAGAAAAACAATGATTGCCTTCAGGATCTCTCGTTTCGAACTTTGATATTCTTGGTCAGCGGGCCCAAAAACATCCTATTCCAGTTTTTCCGAGGAAAAATGGGACAAAGTATATTTGAGTAAGGAGTCGTTTTGAATTTTGAAATTTGAAGACAAAAAATTAAAAGACCGGCCCGAAAATTTCCTTGTCCAAGTTTTTCCGAGGAAAAATGAGAAAAGGATATTTGAGTTATCTTTACAGAACCTTCCGTTTTGAATTCTGAAATTTTAACACCAGATTCGCATTCAGCGTCCTCAAAATCCCCTAATACCCGTATTTCCGAGAAAAAGAATTTCTATAAGCTTAATTTTAGGTTATTGAAAATAAATCTTGCTTTGCTAACTTTTCAAATGGTTTTACATTATCTATCCATATAATAAAACTGTGAGGATAATTTTTGTAATTTTGGATTTTCTCAGAAATTTTGATATAAAGGGTGGTTAAATTTTAAGGGCCGATGTTGAATGTGAACCACACCTAAACGTCAAGTTTTTTTCTGCATTTCATTTGACATTTCTCAATTTCAGACTAACTCAATTTGAACCATGGAAAGATACACAATCGAATGGCCGCCGCGACCTCGGCGGCACACCTCCATCCGATGGTCCAAATTTTCGATGACGCTGAGGCATAATTGAGGTTCTATGCCGTTAATGTGCCGAATTATCTCATCCTTTAGCTCTTGAATTGTTGCTGGCTTATCGACGTACACCTTTTCTTACAAATAACCCCAAAGAAAGAAGTCCAACGGTGTCAAATCACATGATCTTGGCGGCCAATTGACATCGCCACCACGTGAGATAACACGGCCATTAAATTTGTCGCGCAAAAGAGCGATTGTTTCGGTAGCTGTGTGGCAAGTGGCACCGTCCTGTTGAAACCACATATCGTCCACATCCATATCTTCCAATTCGGGCCATAACAAGTTCGTTATCATCTCACGATAGCGAAAACCATTCACAGTAACTGCCTGACCGGCCTCATTTTGGAAAAAATATGGCCCGATGATGCCGCCAGCGCATAAACCGCACCAAACAGTCACTCTTTGTGGGTGCATTGGTTTTTCGACAATCACTCTTGGATTATCATTCGCCCAAATGCGGCTGTTCTGCTTATTGACGAATCCACTGAGGTCAAAATGCATATCACGAAGTGCACGATATGCATTTTGATTTGAACGCCCATTTTCATAATAAGCCTGAATAACTTTAACGCGTTGCTTGATTGTGTATCTTTCCATGGTTCAAATTGAGTTAGTCTGAAATTGAGAAATGTCAAATGAAATGCAGAAAAAAACTTGACGTTTAGGTGTGGTTCACATTCAACATCGGCCCTTAAAATTTAACCACCCTTTATATCGATGTATTTGACCGTACTGAATATTTTTTTAATTTATGTTTGTCTGTCTGTCTTTTTGTTCCGGCATCACGCGAAAACGGCCCAAGCAACCCTCAGGAAACCGATCACTAATAACCTACCCCTTCCTGTCTGTAACCTCGCCTGCTATCTCTTGAATCCGGTTTTTACCATGTTAACCTTCAGGAAAAATTTTCGTCCAGTAATATTTACCCTACCCTTTGAAAAGTCGCACTCGAGGCTTAAAGCTTCGTTTTTAATTAAATACTTTTAATTTATCTTAAAGCTTCGTTTTTAATTAAATACTTTTAATTTATTTTTAGTCGATTACTTGTTATTCCCGTAAGCAGCTGATTACAATTTGGGAATATGCTTAAAAATTTTTACATAAATTGCATTGTGATAATAATTTTTAATTTTAACAATAGTGTTTGCTATACAGAAAAAGTTTCTTAATTTAGTAATCAACTTGTTGTCCTAGGGTATCTTTTTTGGAGCACGACGTTTCTTAAATCCCGTCATTTGCTTCAATAATTGTGAGTTCTCGTCGTCTATATCAATTTGAGGATCCCACAGCCTTAATCGTTTTGGAATATATAAAAGGCCAACCAATGTGATTGCTGAAAGTACAATTAAAAAATTCATTAATTATTTTTGTAAAATAGAAATAAAAACATAACAAAAGCTATAATTGCCAATCTGGCAATTATTGAAAACCCGTATGGTGATATTCGTATCTTAATTCGAGCAGTTGTACCAAAATTCCAACTTTCCAATAAGATTTTTTTAAATTTATTCCAATCGGATTTTGATGTAGAACCATATCCTAAATAACTTTTGTTCTTGGACTTTTTTGATAAGATGCACCGTTTTTGACATATTTTCAATAAACGTTTTCGTTGGTATCCATTTTTGCCCATTAACGAACTTAGCCTCGCATTTTACGAAAAACGGATCTGCGCAAAATTTTAAGTCTTCAGCTCAATCCGTGCGCCCGCAATCCGCGCCACAGACGGACAGACAGACGGACGGACGGACAGACGGACATGCAAAAATTAATTATTTATATCATTCTAAACACACTGGTTTAATTCATTTTTTTGTGTGATGACGGGATCTTGGCGTTACAAACGGTAATGCAAGGTTAATATACCCTTTGGTTTCACCATACGGGTATAAAAATTCAAAATGATGCCTGCCTGTCAAATTTCAAGTCAATTGGATGAGTGGAAGTGGGTCGAAATTAGATTGCAAGATTTGACCCTGACCATCAAACAAACAGACAGACAAACAGATACGAAGGCTCAATCGATAACAGCAACTTAGACTTGATTGACCATTTCAATTGCCATGTGCCTGACGATTCGACTTGCGCGACTAAAAAATACGAGTTTTGAGTGAAACTGGCTTTAGCCTTAAATTTAACACCCATTATAAACAATTTCTTATTCATAAACAAATTTTATCTGGGGTTTAGTTAAACAACGAAATTATTATGTTTTTGGTAACAAAATGTCAAACGCGAAATGCTTAGGATGCGTGAAAACCTACAGATTCGAAGGAATTTGCTTTAAACGTTTAGTCGTTTTTTTCTCCTCAAGTTTTTTTTTAGCCAAATCCTTGTTGCAATTTTTTTTCAACGATGAAAATTTAAGAAATTCTCAAGCGGATTGATGATAACGACGAAAAACGAAATTGCGATTTTTAAAAAAACCGCCATTTCGGTTACTTCCAGTTAACGGATTTAATTCTAGGACCAAACATCTATATGTAAAATTTCATGATTTTAGCTCAAGTAGTGTTTGAGAATTCTCGTTCTACTAATAGATTGACAGACTAATAGACTGACAGACAGGAAGATATTTTTACTTTCTTATTCGTAGTATAATAAAGTATTGCATTTATGAAAAATTTCGACCTCTTAATTTTGCGTACAAAAATCCCATTCTGTCTGTCAGTCAGTTAGTCTATGTACAAGGTTTCTCAAAAACTAATAGAGCTATGAAGTTTTACAGAGATCTTTAGTTTTAGACTGGGACGATCCTATCAACTTTTGGAGGAAATCCGTAAACCGGGTGTGACCAAAATAGGGCCTTTTTAAAAATCGCAATTTCGTTTTTCGCAATTCACTCAGAAACATAAAATTGCATCCCGCATTCTAATTTCAGAAATCTGGTCAACTTTTGTATGGGATAGTTATGTAAAATCATATTCTTAACACTTTTTGTTATTTTTTTTTAAAAAGTAACCGCTTCGAGAAAATTGTAAAAACTTTTTCTATTTGTATTTCGGAGGCGGAACGAAGTGGTTAAATTCGTCCTGTTTTAAAAGTTTTTACAGCACTTAGTTCTCGAGTTTTTAAGTAATTTTGTAATATAATAAATTTTAACTTACATAATCAACTTTATATCATATTAGAAGTTTAATTATGTTATACATTTATCATCTCACCGCTAGGACGATAATGCTAGTTTTTACTTTCTTATACGTAGTATAATAAAGTATTGTATTCATGAAAAATTTCGAACTCTTAATTTTGCCTAAAGAACATTTTCCGAGCACTCCTAATTCGATTGAAGCAATATTACAAAAATGCCTTTCTGTCTGTCAGTCTGTCAGTATGTGTACAAGATTTGTCAAAAACTAATAGAGCTAAAGCCATGGAATTCTACAGACATGTTTGGTCTTGGAATGGAAAGACCCTGTCAACTTTTTGTGGAAATCCGTTGACCGGAAGTAATCAAAATGACGGCTTTTTAAAAATCTCAGTTTCGTGTTTTGTTATTTACTCCAAAACCACGCATTTTCTGTAGTCCTATGTGTGACAAACGTTGGAGACAATAAAATTTCCTACCTTTTTGTATCCTACTAGAACTCCGTTATCGAGATATTACCGTTATTTTAAAAAAATCAGTTTTTTAAGATTATTTTATTATCTCGACAATTTTGGCTTTTATCGTCATCTGCTAATTTTTACCGTTATCGAGATATTATCATTAAAAATAAAAAAAAGATTTTTGCGAATGGCTCGCAAACTAACGGTTTTTCGAAAAACAGATAAAGGTAGAATTAAAGGTATTCAAATTCTCTACATTTTTGCTTTTACCATAAATCGATATATCCCGTTATCGAGATATTTAAGATTTTGTAAAATTCATATTTCTATGTGAACTAATATTTTATTCGTCAGGTAAATTGTGCAGAAATGTAGATTTTGTATAAGAAAGTCATGTGCTGTTCATATCAGATATTTTTCCCTGTAATTACTATAACAGGCCTAAGAAAAATATGTATATACAACGGATACATACGTTCTTAGATATAATACAATTCTAGTTTTTGTGTGGTTTTTTATTGGATTTTTTTTTGATAAGATTTTATGTTTGGCAATGTAGCTCTTATTATACATTTTTATTATAGAATATTTTTATAGAATATTTGCTTTTCAAAGTAACAGAGTTAATTTTCTTTTTATAATATTTCCTTATCATACTCTAAAAAATCCTTGAGTTTTTCGGATTTTAATTTATAATTTCCAAACAATTTCAACAAAAGCTCACTAGTTCGCAATCTTTTAAGAAACATGTTTGCAATACAAAATATACGATGATTATGAAATGTAATCAAGTACAAGAACTCTAAAATATACTTACAATTAAGAACACAAGGGAAAATCACATAAAAATTTAACGTACTGGAGCGGAAGTACAAGGCCTCAGTGGAGTACAGCACCATTGTTAGTGCCAAAGTGCAGCCTCCCATACTAACGACTCTGTATAATAAAAAAAATGAAAATACGATAAAACCACATATTCTATAATATAGGTATCACATAACTCAAGATAATGTAATTTTCTTTTAGTTCTTTTTAATGATTTCGCCTCCCATTATCGTTTACTTACGGTTTGTAATGTATATACAATGTGCAGTGTACCAAAGCGATTGCTTTTAAGATGCAGTACATTCCAATTATTCTTGAAATTGTATAATCGCCTGAAAAACGGACAAAAATTGGGAGATAAAATTGTAAAAGTGGATCCCAGACATTTATCATTTCAGAAAAAAATATCTTTGGCATATGTGTACAAGTTTACCTTCGATATACTGTGTATCTGGATGATCTTCAAGAAAACTTCGTCTTTCAATGTAGCTTCGAAAAGCTGTTCCAAGGTCCATGAAAGCGACGAACGCTATCCAGCCACGAAACGCATAGAGTAACTTTCTTTCCATTTTTCACGGTCGATTTGTAAGTAAAATGACTGCTGTCTGCAATAAAAAAAAAGTTTTTTTTAGTTAATTTGGTTATTGCATACTAAAAAGTTAAAGGAGATTAAACTATGCAGCAGAAATTCGAAAAAAATACGATATCATAATAAATTAAAAATTTATGTAAATTTAATCGAACGAATATTTATCATAGCATACATATCGTCATATCAAGATCGGGGATGCTGGTTTGTGAAAAATCTGAAGCAGTTTCTTGCAGAAGCACGATTTTAGCGCATCTTACGAAAGAAGCAAACAGTTTTCCAAGAGAATTTCACAACCAATTAGTTAGTTGTCTTAAAATATCCTAAGTGGTGGAGGTAGTTTCAAGCTTTAAATTTTTTTAAGTTATCATTAAAATTCAAGTAGCCACATAGAGCTTCTAACAAACTGCCTGCAATGATATGTAATGTTAAAAAAATACCTGAATAGGGCACAAAAAGTGAAGCACTTCGCGCTTTTGAGAAACGCTGAATAAGTGGTTCCGAACCGCCTTATTCCTTACGATTGGTGAATGCTTTTCGACTACAATATGTTGTTTTCGAACTCGAAAGGAAACCGTTTTCCTACTGGGTAACATGGGTAAAATTTTTACATTTTTATTGGGTAAATACTTTTTTTCGAACGGCTTTATAGATTTCGATGAAATTTGGGTACTTTTAGTTTTCGGGAACAAAAATACGATTGCACTAGATCTCAGCTTCGGGAACATTCGGTCCTGTAAGGATAACGCCAATATTCTTTCTCCCATTTTTTCTCGGAAAAATTATAATAACAGGGGCTTTGGTTGTTGCTGATCAAGAACCTTTCAAAGCTCAAAATGAAAGGTTTTGTAGGCATAACAAAAATATCCTTTCATCAGTTTTTGTGGAGAAAATCAGCAGAAAGAGTTTTTGAATTGGGGAATTCAAGCGCAATTATATTTGAAAGCATATTAAAGTATGATTTACCACCATTTCCTAAAAATTACTAAAGTCAACTCCAAGTATATTATATTTTAGTTCATGGAAATATGTTTTTATTTATATATTTGTTTAATGCATTTTACTAATTAGTAAATTTAAGTTATAGATATCTCATACCTAGTATCAGTATGTAGGTACGAAGAACAAATTAACCTATAGGTAATTTCATAAATACTCATTCGGCATATCTCTACCACGCCAGTCTACCTTGACAGTGGTTTTCATACATTTAAAAAAATCTACTTGTCACTTCATAACCAAGCCACATATTCAGTGCGGGCCTGCACTAAACATTTTTTTCTTGAAACTTTTTGAAATTTAAAAAATATGCACTAAAATTTTTTGGGCACTGTGTATCTACTGAAATAAAAGCGAGATAAATATTTATTTTATTTTAATAAAAAGGGGGTGACCACAATTATGTATATAATATTTTATAGGGCTTAAAGGTCAAATTAAACAAATGTTTTTAATAGTCCATAAACATTTTCTTTTTTTTTTTCTCGACGTATCGCCTGTTTCCACTTGGCGTCTTCTGGAGCTAATGCATGTGAACACAATAATTCTCATTAGGAACAATACTATGTAATTAAATCTAGTACTTACAATTTATTCGTATAAAGGACAAAAATAATAAAATCACAATTACTACATATATAATAAATTAAATTAACTAAAGAAATTTGACAATTACACTAAGCTCTTTAAAATCATGTACTTAGCATGACATTTCTGAAAACTGTAATTTTAAAATAGCACAGTATGTGGATTTTACATCGTCCACCGTGTCCGCTTTTTTCGGTACGATAAATATGAAGAGCTTCTAGTATGTATCGTTTCTTTTGATGTTTTTCTTTTTCTTTATTTAAAATTCTTGCTTTTTCTAAGTCAGTTGGAAGACGCCAAGTGGAAACGGGCGAAATGTGTTAATGTCAGATTTAAGAAATTAGAACTTCTAAATGTCAGAATCAGATTTGCCGATCCCAAAAACACCCAGATGAGACGTTTCCCAAAAAATTTGAGGAAACGGATAATCACGTTATCCTTACAGGACCTTCCGTTATTCCCGAAAATTATGGGATTTTTAGTTTTTCGGCCATCTCTCCGAAATAATTTGGCCAATTTCTATGTAATTTCACAGGAATGTTTATTTTAGCAAGAGAAAGTAGCTGTCAAAAAGATTTATATTTGTAAGTAAAATTGTAAGTAAAATAAGTAAAATTTGTTAGATAGAAGTAATTAAAAGGCCAAATTTTTATGTTTTTTTTACTATTTATTACAAAGTGTTATGTCTTCAACAATAATAACTATCTATTTAAAATAATACAATGAATTATTCTTTTATACTTTTGTAATTATCTTAACGGTATACGAATATTGTTTGCTAAGGCAGTTCGATTCAATCTGTTGGATGAACGAACAACACCGAACTCTAGAAATTGTAATAAATAATTATTCAACATTACACGCTGCTTTTCACTAAAACCAATTCTCCTGCTGACCATACACAACACAAAGTTATAAAATTTGTAGAATATACAAAAAAGCTTTGGAATGCTGAAGACAAATCGGTTTTTTGCAGTTTTCACAGGCCTTACGAGTTGGTCTCCGTTTTGGACAAAGATAGCAGTTCCCATTATGTTTGATTCGTCCTGTAGCATCACGGTCTTCATGAATTGCTGAAGAACTTGCGGAAGCAGTATACCGATAGTCCTCAATTCATGACCCAACGTGGCTTCTACGCCACGCGATGCTAAAGTGTCCCATTATTTGCGGATTTTCTGACCGCTCTCGCTTTGTTCATCTCTTAGATGAATATTTACTTAACATTTTGTCTATGTTGTCTACTCTACCTTTCGTTTTATTGTAATCTGTCATCATGATAGGTTTACCATTAGGTCCTTCGGTCTCTTTGTCGTAGTGCATAGTGGATAATACAACAACAGCCTTGTTTTTCTTTGAAACATACGAATACATGCTAATATTGTTGCCGAAGCCAAAAATAGGTGAATGGACTTGTCGATCTTTCGCATTTGTGAATTCTGTTGGAATGAACCTGCGTCTTTTATTCTGAGCCCATTTAAAGAAAACTGAGCCCAATTTTTCTCAGTTAAAGAAAACTCAGTGTTATTGAAAGAGAATTAAAACGATTTAACAAGGTTTTTATTGCTCTTCTGGAAAATTATACCAAATGGACTTAGCACAATTTCACTCTTAGCCGACGATATGTAATACAAAAATTGCCTTTTTTAAAGCTCGGCATTTATTTCTCTTGCTTGCGGCAGCTTTGAGTACGGTTACCCCTGGAGCCCAATGGACGCAACGCGAACGCAACTGCAACGCTGTGAACTGTCACGCAGCGCAACATTTCAGCGGCAGAACCCAATGGCATCTCGTGAAGTAGTACAAGCATAAACAAATTATAAGAAGACTGTTTTTTTCTAACAACTCGAAACTTGAAAAATAATCCTCCAAAGCAGCAGATATGCATGCGGTCGGCATAAGAATTCAACGAGAATAAAACTTAGTTTTAACAAAGGGCGAATGTAAGCAGCGACATGTATAGGCGATCACCACGGCTGCTCGTGTGTACTGCCGACTAGCCGGCAGCTCTTACGTCACTATGGGGGATTATTTTGAACTTCGTTTTGCACTAATTTAAGTTGTTAGAAAAAAAATGATCTCTATAATACATAATTTTTGGTACTAGTGACATAATCTAAAGTGGTATAACGTAATATAAAGTGGTATAACATAATATAAAGTGGTATAAAGTTGGCAAAATTACAAAATGGATAATTTTGGTCTTTATCTTTGTTATTTGCACTAAGGCTATCAATTTTTCCTCGACCGTCATTTCCCCAACCTCACTTTATGAACTGTCAACGCAGAATTGCTGCGGCAAAGTTAGAAGTTTGCAAACTTTTGCGTTGTACGCGAGTTCTCTGCGTTTACTGTGCTCACTTCAAATTATTTCTATGGAAAAAAATTGTAAGTGACAGTTTGTGCGTTTTAGTTGCATTCGCGTTGCGTTCACTCCTGGAGTTAGGAGATATCCAAAAGTTTCTCTCGCTCATCAGGTAACGCGTAGCAAAACAATAATCATTAAAATCTCAATGCTGGGAAGCCCACTAATGAGTTAATAAATAATAATTTTTCGAAAACATTGATCTGGGCGCATTTTTTGAAATGGATGTTAAATCCTTCTTAACGTTACTAGATCTATAAGTACCTACAAACTTATCAAAAAACATATTTAGGTTTAAAAAAATTGACTTTGTACATTGTCGAAATATATATTATCAAGAGGTTGGAATGCTTTTTTATTTTCCACGCTTGAAAGGTATTTAAACTTTTATGATTAGCGTTACATTAACGATAAAATTGATTCATATAAGTTTTATTTAAAAAGTATAATTTCAATATTAGAAAGTTGTTAAGGAACTTTATTGCAGTTTGCAGGCGATTAAAAGTGAAAGTTTCGTAAAGTGGTAATATAACAAAAAAACGTAAGGGGTTATTCCTGCAAACTTTGGCGAAATTGAATTTTTTTTGCATATTCTTAACTTTTATTTCTCAAAATATAAAGTTGATCCGATGAAACTTACCGAAGTTAAGCGATTAAAAGTCATATGTGCGGATTTGGAGCATTTATGAAATAACTTGAAACTTTAATCGCGATTTTCTTAAAACCACGTTTCCAATATCGGATTACCCAATAGCCACTCAACTGATTTCTTTGAAATGATGCAGAATTATTACGCATTAGTTTATATAGTCTGTACTTAATAAAATGCAATAAGAGCGGAAACAAAAAAAATTTTTTTTCGTGTTTAACCATTGAACCATTTCTGATTCATGATTTTCTTGACCTTCTAGCATGGTTTTCTTGACCCATACCAGAAACAGCCTCCTGATGGGTTTTCAGGGCAAACATGCCTGATCTAATTGGGGGGGGGGGGGGGGGGGGGGGGAATTGGATGTGAAAACATCCACACAAATAATATAATATTTTTGTTATATTATTTTTTGTTTTTGCAGACCTATCAGCCAAGAAATTCCAATAGGATAAAAATTTTTTTTTGTTTCCGCTCTTTTTCCATTTTATTAAGTACAGGGAGGGTTACCCCTTAAATCAACAAGTATTTATGCAAAATTGAAATCTTGCTTACCAGTGTAAAATGCTCCGCAAACATGCAATTCCAATTTAGATTCCTTTTCGATAGCGTTCAATGAATCAGTGAACACGAAAATAAGGGTTTATCCCCTTTTATAGAAACTAAGCAATGATTAAAAGAGGTTTCAACGGATTAAACACTGTTTCCTTACTGGTGGATAGTAATCTGACTAATTAAGCCTCCTCATATGTCTAAAATTTAACTTACCGCCTTCACGCCTTTTGGTCAATTGTATTTTGTTCTTCACTGAATTTTGAATATTTTAATTACTGTTTCTAATAGATTTTGAGTCCTCACTGAAATTTAATTCAACAAAATTGTGAAATATCAAAATGTCTATCCTAGTTATATATTTTATTAGATTTTAGTACTGCTTCCACCAGGGAGCTTTTGTATACGTTAGCTATATTTTATTCTATTAGAATTTCTTATTAGTCAATAAAAGGTCATTATATGTCATTAAAGATTTTTAAAAAAACATAACACAAGTAAAAAACATTCCTCTGAATAATGGGTATCCTAGAAAAATTATAGAAACGGTTGTAAGAAATGTAATAAATAAACAAGTCACGGATAGAGACAACAGAACAACAGATGATAATATTGACAATACAAGGAGTTACAGAAGCATGCGTTACATACCAGGTCTCTCTGACAATATTGGTAATATTTTAAAGAAATCTAATCCTTCGTTTTCTGTAGCTTTTAAACCCTCTATTACACTTAATAGATGCTTTACAAAGCTCAAAGATAAAGTTAAAAGAGACATAAAATCCAACGTGGTATATGAGATTCCTTGTGAGGGTAACAAAAATGAAAGTTGTTCTGCTGTATATATAGGCACAACAGGTCAGTGTCTAAAAAATAGAATTTCGGGACATAAATCAGACATAAAGTCAAAATCTGGACAAAAAACTGCATTAGCAGAACACTGTGTTAACAAAAACCATATTCCTAATTATGATAGGACAAAAATTTTACATAAAGAGAATCATTATTACAAAAGAATGACTCTTGAAGCGTTAGAAATTTGTAGGTCCAAAAACAGCATCAATAAAAGGACAGATATTGACAATGTGAACGACGTTTATTGTGCTTTATTACAAAAACAATACAAAAAAATTTAAGCTTTTATTAGAGTTTGTTTATTTGACTATTTGGACGAGAATAGACCTCGATTTTCTGTTAATTTTTGTTAATTTATTTAATTTATTATTGTTATGATACTGATTTGTAAAAGTTATTATTGTGAAAAGGTGATTTTTGTTACACATTTTGGGACCTTGATCATTAAAAAAGTTTTATAACAGTTAAGACCTCCTGAGGATGCAGGCGAAACGTAGAGGCGCAATAAAGATTACATAAAATAATCTAGATTTTTCAATGGCTGGACCGAGAAACCCCAAGATATTTGTGCATCAATAAAACATCCAGCGGTCAAGAATAAACACAAAAAATGGATTAAAGATTTATGTTTGGGTGAATCGGGGTATAAGTACTCAAATCGAATCTTACCCCACCAAATCCTGTAAATCTGCGTGGAAGCTGGTAAAGCAGGCCCTGATGACGGTGAGCCAGCTTCCGTGCCAGAAACAGGCTCCTAGTAGGGTTTCAGAGCAAACATGCTTGACCTGTTGGGGGAATTTTGGATGTGAAAGCGTCCACAAAAATAATATATCATCTATCTTCTATCTATATAAATCTATATATATAAATCAGAGACGGGAAACGAAATAAAAAATCGTAACGTTATACATTTCGTTACGTAACGAAATTCAACTTTTATTTCGTTACGTTATTTCGTTTTGTAACGATAAAAAATTTCATTTCGTTACGTTATAACGTTATTATTTCGTCACACATTGTATGGAAACAAAAAAAACGCACTTTAATAATAGTTTGTCACAAAGTAATTTAGCTCAGTTTCCATAAAAATAAATTCTATAAAAAATAATAAAAAGAAAATACAAATAAAAACAAAGAAAAATAAAATAGTGATTACTAAGTTAAAAAATCGACATTTTAGTCAATATCAAAGATATAGAATTTTAGGCTATTTTGACGTCGCTGATTCTGAGTCACACTTAGCTTGTGCGAAATTCCCTCTACTTCTGGAGTTACTAAAAAGAAAATATTTTCGATACCAACAAAGTTGCTTGAAAGATTTCCTTTTTCGTATCTCCAGAAATAGAGGGAATCGGGCCAAAACAAAATCCGATTTATGTAAGGGCCACATCTATCAGTTTTCCAACAGTCGCAACTGTTAGCGCGGTATTACACACGGCAACTTTCGGGCTTACTTAAGCCGATTTTCGGGAGAAACGACTGAGGAGGGAAAAGTTGCCACTCGAAATCATGGCTTATCGACAATCTGCATACATGCAAATCCTGTGAACCGGTTTGTGAAAAGTAGCAGGCAGAAATCATTTTCGTTCTGACCGTCAGCAGGTAAAGATCTTGGGAAGTATATGAGCAGCAGGAATTTCAATGGTTTGAGTCCACACACACACATGTAAACTTGTGTAGCATATGCAAACAGGATTGGCTTATTTAAGCCACAAATGTAAGCACATTGGCTTATTAAGCCCAAAAGTTGCCGGCTTAAATAAGCCAAGTGTAATACCGGACTTACGGTACTCGTCAGTTTTCCATCAGTTTTTTACATCCAGTTAAGCGTTCACATCTATCAGTTACGACCAGTGTTGGGGTTATCTAGATAATAATTATCTAGATAATCATCTAGATAAAAAAAAATGTTATCTTTATCTTATCTAGATAATACCCCAAAAAAGTTATCTTTATCTTATCTAGATAAAGGAAAATCCCATTTATCTAGAGATAATCGTTACCACCGAAAATCAAAAAATTAAATCTGAAAAAATGCTGAAACGAAATTGTTTTCTGCATACTTTTGAAAACCTAAAAACTTTTTTTAGGAACAGTTTTATACTTGGCAACAATTTTTGTTTACGGAGAAGGAAGCGAAGTGTCACTCTTTCCCTCGCCTCTCTTCTCTTGTCCATAAAAAAAAAGTTCTGCCAGTAACTGTTGCCAAGTTTAAACCGGGCTATGAACGAAATAAAAAATCATAACGTTATAAATTTCCTTACGTAGCAAAATTAAACTTATATTTCGTGACGTTATTTCGTTTTGTATCGATAAAAAACTTAATTTCGTTACGTTATAATGTTATTATTCCGTTACACCAGTGTTGGGCAAAACGGCGTAAAAAACAGTTTTTTACATTTTTCACGTAAAAAACGTAAAAAACGTAAAAAACTGGTAAAAAACGTAAAAAACCGTAAAAAACGTAAAAAATAGTAAAAAACCTAAAAAAAGGGACATCGCAGTTCCTACAAAGTATGACAGTCTGTTTTAAAGTTTTTCTCAGCATTTTATTAGAGATCCTATAATATAGAGAGTGGACATCAGCACTTTATAGACTGTACTACTAAGTAGGACAGTCTATTAACTCAAATTAGAACAGTTGTTTGAACGGAATTTTTCCAGTTTTTAGAATTTGTTTTCCCTTTTTCCAGTTTTGTTTCAATTTCCGCTTCCGGAATGAGTCTCCTTGTGTTTAAAAGCGATTTTTTGATGCAAACTTTAAAATTACGCTTGTTGCTGCAAGAACTAGTCCAAATGTGTTTCTTTAACCCTTTCATGCATACATTTTTCTATGGAATTAATTTTCACGGTTTTTGGTATCCAAGGGTTTTTGGGGTCGCTGATTACGAGTCTGAAGTCAAAACTTCAAAAATCAAAATGGCGGATCTAATATGGCGGTCAAAAAAGATAAAATTCATTAGATTACGCTGAAAACTAGTACGTAATTTTATCTTTTTTGACCGCCATATTGGATCCGCCATTTTGAATTTTGAAGTTTTGACTTCAGATTCGTAATTAGCGACCCCAAAAACCTTTATAAAGCTAATTACCGATTTTTTAACTGTAATAGATTTGCCACAGTTACATTTAATCTGCAAAAATAGCTACTTTTTTGCTCTTTATTTATTTATAAAATGCAGTAATTATAAAAAAAAGCGCATATTACTTTTTTTCATAACAATTGATGTCCTAGGATACTTACGAAATGAATTTAGTCAATATAAGTGCATGAAATATATGTTATAATATTAAAAAACTGGGCTGGAATCATGTATCTCCACGCGTCTCTGTCTTTCGACTTCGACGCAGCTTTTGACTCTTAACTTCGCCATATCAGCAGCTTCAAATTTCCTGGAATGACAGTTCAGAATCACGCTTCGATTCATAGTGACGATTCCGCGAAATTTCAAGTTGCAGATATGGCGAAGTCAAGAGTCAAAAGTTGCGTCGAAGCCGAAAGACAGAGACGCGTCGAGATACATGATTCCAATCCTGAATTAGAAAAGGTGTTGTTGTACAACAACACTGCAACAAAGGGTTAAAATAGCCCATATGTCGCAAATCTCTCCACATTATTCACATTAATTAACGTTAAAATGAGTAGGCGGACGTAATGTGATGAAAGGATATAAACAGTTTTTGAACTCCGAGTTTAAAATCTTTTTCACATTCAAGAGGAAATGCTTTTGAATATTTTTCTGTGTTTGCTGAAGACTATTAACCTTTTTATTGTTCTAAGATGATTTATTTACGAATAATTACTATATTTAGTGAATGGCTACTTATTAAATTTTTTATCATCAATGTTTTAGGTTTTTTACAGTTTTTTACGTTTTTTACGTTTTTTACGTTAAAATTGAGGTTTTTTACGCGTAATTTATTACGCGTAAAAAACTAGGTAAATTACTTTACGTAAAAAACCGGCACAACACTGCGTTACACATTGTATTGAAACTGAAAACAAAAAAACGCACTGTAATAATAGTTTATCACAAAGTAATTCAGTTCAGTTTCCATAAAAATAAATTGTATAACAAATAATAAAACTCAGCAAAAAGAAAATACAAATAAAAACGGAAAAAAAATGTGATTATTAAGTTAAAAAATCAATAAAAAATACAAAAGACAAAAAATCACACAAAAGTTTTGTTCATTAAAAAACTGTCTCCACAAAAGCGTGATTTTGATATCAAAGATATGGAATTTTTTTATAGAATTTCGCTCTACTTCTGGAGTTACTAAAAAGAAAATCTTTTCGCTCTCTGGAGTTACTAAAAAGAAAAACCAAAAAACTTGCTTAGAAGATTTCCATTTTTGTATCTCCAGAAATAGAGTGAATCTGGCCAAAACAAAATCCGATTTAGAATCAAAATACGATTAAAAACACTACTCCAATATTTTTGATTATATTTTATGTCTGTGGGGTTATACTTGATGAACTTTTGTGGAAAATTTCACAAGAATATAATACTGAACAAAACAAGAAAAAATTAATAAATAACGAAAAAAACGTAATATTTTTTTTCGTTTTTCGTTATGTTTTTCGTTATTGTAACGGAACTGAATTTCTATAGCGTTATAACGTAATTATGAAGAAATAGCCCGAAAATAATTTCGTTATTTCGTTACATTACGATAACGTTTCCCATCCCTGATATAAATATATAAAATCGTTTAACCTGATTGACTGACTGACTGACTCATCAACCCCCAGCCCAAACCCCTGAAGCTAGAAACTTTCACAGTAGGTCCCAACCACGGTATACAAATAGAAGATAATATCTTCCGAGTGTCCAAAATGGTATTCTACTGCGCATGTACGTCACGTGAATTACACATTTTTGACAGCTGGCCCATTTTGTATGGAAATTTTTTGTTGTTCGTACGAAGTTCGGTGTTTTTTTAATATTTGTGTTTCAAAACTTGACTTGATATAAAAAAACGATATGGCTATTTGTTCGGTGTTTGGTTGTGGCACAGACAATAATAAGCGTAGAAAAAACCGCAGAAATCAGGAAATCAGTCAAGTGAAACTTTTTAGATTTCCAAAAGACCCAAAAGTAGCCAAAGCGTAGATCGAGAAATGTGGCAAAAAAGATAAAATAAATCCCAGTACGGCATACATGTGTTGAAGACATTTCACTGAAGACCACTACGCACAAAATTTGAAGCACAAGCTACTAAATTATTCTCCCAGGAACTCGAAGAAGTTGAAATCTGATGCGATCCCAACCGAAAATCTCCCATCAAGTTCCACTTCAGCTCCACAAACGGCGTCAAAGAAAGGAGCGCCAGGATATTGTTGCAGACCTTTTGGCATTAAATGATTTAAGTGAAGCCATAAATGGACTTAAAAAAACGAACATAAGTGCTGTTACACAAATAACAACAAAGGAAGAAAAATCATGTAACACTGACCCATTGAAGTAAGTAATTTTTGAATTGATTATAATACATTTATAGCATTGTAATGTCTTACCTTGTGTTATTATACCGTGAATGAGTATAGCCTTACACCAGTGGTTTCCAAACTTTGTTTTACCACGGCTCCCTTAAAAATATTTGAACCGTTATGTTTGCTACGGGGTAAGGGTAGCATCAGCAGCATAGTAGTTAATATGTACCTATATGTTACGTATTGTATTAGCTGGACGTGCACTTTTTTTGTCAATACTGGCTAATATTCGCATCTCCCCTTAGACTAGTCCACGCCTCCCAGTTTAGAAAACGCTGCTTTACACGATCAGTATTAGGGTACCTCAATGACGCACTTTAGTTCCTTCTCTACTAGGAGTATGGCCACGTGAAAGTGACATCTATATTCGTGATTTCAAAGCTAGTGCTTTTCGGAATAAAAGTTTAAACAGCTAATTTCTTTGACATTTCCGTGATTGTTTACCTTTAAGGCAGAATTCCAGAGGTACTTGGTTTTTTTGCGTTCAAGAAAGGTGACAAACAACATCTCTTTTTCGTTTGTCATGTCAATTAATAACACAATTGTTTATAAAGCAATAGATATAAAAAATGATACTCCAAAGTCGGGGTGAAAAAATGTCGTTTGATGTTTGACATGGTTGCGGTTCACCAAATAATCTGAAGCAACAAAAAACCAAAACGAGTCTTAAATATATGCTTGAGGCTACAGCCGGAACATGGCTTAACGGCTGTAGGCATGTGAGACTACATGCATGTAGGCATGTGAGACTAGGCGTTGCTTGTAAATATGGGAAATTTTAAAAATTCTGATCTTTTAGAAATGAAATTTCGATTTTTATTATATATTTCGTTGGTTGTCGGGTTCCTACTTTTATAAAAAAAAAGTATTTGAATATGGTTGTAATTCCGGTCGCAGGCACACATCTCCCGAAGATATGTGTAAAGGGGCAACCCGATTGGTTCATTGGTTCCTGAGAAAACAATTAAAGCAATTTTGAAAACATGGCGCCGACTCTGCTAATACAATACATTGACCTTCGAAGCACACCTGAAGATATCCTTCTGCAACTTATTCTACACACAATAAACCTTCGAAAATTGCAACAACAGAAAATTGGATTTTTTTGGCTCGTCAGACTAAAATACTACCTTAAACAAATTTTTACGCCATCCAGTTGCTAACGGCAATTTTCGGAAAAACTCCGAAAGCTTTCACTTTCTTTTCAATTTTTTTAATATTTATACTAATATTTAAAAGATCGTTGTTCAGAGCTTTTACAGATTTTTTAATGCTCTATCATTTAAAACAAATTTGAAACCAAGGTCTAGAAAAAAGCGTGCATTTTCTTTTAAAATGTAAGATTTCGGAAGAAAAGCACGACCAAAAAGCTCAGCCGCCTGTCCATATTCCTAGTAGAGGAGGAACTAAAGTGCGTCATTGAGGTACCCTAATCAGTATAAGCTGCGTGCTAAAATCTGCACAATTTTTTATGTATTTCCGCACAGTTTCGTTTGTATTGGCTCTGAGTCCAGTGATGTCACCAACTTGCCTTTGGAGGGAAGTAAATTGGGGCAAAAATACAGGTAGATTGATACTAATAGTAGCAGATTTTGAAAAAAAAACTAAAGATAAATTTAAAATCCACAGTTCGCCAGTTTAGCTTTCGTTTGTATTATAAATGATTACCTTAAAGTTTGAACATCCACAACTTAGAAGTATCTTTTCATCATTTAATAGAGATTATCACAATAGCAGAATTGAAAAATAGCAAAATCGAAAGAAATTTCCGCCGCCTTTTTCGCTAAATGTCAAACAGTTTTGATCTTGCATTTCGTTAAGTCACACAAATACAGTAATTCAGTAGCAATAAGGCTTAAATTTGTGTTTTGCAAAAATTAAAATAGGCCTTTAGGTGAACATTTACCGATCAATATCGCTTTTTATCAGATACAACTCGCTGTTATGCTGCCACAAGATTGGGTGCGTTCAAAGCGTTGCTGAAGTACAAAATCGTTATGGATACGCGCTTAACATTTAAAAAATTCTTTTTTATTAGCTGGCTCATATCTAATTATCGCTAGAAGCTTTTAACATTTAACATGTATAATATAATTTTTTGGTTGATTCATGTATTTCATTTACCCCACGGTTAGAAGTGCGACTAGAAGTCGCATGCCGAATCTCATCTCACGGAAATCGCTCGTGTAAACGCCAGTTGCATGCAAGTGGGGAAAATCGCAACTCAAGTCGTATGTAAAAACCTCATACAATCTGAGCTGCTACTGGAACTGCAAATGATTTGACATTTAAGGTTATGTCTGATTTCACAAGGGCAGAAAATAAGTTGAGTAGAAGTGAAATTTTGAAATTAATGAATTTGTGCCGGGAAAGAGAGTGCCTCTGGAAGACTGCCTCGAAATTGTATCGTAGAAACGATCTCAAGAGGCAGGCGTATGAACAAATCGGCGCGGAATTGAAACTCACAAGCGAGGAAGTGAAGAAAAAGTTGAGAAATTTACGAACGACGTATGTTCACGAGAAAAAGTAAATCAATGCGAGTCGGAAGTCTGGAGCATCGACAGAAGATATTTATGAGCCTTCGCTGTTTTGGTATTCAGAAATGAGTTTCATAAACAAAATAACTTTCTTTGTTTTCTTGCGTTTGACCTTTTTCAACTGAAGTCACATGCAATGTCGCAAGACAGCAGAGCAAATCGCAACACCTGTCAAATTGAAAAACGTTGTAGGAGGGATAATCGCATGCGATTTCTAGTCGCACTTCTAACCGTGGGGTTAGTGCGTACTGAATTTTTCAGGAACAAGATAGTAGTAGATTCTACTACAATTGTAGTAGGGTAACACCTATGTCTGAGTCTTTCGACTATTTGACCACGTCTGCCCTAGATCACTCATCGGCTTAGTTGTTGGACGGAATGAGGTACCATTTTGTCGCACAGTGTATTGTTCAGCAGTCAAATTTTATTTGTCATTCAATAAATATTTAAAAAACTTAAATGAAATATGTTAAGGAAGAATACTACACCGGCTCTTAACTATGTGTATCGATGGGATTTTTAATTATTTTTTTACAATTTATTCTAATCAATATTGATTTTTTAAAGTATTTTTTAAAAAAGAATCATTTTATAATTTCATTAGCAAAATGGCTGCCAATTGGAATATTTAATGTTGACACTTTTCTTATGAACCCACCAGCTTAATTAGAATCTGGATGAATACATTCATAAAAAAAAGTTTCACGTTAAGTTGACGTATTATGATTTTATCACCCGGGACATAAATGTGGTATTAAAAAACGACTAGTCTCTCTCACCCAATTGTTAAATGCTAATTAAAGCGCGAAAACAAATTTTCGTAGTCTCAGCATTTTTCCAACTCATAAAAATGGTGTCTATATTATGTCGAGACCAATGTAAATATAATTTTGTATAAACTCATATAGAAATATAAATGGATTCGGTCATATAACAAACCGCTAAACGTATCCTATTCCTGCTAGTTCCAAATGATAGTTCCAAATGAAATTCCATGTCGTGTAGTGCCAGTGGAACTTGTTCTTTTAAGCTGCCACCGAAAATTGGGCAAACGTCCAAAAATTGATGGCTGTTTTCAGCATTTTGGATGTTGTTTTTTTTTCTTGTGCTAGCACTTTTTCTTTCCGTTATTTTTTTTATCGACTTTTGAAAAGAAGGAGGTTATATATTTGGCTGATACTTATGGATGTTTGGCACCTATGTGTGTATATATGTATATGTCCAGAGCCGGCACGATTGCAGTGCAATAGGTGCAACCGCACAAGGCCCCGCATTTTTGTAGACTCCGCGCCGCTGACTGATTTCGTAAAATTTAAATGGGTTCTTTTTTTATCCGAATATACATGCATTAGAATATTATCAGGTAATTAGCGCACAGTTCACAAATAATTATCACAAATAATTACCAAAATAACTGAAACCGGTTAATGTAAGTAAAAAACTCATGTCTGTTGAAAAAATGTTAACAAACTATTTCAATCTGCCGGAAAAACTATTCTCACTACCCTAATAGATTGTGCTAACTGGAGTTAACACTGACAGGCTATTTCTGTGCGATTGTCCACTCGTTCAATTAGTACTATATCTAAAGTATATATAATTAACCATGATTTTTTTTGTTGTGCGAAGTATATCACAAATTTTCCATTGTATTTAGAAATTGTCCCTAAAAATGAAAAATCTTCTGTGAATTTATGAAATTTTTTTCATAAATAAAATGTTAATAACAAAATATTATAAGATTTATGAAACTATATATTAAAAATTATGAAACACTTTTTCTTAAAATGAATCAAGTTTTTCATAAATCAAATGATTTTCCTTGTATTTCATGGAGTTTTTCCTAGATTTAATTAAAAAGTGCAAGTAAATGTAATGATGAAGTATTTTCATAGATCTAATGAAAAAAAAAATTCTGAGTGTAGTTTTTGATAAGTGTTGTACAAAGACTAACAGATACACAGTTAAAAATTAAAAATTTGACCCGTCAGTGTCAAATCTCTTCCAGTCTCAAAGAAAAAGTGTTAATTTTTAACACTTATAAATATCACTTTAGCGCTTTTGAAATGTGTAAAAAAAATAATAACATATCGAAGCGTAAGAGGCTGTTTACACACGGTTGATCCAGGCGCCTGGCCATGAACGAAACTGTCAAAATATAGGCAAGACGAGGAAGTGGGGGACATCCCCACTTCCTCGTCTTGCCTATATTTTGACAGTTTCGTTCATTGCCAGGCGCCTGGATCAACCGTGTGTAAACAGCCTCTTAGGGTTACATCTTGCTTGAAGTTAACTGACTTTAACAATTTCGAGTTTCAAACAAATTGGGACTTGAGTGTCTTAAAATGAAATTCTTTATAGATCTAAAGCTAATTGGAAATGATGTAGTAATAAGTTTTATTTTCTTAAAAATAATGTTAAAAATATGGCAAATTTAATCAAAACGTCTTGGATTAAGAATGGGTTCAAAAAAGTCAAATATTGAATTAAAAAAATAAAAATATAAAAATATAATAAATTTTTTAATCTTCTTAATAAATGTGAAAAAAACATCGAGTCGAGATCGGGACTCGAACCCCCTCAACGGATTTTTTTTCCGTTTTTAGGGTTTTTTTAAATTTATTATTATTTTTTAAATAAAAATAATATATTTTAAATAAAAGTTATAAATAATAACAATTTTTATTACTAATAATTCATATTGTAAAAAAAAATAAAAAAAAAAATTTTAAAAAAAAGCTTTTATTAAAAAAGAATACACTAAAAAGAAAAAAATAATTTTCTGGACGTTGTGTATCACAAATATAAAAGCTTTTTAAAAGCGAGATAAATTTTTATTTTATTGTTTTATGCTTTATCTCGCTTTTTAAAAGCTTTTATATTTGTGGTACATAGCGTCCAGAAAATTATTTTTTTCTTTTTAGTGCATTCTTTTTTAATAAAAGCTTTTTTTTTAATTTTTTTTTATTTTGTTCTTTTTAGTCTTCGAATATCGCACATGGTCCCGTAGACTGTAGTATCTCAAAATCGGCCATTTCAAGAAAAACGCATTCAAAGTTTTCATTTCAAAATAATTGTTTATAAATAATTGTTTTTTTCTGTTGTCTGTACAGGAATATTTCAATTTATAATTGATTTAAGGCTTTCGCGGTTGCTTAATGCCATAATTAAGGACTTTCGGTTTAACCGCGTGAATTTTAAAAAAGAAGTAAAACTTACTTTTCGGTTAGAGCATGTGCTAACCATGGTCGCTCGAGGACTGGTTCAAGCTTTGCTTAAAACATTGGACGGCTTCTCAAATTATAACGGTGCCTGTTGACCGTTTGTTGGCAAACTGTACTGATTGTGTCGTCCGGTTTATCGATGGACTTTAACGGTCGCAGCAATTTCAACACAGGATTCCAAGTTTCGGATAATTTTAGGCTGTCATCTCTATTAAACGTAGGCCTGCGTTTAATTTCGTTGCTTCTCGAACTAAACGTGGATAATATCGTTTTTCTGTGGCCACGATACGTGCTTGGTCAAAACGTATCCAGTGATTTTGACTATTATCCATGGTATGTTCAGCAATAGCCGATGTCTCCTTCTTGTTGTTTTTTATGGCTGAGAGGTGTTCCTGCAACCGCACCGAAATATTCCGTTTAGTTTGTCCTATGTAGAAGCTGCCACAACTGCAAGGTACCTCATAGACACCGCAATTTTCTAAGGGTATACGATCTTTAGGAGATCTAAGGTACCCTTTAATTTTTGTAGGTGGTATTTGGATTGTTTTGATTGTTTTTTAAAAAGTTGTCGTGATCACAATGTTATCCCTATTTGTGTCAAATTACGCCCTATGAAACATCTGAAAGGGTCACAAAAAGTGTTAAACAAAGCTAGTGAAGTGCTGTTAAAAAGCGAAATTAGGGATCATCGCCACAAATTAGACAAGATAAGCAGGGAACTCTATGACGTGCATCTGTATCTCGCCCAAAACATGGACGTCGCACTTTTCAACAAGTGTGATGAGTTAACATCTGAACAAGCAGAAAAAACATTGGCACAGAGCACAAAAAACCAAAAACAAAAACTCGAACAACTAATAAAGAGACAACATCCGTCACCACCAGCAGTTGATAATAACTCGAATCAAAATACCGTCATCAACTTAACTTCGACGACACTAGATGAGGATACCGTTGACATCCTATCGAAAGGACTGAACTTCGCTCCAACACCAACGCAGGTTCCGATTGAGAAATTAATCAGCGGTATCGAGGAGTGTATTCGTAGAAATGCATTATCAGCTGACGTAGCGGACATCATCAGACAAGACACAGCTGTTATCATTCGCAAAGCGAAGATCCCACTGGGGAACACAACAAGGAGGGGAATGGCAGCTCTACGTCGGCTGCGTCAAAACCAACGCCTTATTGTATTACCAGCAGACAAAGGCAATGCAACAGTAGTGATCGAAACTGCCGAATATGTAAACAAACTGAATGAATTGTTATCAGACGGAGATGTTTACGAAAAAGTGAAAACAGATCCTACCAAGAAAATTGTACGCAAAACAAATCAGCTGATACAGAAGCATATTGGGACGTTAAAAATGCTTAACAAAAAAGAAAAAACTCCTGCTTGCTGCATCCCTCCAAAACTATATGGATTGCCTAAAATACATAAGGAAAACGTACCGTTACGGCCGATAGTAAGCCAAATAAATTCGCCCACCTATAATTTGGCAAAATCCTTAATCGAGGTATTTAATCCACTGATAGGCATTTCCACAACTTATGTGCGAGACTCAGGTCATTTTGTCGAGTTGATAAAGGATCTGACTATTGGAGAGGATGAAATCATGGTGAGTTTCGATGTTGTTTCTCTTTTCACTAATGTCCCCATAGCCGATTCCATTGCGGTAATAAGAGATATGATCCAGGACTTAGATATAGATGAAAACTACCTGGAACTCTTAGAATTTTGTCTAACAACGGGATATTTTTTGTTCAATGGCGAATTCTACCTACAGAAAAACGGTGTGACCATGGGCTCGCCCATTGCGCCGATCGTAGCGGATCTGTGGATGCAAAACATTGAGCAGAAAGCACTTTCGAAAGCCACCTCAAAACCAAAAGTGTTTCTTAGGTACGTCGATGATACGTTTTGCATCATAAAAAGAAAATACCTAGACCCATTTTTAACACTTTTGAATTCGATTCACCCAAAGACAAAATTCACTATGGAATCGGAGTCCGAAGGTTCGTTAGCATTTTTGGATGTGCGGATCATTAGGAGAAGTGACGGTAAACTCGCACACACGGTTTATAGGAAAAACACCCACACGGACAAATACCTACATGCCAGTTCGCACCATTGTCCTGCGAATTTAAGATCAGTGGTTTCATCTCTAATTCACAGGGCGCATCGAATATGTGATCCCGACCACCTGGATGCCGAACTGAAACATGTAGATGAGGTGTTGAAGAATAATGGCTACAACAAGAAACAACGGAAACAAGCGCCTAAGAAACCACTACAGCCAGAGAGCGGAAATCCCGAAAAAGTGGCTTTTCTTCCATACTTACGTGGGGTGTCAGACAGGATCAGCAAGGTACTCAAAGCACAAGACATCAAAACAATCCAAATACCACCTACAAAAATTAAAGGGTACCTTAGATCTCCTAAAGATCGTATACCCTTAGAAAATTGCGGTGTCTATGAGGTACCTTGCAGTTGTGGCAGCTTCTACATAGGACAAACTAAACGGAATATTTCGGTGCGGTTGCAGGAACACCTCTCAGCCATAAAAAACAACAAGAAGGAGACATCGGCTATTGCTGAACATACCATGGATAATAGTCAAAATCACTGGATACGTTTTGACCAAGCACGTATCGTGGCCACAGAAAAACGATATTATCCACGTTTAGTTCGAGAAGCAATCGAAATTAAACGCAGGCCTACGTTTAATAGAGATGACAGCCTAAAATTATCCGAAACTTGGAATCCTGTGTTGAAATTGCTGCGACCGTTAAAGTCCATCGATAAACCGGACGACACAATCAGTACAGTTTGCCAACAAACGGTCAACAGGCACCGTTATAATTTGAGAAGCCGTCCAATGTTTTAAGCAAAGCTTGAACCAGTCCTCGAGCGACCATGGTTAGCACATGCTCTAACCGAAACGTCTCGGCAAATAAAAAGTAAGTTTTACTTCTTTTTTAAAATTCACGCGGTTAAACCGAAAGTCCTTAATTATGGCAATATTTCAATTTATTACTCTTTGATAATAATTTACAGATCATTTGCTTCATTTTTTGTTTTTTTTTTGTAATAATAAAAGATAGAGTTAGGTTTGTTTTCCACAAAATCAATTTAAATTTTAAAAAATGGGAATTTAAAAAACCAAAAATAAATACATTTTAGGACTACGTTTACATTTAAATTTGTTTTTCATTTGATTCAGTCAATTTTCCTTTACATAATGGAATAATTACTCAAAAACACATTTTTTTGAGATACTACAGTCTACGGGACCATGTGCGATATATCCTTACATTTCAGATGTCCTTATACAGGCTTTTTAACTTGAGAATCGTATTCAGCGACCCCAAAAACCCCCAGAATAGATTTTTTTCCGGAAAATTTGGAGAAAGGGATAATCACGTTATCCTTACAGGACCTTCCGTTATCCTTACAGACTTTTTAATGGCAGATTCGGATTTAGCGACCTCAAAAACCCCCAGAATAGATTTTTTTCCGGAAAATTTGGAGAAAAGGATAATCACGTTATCCTTACAGGACCTTCCGTTATCCTTACAGAATTTTTAATGGCAGATTCGGATTTTGCGAACTCAAAAACCCCCAGAATAGATTTTTTTCCGGAAAATTTGGAGAAAAGGATAATCACGTTATCCTTACAGGACCTTCCGTTATCCTTACAAGGACGAAGTAGTGAAAATATTGTATTGTCATCGGACTTATATAAGTGTGCAAAATTTCAAGTCAATCGGACAAAATTGGTCAAAATGTGGGTCAAAATTGGATTGCAAGATTTGATCTGACAGACAAACAGACAGACAGACAGACACGAAGGCAAGCTAAATAAAAGCTTTTAAAAATAAAAACAATAGACTTAAGGCCTTTTAGCACGGACATGCTAAATTCAATTTTTTTATACCCGTATGGTGAAACCAAAGGGTATATTAGATTTACCTTACCGTTTGTAACGCCAAGATCCCGTCATCACACAAAAAAATGAATTACACCAGTGTGTTTAGAATGATAAAAAAAGTTGAATTTACTATGTCCGTCCGTCCGTCTGTGGCGCGGATTGCGGGCGCACGGATTGAGCTAGAGACTTGAAATTTTACGCAGATTCGTTTTTCGTAAAATGCGAGGCTAAGTTCGTTAATGGGCAAAAATTGACCATTAGGGGGGTACCCCATATAAGAACGAAAACGTTTTTTGTGAATATCTTGAAAATGGTGCATCTTATCAAAAAAGTCCAAGAACAAAAGTGATTTAGGATATGATTCTACATAAAACTCCCATACATCAAAGTCTGATTGGAATAAATTTTAGAAAATCTTATTGAAAAGTTTGACTTCAAGTGGAATTTTGGTACAACTGTTCGAATTTTGATACGAATATCAGCATACGGGTTTTCAATAATTGCCAGATTGGCAATTATAGCTTTTGTTATGTCTTATCATTCTAAACACACTGGTTTAATTCATTTTTGTGTGTGATGACAGGATCTTGGCGTTACAACCGGTAAGGCAAATTTAATATACCCTTTGGTTTCACCATACGGGTATAAAAACAACTGTGGTCACATACATAAATTACTATAAGACATATAAACATGCAAATCAACAAATTGTACTAGTGTAGCAACATTATCCTCTTTTGTAAATATGAATGAAAATAGTTATTTCCTTGATTTGGTGCATTTTTCCTTATGTTTCTGTTTATATATAATCTCCTAACTCCGATAAAGCTAAAACCATTGTTTTTGCTGTACTCGGGGCGTGGTATAAATATGTGATGAGCAAAATAAAATATATATGAGCTCCTTAGAACGGAGGTGGAATCTGCCGCATGATATTGAGACCAACATAATATCAGATCCTTTTGCAAGATAATGTTAGATATTTGAGATTGTGTCATCCCCAATCTCCTAACTACGATAAAGCTAAAACCATGCAACACATTTGATAACTTTCAAATTCAATACAAATAATGTAACCCTATTTATATAAAATGACCTGTCCTGTAACTTTTATAGTTACTCATAAATCAATAATCAAATTTAACGTACAAAGCGTACTATGGCCAAGTCGACTGTGAATTGGAGGAAATATTTCACTCCTATTGTATCTATTGTATTTGCAGTTCTATTTTTCAAACTTCATTGGATTGTACGATAGAACAATTGACTCGTATTCATGTCACCAATGCACCATAATTCATAAGTTAAGAAGTTCTATTTGGAATTTCTGAGACCCTATCACCGATCACAATACGATTGGTTCAAGTCGGTATGAAACACAACAACTTTGAATTTACGATTCGAACCAATCGTATCGTGTTGGTACTCTCTAAATCAACTTATTTACAATCCTCAATCTGTCTCCGGAACCCTGCATCTGTCTCTTGACTGGATTTTCGATATTCAATAAGTCTAGCCTCTAAGAAATTTTTCCCTCATTAAAATTAATCCCCTCCACTCAGGACACTTTCTCCTGCTATCTTCTGAATCGCTTAAGGGATCTTCTCCGGGTTTTCAGTATTAAATAAGTTTTGCCTCAAACAAATTTTTCCCCCACTAATTTTTCCCCCACTAATTTGTCCCCCACTACACTAATCCTCCTTTCAATAAACCCCTTCCTTACTATTTCCGGAACCGATAAAAATACTTTGATTTTCATCATCAGATAGTTGGGTTTTAAAACAATTTTCTTTTCAATAAAATCTACCTCACCTTTTTCCCGTTATTTTTTTGGTGAAACCCAGTATTCAATGGGGCAATTTATAAAACTCAGACTTTAGTTTTTTTTTTGTGATTTATTGAATTCTGCAATACTTTTGTCTTTTATTAGAACTTCATACTTTAAGGCGTTCTTGAGATATTGACATTTTTATTAAAGATTGGCAACTCATGGCTGAGTGAATCGAAAAAAGTGATTCACTGCACTGAGTAAAGTGACGCGATTCATCAGTTTAAAAAAAAATCACTCTCAATCAGACATGGGCAAAGTGTGGCCTTTTTGGCCAATTTGGCCCAGTTTGAAAGAACCGAAATAATACAATTGCAACTGGGCCAAATACAATTGCAACTGGGCCAAATTTAGTATCACAATGCTTGTAACTCTCTACTTTCACAGCGATGAGCGAAAACACATCACAGCCATGGGTCGCTCTGAGTTGTTTTCATGTCATTCGCCATCAGGCACTCCACTAAGTAGGTTGTGTTTGTTTTTTGCGCATATACACTGAAATAAATATGAAGCGTTTCTATAATAATAGAAACTTCAAAGATCAATGGGAGGAGGATTTTTTTTTTGCAGAAATCCCTGGCTTGGTTTGTTTTCTTAAGCTTTCCCACATCAAAAAATATGCAATGCAAAGGCATTATGTAGCCAAGCACAAAAGGGATTTTGATTTTGATGGTGAAAGGAGAAAATTAATTTTTGCAAAATTAAAAGAAGACTTTCTAAAGAAAACTACATGCACTGCTAATGTTATACCAGAGCAGAAAACTAAGTCATGTAATTCGAAAGCAATAAAAAAAGCTTCGTTTGTAGTCAGTTTAAAAATCGCACAGCACAATAAATGTTTCAGCGACGGGACTTTATAAAAGACATTTTCTCACAGTGTACTCGATTTTCTGAAGTCTATTTTGGCTTGTTGGTATATGTTTGGCCCGTTTTAATTTTCTCTTGCCCACGTCTGCTCTCAATCATCAATACCTCCAGAGCAGACATGGGCAAAGTCCCTGCTGATTCGACGAGTGGATGAATCATCACATTCATTCTGACTTGAAATGAATCGAATCGAATCTTTGACTCTTTGATTCATGCGATTCAAAGAGTGATTCTTTTTGAATATATGATTCGTCGACTCGCTCGATTTGTGTGCGACACAGCCAATGCAACAATGGCTTTGTTGAATAAGAAGTTGCTAGGTCGCATTATCTCTCGAAACATCGAAGTTAATAAAAGTTACTTTTCGAAACAATCGCAAAAAACTATTTTTTTTAAACAACAGTACATATATCTCGATACCGGTTTGAGATATCGGGTTCTAGTAAAAGACGAAAGTGTAGAAAATTTCACCGTCTTCAACTTTCGTTATATTTAAGACTATTGAAAAACGCGTAGTTTCAGTTACTTTCGGTTACGGATTTTGGTTACTTTCGGTTAACGGATTTCCACAAAAATTGATACGATCGTCTCATTCCAGGACCAAACATCGGTGTAAAATTGGCTCCCACTCTATTAGTTTTGAGAAATCTTGTACACTACTAACAGACTGGCAGACTAGCAAACTGACACACTGGCAGACTGACAGACAGAAAGATATTTTTGTAATAATACTCCAATCAACTCGGAGTGCTCGGGAAATGTTTTTTAAACAAAATTAAGAGGTCGAAATTTTTGACATGAATACAATACTTTATTATACTACGTATAACAAAGTAAAAATGAATGCTCCGCGTTATCTCAGGCGACCTGTATTTCCATTTTTTATTTCGAAGAAAAACTTACTGGCTGTTTAGAGAAATATATTTATGTTCCTTGAAAGTTATGTATTCCTTTTTGATTGTTATGAGTGACGAGAGACAATTTTGTTAAATTGCTCTCGATTTTATTTATACAGGGGGATTTGATCCCCTGGGATATCATATGGGGAGACTTAATCCTTTTATAGCTTTTTGTTTCTTTATTAAAAGTCCATGTTTCTCTACAATTTATCAATTTATGGTATAAAATATGAAAGCACACAATATTTGAAACATTGTGGCAAAACAAGGTGTGTTTAAAGTTCAGTAGAATCCCGATAATTCTAAGCCCGATAATTCGACGTCTATTTCATACGCAGGGCAAGTTTTGCCATGCTGCTTGCAGGTCAATCAAAAACAGTGGGTTTTGATGAGAAAATAAGAAACTCGTTGCCCTGCTGTTTTTAAAATTAATAGTTTTTGAAATGTCGTAAAATAGCTTTTATTTATTTGCCGTGCATTTCATATGTTGCTAGTTATTTTTTAAATGAGATTTTCCTTTTAAATATTGAGGATCGTGATAGTAAGCTTTAGACTTTTTTTTTTAATTTTTCAGTGATTGGTATAACAGGGCCTTGATAATAGTTATATTGGGCTGTAAAATCAAATTATTCTGTGCCATGCTGGAATATGAAATGCCCGGCAATTTTCCCTGCGTATGAAATAGACGCGATAATTCGTATATCCCGGTAATTCATATGAATTTGCTGGTCCCTTGAATAAATCCCGATAACACTAAACAACAAATATTGACTCTAAAATGGTAATCTTTACGCGAAGCAACTTTTCTAATAGGTTTTCATGTTTTAGAGCCTGTTCACATTGGTTGAAATAGTCCGCCTAAATAGGACAGAAACTGGCAACATTAGGGCAAGGTGAGAAAGTGGGACTGCTGATAGGAAAATCATCCTCAAAACTAAAAACTCCATTCTCAGAGTTCCGCCTGTCGTGCTCTGATTGGTTGGCTGCCACACTGAACGTGTTCCATTGTCATTATTGTTTCGGTCGTCGTCGATGCAACACGTCGCAGAGCAAAAGGCAGCCACGTATTACTTGAAATGTTCCGTTTCCCAAATGTTTCACGCTAGTCTGATTGCTCACAGCTACTGGTTGAAATAGTCTCAATGCGAACACGAGCAATTTTTCATCCGTCCTATTTAGTCGGACTATTTCAACCAATGTGAACAGGCTCTTAAATACGAAAATTAGTACGAAAAAAAATAGTTTCAGTTTTTGAGATAACGATTTATTAAAAATTTTTACAAAAATGATAAAAATACTTTATATTTTTATTATTATGCCGAATTTAGCGTTGTTTTTTTGTTGCTCGTTTATAATCTGCTCCTGGACGGTTTTTAGGAATAGTCCAGCAGTAATCCGGCCCGCATAGAAACGTTCCATTTACCCTGTTTTTCCATGTTAGCGATATCCTGATGGAAATGTTCTCCATGTTTATCACTTAGCGCTCCTCAATTGTATGGAAAATAGTCCAAACAAGAGTGTAAAAGATGAGTTTTCTACGACATGTTACAGCCCTGTGCTTGGTAGGACGATAACATGTTTTCGACGAGCGTAACATAGTTTTAATCTCTTTTGTTTCCTATGAAGTTGTTTGCCAAAAGTCGGAAGTCATTCCAAGCTTTTTTTTGCCCTCTAAAACGAGATCAAAGTTTTCGTCAAATAAATTTCTAATTTGGGGACCGACAAAAATTCTCTTCTTGATTTTGGCTTCGGTCAGTCTTGGAAATTTTTAACGTAGATATATAAATGAGGATACTAAAACCATAAAATTTCTAAAGTATTACGGATTGCAGAAACTTGAACTAAAAAATAACTTTTATATATCTGCGTTCAGCATGGTCAGACAAGTAAAAGTTAGTTGAAACAATTTCAAATACCATTTCACTGTTGTCTAGTGTAATTCGTAAAAAGCCAATGCATTTCGGGTCCTTTGATAATTCGTATTTATGTTTGCTTTCGAAGGGAACATGACCAAAAAAATTTAAACGGACATGGGTTTCACGGTGGACGCACTCTAGTTTTATAGTTATTCAAATCAGCAGTAGGATTCTTGGCACTTATAACGATGTAGTTATCCACAACGATGTCGTTATCCTTAAATACTAATAAGAGCTTTTACGTTTGTGGTAGTGATATAAAATGGCGTTGTATTTGTTTCTCGCTGTCAACTTTCCAATAAAATTAGCCTCGATTATGACTCCGCAACACTGATCCTTCCAAAACGAATTTTCATAACGACTGCTCTCGTACCAGTCGATAAGCACTAATGTTTGAGTTTCGTCCACTTAAGAATGTTGTTTTATTGTTGTCGCGTTGGCAAAAACGAAATAAAATGTTGAATGCGTCCCTTAATTGTCTAAACCAGGGGCCATCAAAGTAACTGTCGCTACCTTTACAATCAAAATTTATAACCACTATAAAATTTTTTTTTAATTTTTTTTTTATTTAATGATCCGGATAACAGATCCATATGGATCATTAAAAAAAACAGCTAAGTTATATACAGCCTTGGCCAAAAGTATTGAGCACCCTGTAAATTTTACTAATATACAAAATCTAATGCTCCAAATCAATCGTATTGTTTATTAAAGTTTTGTCGGCATCTAAAAAATAAAATTTAAACAATAGTCAAGTGGCTGGTTAGTAACAAAACATCTAGAACCTTAAAAATTTGCTTTTGTGGTGTTTTTTGATATCCGATTAGTTCGCTTTCTCAGCTCGCTGTGAAGACATACAGTTGTGTAGTGCCTTGAAGTGATTTTTTTTCAATAAATTAAATATTTTAATGTAAATATGGCGAAAAAAAGATAACTGACATTGCAACAGCGGGTAGAAATTCAACTTTTGAAGCAGCAAGGCAAGTCCCAAGTGGAAATTTCTAAAACCGTTAAATTTTCGCGTCGAGCTGTGCAATATGTTATCGAACGGTTCGAGAAGACTGGGTCGCATAAAAATAGACACAGATCTGGACGAAAACGACTTACTATAGATCGTGAAGACAGAATATTAGTAAGGGATTCACTGAAAAATAGGAGAAAAACGTCTTTCGAGCTCGCTGCTGATTTTTCAGTAACAATTAAAAAGCCAATATCTGCCAGGATGACACGAAGAAGACTGCAGAAAGCTGGTCTAAAAGGCTGCAAAGCCAGGAAGAAGCCGTGGCTTTCCGAAAAAAAAAACAAAAAGGCTCGCTTCCAATGGGCTCTAAAACACAAAAGTTTAACCGAGCAAGATTGGTCAAATATTCTATGGTCGGACGAATCAAACTTCGAAAATAATGTTTTTCTACAGAAAAAGGAATTATTTTACTCCCCTGAAAGTTTGATTCGTCCGACCATAGAATATTTGACCAATCTTGCTCGGTTAAACTTTTGTGTTTTAGAGCCCATTGGAAGCGAGCCTTTTTGTTTTTTTTTTCGGAAAGCCACGGCTTCTTCCTGGCTTTGCAGCCTTTTAGACCAGCTTTCTGCAGTCTTCTTCGTGTCATCCTGGCAGATATTGGCTTTTTAATTGTTACTGAAAAATCAGCAGCGAGCTCGAAAGACGTTTTTCTCCTATTTTTCAGTGAATCCCTTACTAATATTCCGTCTTCACGATCTATAGTAAGTCGTTTTCGTCCAGATCTGTGTCTATTTTTATGCGACCCAGTCTTCTCGAACCGTTCGATAACATATTGCACAGCTCGACGCGAAAATTTAACGGTTTTAGAAATTTCCACTTGGGACTTGCCTTGCTGCTTCAAAAGTTGAATTTCTACCCGCTGTTGCAATGTCAGTTATCTTTTTTTCGCCATATTTACATTAAAATATTTAATTTATTGAAAAAAAATCACTTCAAGGCACTACCAACTGTATGTCTTCACAGCGAGCTGAGAAAGCGAACTAATCGGATATCAAAAAACACCACAAAAGCAAATTTTTAAGGTTCTAGATGTTTTGTTACTAACCAGCCACTTGACTATTGTTTAAATTTTATTTTTTAGATGCCGACAAAACTTTAATAAACAATACGATTGATTTGGAGCATTAGATTTTGTATATTAGTAAAATTTACAGGGTGCTCAATACTTTTGGCCAAGGCTGTATGTAATTGTTGCTCGGAGTGGCGATAGATATGAAAACCAGACTAATGTTAATGATTTTAATTTACAAATTATGAAATATTAATTTTTGATACTACAAATAATTTCAAAAACCAAAAAAATTCTGTTATTTCATAGTTTAAGGTTATCACTTCTGTCGGCAGTCCCAATGACTGCTTTGTTTTTTTTTCTTGAAATTGTTCATAATTTTTTGTTAAATATTCAATGAATTTTGCTTTCGAATAGCTTTGCATTGATATTTGTTTATAATGCTGTTCCATCGCATGCAGGATATACTGTTTTTGTTGCTCCTGGTGCGTTAGAACAGTATTATATCGAGTCATCAGAATTGTGCGATTTTGTTAGTAATAACAATAACACATACTTTTTCTTTGATAAAATATTAAATCAAGAAATCACTGGTATAAGGAACACTTTTTTGACTGCCGATCCATGGGAGGGAGACGAGAACTACATCGCTGTGAAGGCAATGATTAAAAATTTACTTGTTGTGTATGATCAATGATTACCTAATATAGATGGGAAGTAAACGGAAGTTTCCGTTTACCTACGGCAGAGAAAAGAGATGCGCGATAAAAAAAAGTCACCGAGCAACACCATCTTTCCCTTTTTTTCCTTCATGTCATATGGAGTTAAAGAAAAAACAAGAAACTTGTCGTTTAGTCAGGGCTAAACCAAGCGAGATTTTCATATCCTTATAGCAGTCAAAAACTTGTATTATATTTATACAACCCTTGCACTAACACCATCATGCTTCCGACAGCGCCCTGACAGCTCACGAAAATTTTCAAGCAAATTATAACACTTTTTTAGTATTTAAATCGCGAAATACACTAAAAATCAACGAAATTAACACGAAAACTAAATTTTCCACCGAAATTGGTGGTTTGTTTTGATTTTTAACTAACTGACTGCTGAGAATCAAATTTGTGTATTGCCATTGTGCGATTTTTTTATGGTTTTTTCGAGGCGCATTACAACTAATTACGCATTACAACTGAGATGTGGGAACACTTGAGATGAGGCCGCACACATAAATAACTCAGTATTCACACAGAAATTGAAACCGCCAGCATGTCGCTAGTTGTCCCTCTCTCAAACCAAATATTTTAGGAGAACTTTCTTATCTATATTAGGTAATCATTGGTATGATATAGCAGAGCGTGGAGTAGCTTTGATGACTCGATATAATACTGTTCTAACGCACCAGGAGCAACAAAAACAGTATATCCTGCATGCGATGGAACAGCATTATAAACAAATATCAATGCAAAGCTATTCGAAAGCAAAATTCATTGAATATTTAACAAAAAATTATGAACAATTTCAAGAAACAAAAAAAAAATCCATTAAATTTTGTATTTTAACCCTTAATTGATGAGGTGGGTCCAGTGGACCCACATTGACTTTTCTCTCTTTGCTATTTCTCATGTTTTCAGCACAGTGACTCTGAAATCTTCAGTATCTTCATACAGTATGGTGTTGTGTACCGAGTTAAAAGCACGGATTTGGTATGTGATTAGAACAAGTCCATTGGAAACCACCTCATCATTTACGCATATGATTTTCACCTCATAAATTAAGGGTTAAAATGTTTTATAACAAATAAGAATATCGGAAAAACTTAAAAAAAAATATACTTTTCAATACTTCTGACCAGTACAAAATCCGTTTCAGACAAAAAATTTAGGATGTCCATAAATCTGTCTGTTTGTCGGTCTGTATGTATGTCGTATAACTTTAGATCGGCTTAATTTTTTTTTAAATAAATCTACATTTCATTCTCTAGAACATAGGCTTTTCAGAAAAAAATTTCCACCCTTTAGAAAGTGCAAAAAATACATTTAAAGAAAATAATTCATGAAAATGTTCTTAAAAAATTGCTGTGTTGGGACCAAAAAAGCATTAAATTTCAACCGTAGATCAAAACTTCGTGAGAATTAGATGTTCGTCTAGTTATCCTCTACAAAAGTTGTCTTTAGACCATCAATGAAAAATTAAATATTATAGGAGTTACGGACAGTTAAAGCGATTCACCATTTTAAAGTCTATTTTTGAAACTTCAATGAAAAACCGGCTGGGTTTTTTCCACTACAGATTCCTACTTTTTTTTTTAAATCTTATTTTTTTTACCTAAACTTCACGAAAATGGACGGGGAGCAACAAAAATTACAACTTTGCACATTTCATATAATTCGGGCGCCCGAATTTGTAAAAATAATATTCCTTACGACAAAATGTTTACGATAAATTGTCTTACGATAAATTGTTTTACGATAAATTGTTTTACGATAAATTGTTCTTACGATAAATTGTCTTACGATAAATTGTTCTTACGATAAATTGTTTTACGATAAATTGTTCACGATAAATTGTTTTACGATAAATTGTTCATGATAAATTGTCCGCGAATCCTTTATTATACTCCGTAGAAGAAAGTAAAAATGTAGCCTGGTGTAAAACGTTCCCAAAATTTTGAAAGAAAAAAGTTCTTTACATCGTAAATGCAAGAAAAAAAGGCAAGAAATTAATTTTTTTAATTCGAAAAAAATTTGATTTGTCGAAAATATAAGGAAAAATTAATTTAGTTTTCGAAAGAATCGCGAAAAACTGATTTTTCTAAATAAAGGTATATCTCGATATTTGTTTTAGATAGGGTTACCAGACGTCAAAACTGAAAAAGTGTCTTTGGAGAGAATAAAAGTGATTATTGCGTACAAAAAAGTGACTTTTACAAATCAAAAAGTGATAACAAAAAGTGACATATATATTAAAAGAAAAATAAATATAATATGTGGTTTATTTCAGTTTTACATTACAATTTGGTCCCATAATTAAACTTTTATACATAGTATTTTTCTAGGATCCTTATTTTTTTTTAAATTTCCTTTTCTTTTTGAACGAATTCATAAAATTGCATACAATTTAAGACTTTAAAATTATATTTTGTTAGCAAAATTTCATAAATAGGTGGGGTTATTGGAAAACCCTATATTTAGAAAGTTCTTTATGTTGATTACAAAATTTAACACAATAAACTTGTTTTGTTGAAAATGCTGTAAATGCGAAATGAAAAAAGTGGAAAAAGTGACTAAGAACAAAAAAAGAAAGAAAAAGAAAGAAATTGGTCGAAAAGTGACAATTGTCACTTTTATAGTGACGTCTGGCAAGCCTAGTTTTAGATAACAAGTTCCATTAAAAGACAAAAGTGTAGGAAATTTTTCTGTATTGAACTTTCGTCTTGCATAAGCCTACTGTAAACGCGTAAATAGTAAAAAACGAAATTGTAATTTCGAAAAAGGCCCCAGTTGGGTTTTTTTTTATAATTCCAGTCAGAGCTTAGGGGAAGACCCTTTAATGCGGAAGAACAGCTCTGGATGGTCGGCCGGACAAAAGGAGATGTCGGTTTATGTTCACCTTGAACTTCTGCGGGTTATAGACCGGGGGGAACACATCGGATTTCAAATCGTTCCAAAGTCTTGTTGTTCGCGGAATGAGAGAACTCTAAACTTTACGGTACGAAAACGGAGAGGCTCAAGGAAGAAGTCGTGCGCGCGTGCAGCTACACGAGAGGGTCTAGGGAAAATATACCATGGAGGAATAAGTTGGGAAATTTCGGTGGAACATTTCTCATGGAAACATCTATAGAATATGCTGAGCCAACAGAGCGACGATGCTCGAGAGACGGTAATGAATCTGTCAAAGATTTGCCTCCAATTAGTCGGATCGCACGTTTTTGAATTCGGTCCAGCAGTTGCAGGACAGTTTTTGGGGCACCAGCTCAAATGTGCGAATTGTACTCAAGTCCCGGCCGAATGTGGGTCTTGAAAATGCTAAGGACGTCGATTGGTGCGAAATATTTTTTCCCAGAAAGCCTAGGCACTGCGATGCTTCCTTTGCGATTTTGAAAATGTGATTGCTCCATTAGAGGTTCTCGTTTATTTTGATGCCCAGCATTCTGATGTTTTTAGAGTCACTAATGGACTCACTCATAAATTCAACCCTTTCGGGGGATTTTTCGCATTTCAGCGATAATAGCATTGATTGGGTTTTGGATACATTGAATTCCACACGGTTGATTCTGCCCCAAGTCAGTATTGTGTTTAAATTAGAATTCAAAGATTTAATTTGGTCACTGCAATCGAACTGCAATGGCGTTCAATTCTGCATGCGAGCTGAAATGGTAGGAGGCGTCAAGTAAGCTGTCATCAGCGAAACAGAAAAGCGGGTTGAGAGTGAGAGATACTAGATCATTGATAAATATTAAAAAGAGTGTAGGAGCTTTGGAGATGTCCAAGGCTATTGTTTTTGATTCGCCAAAATTATGGACACTTTTATTTCAGCACTCGGTCAAGCAGAGCAAGACCAAGGGACCAGTTGGTTTTTTTTAAAATGCCAAACAGTTCTACGCATTTTTAGGGGGTCTTACAGTGGAAACTGAACAGCTTACCAGACAATGATCAGATCCTCCTAGGGGATGTAGGAATAATTAGGGCTTCGGTAAATGAAACAGAGGTAGATGTGCTTGCGCGTATGGAAGGCACATTGTTGCGGGTATAGATTGCGATACCCCTTTGACGAAAAAATACTGGTTCTAGGTGATAACTGTTTACCTGAAATTGACCTGGGGCGCAGTCACGATCAATTTTGGTCTCACCCAAAGCCAGTATCTCTGATTTTTCTTGGGGTAAGAGGATGTAGACAGAAAGATGGTTCTCTGGACCGTGAAAAAGAAGCCCTTTACCCTGGCACTTCACTAATATTTTTTTTTGTTTTTATTCGTGACACGGGGCGGACGGTATCGGTTTTTTGTTATGTGTTTATTTTAGATGCCGCAGAACACGAAATTTTTCGCACGGAACTGCAGGTACGTCCGTTCGCTAGATACGTTCCGGGAAAATTGGCCATAAAGCGAAAAGCCGTATAACGAATCAATTATTTTCATACAAACCCATACAAATTCAATAGGATCCGTTCCAATTTCTTTTAAATAACGTAGTTTTTACTTTAAAATGCATTTTTTTTTCTTTTTTTTTTCATTTAAAAATGCTTACATACAAAATAAAAATACATAACAAGTAATATAAGGATGACTTCAATAACAAAAAAAATTCATATGTAGATAAAAAGATAACTTAAAAAAAATTCATATGCACATGTCCATATACTTAATAAAAAACATAATTTAAAATGTTTAAATCGGTTCTAATCTGATGACGAAAATGAACCGCCGTTCACTTAAATCCCCATACGGGTTTTCAATAATTGCCAGATTGGCAATTATAGCTTTTGTTTTTTTTACCGAAATTTTTTTTTGGGCCGTATAACGAAATATTTTGGGCCGTAAATCGAAAAAGTGCCATAATTAAAGAAGGCCGTTATAGCGAAAAGCCGTATAAAGAGCGGCCGTATAGCGAGGTATGAGTGTATTTCAAATTAACAGCGGGAGCTACCAGTGTATCACTACATTGTGATTGCTTTATGGCCGAAATTTAAAACTTTCTCGACAGTTGATAATCACGATCAACTCCTTAGGCGATTCTGCTCCTGTAAACTTAAAATGAACTCAAGGTGTTTTAATTAGTTCATATAAACGCGCGTCTACTCTATTTTTTTTATAAAGGAAAAATAAGTTTTTCGATTAATGTTAAAAACATCGGTTTGAAATTGGTTTGTGTGGGAGAGGTCTTACTTGACTCCACAACTCACGGGATACTTTTTGGTGAACTTATGTTGGAACTGAACCCCCGACACATTTCAGCCCGATCAGTTCGGTAGTTTTCCCGCGAAAGAGTAACGAAGAGAAAAAACCAAGCTTCGGAATTACGTTCAATTCAATGAATCAATCCCAAAGAGTACGACTGCCATATATCTTCCCTCCTGCCTCCGGAAAAATTTCTACTAAAAATCGGTATGTTCTCATAAAAAGCTTTTCTTATATAGGCGCGGATTGCGGGCGCACGGATTGAGCTAGAGACTTGAAATTTTGCGCAGATTAGTTTTTCGTAAAATGCAAGCCTAAGTTCGTTAATGGGCAAAAATGGACCGAACGAAAACGATTTTTGCGAATATCTCAAAAACGGTGCATCTTATCAAAAAAGTGCAAGAACAAAAGTTATTTAGGATATGATTCTACATAAAACTCCCATACATCAAAATCCGATTGGAATAAATTTTAAAAAATCTTATTGAACAATTTGACTTCAAAGTGGAATTTTGATACAATTGTTCGCCGTTCACTTAAATCACCATACGGGTTTTCAATAATTGCCAGATTGGCAATTATAGCTTTTTTTTATGTTTTGTATTAAAATTAGGGATGGGTATCGATTAATCGATTAATCGAAGTAATCGATTATTTTGTTGAATAATCGATTTTTTTAATCGATTACAGTACGGTATGATTAATCGGGTAATCGATTATTTTGTAACGATTATTACACTTTTTGTTCACTGATATTTCAGATATGAAGATACAAAAAAAATACATTTTTTGTAGATGTATTTTCTTTCATTAATGTACGCCATACACGCAGATGGTACACGACGTGATTTAGAGCGTACAATCCACCAAAATCGTGTATCAGCACAGTGTGTGGGGAGCGACAGAGTACAATCAATCGTGCTCGCTAAGATTGAACCGTTCCAGTTCGGCCTGAATTTAAGAGCACCACAGGAAAGAATTCAACAAAATCCAGTGTTATATTGGAAGCAGATGGCTGATACTTTCCCAGGAGTTTCAAAGATCGCCTTAACATATGTGCCAGCGGTAGCAACCTCAGTTCCTTCAGAAACGCTTTTTTCTGAAGCTGGCCAAATTATGAGGGAACAGAGAAGCCGGCTGACCGCCGACATGGCCAATACACTTATATTCCTCAAGGACATTGATAACAAGTATTGGAATTAATTATTATTTCTTTGTTTAGTATATTTTTCTGACTTCTTCTGAATAAATTTTTACTTATTTGTTTCATTGTTTTCATTGTGCCCACTCTTTTCCTACCTTTTTGAAAAAATCGATTAATCGATTAATCGATTTTTTAGTCCTCAATTAATCGACATATCGATTAATCCAGATAAAATAATAATCGATTCCATTAATCGATTAGTTGTTGGTCGATACCCATCCCTAATTAAAATCCCTTTTGGAAGGCCTGTCACTTGGGAAACACTGATCTAAGAAGGTTTTTTATCGACTTTTCGCTGGCTGTGTAGTTTAAACGGGTTTCTGTGCAAGTTTTTTTTCCTGGTACTCCACATAATTGCATTGTGTTTAAAAGATAAAATAAGATGGACAGATTAGGCACATTTTTACATTGCATGTTAATAATGCCTATGTATCCAAAATGAAAGAATACTACTAGCGTTATTAACTTTGTACAGCATCGACTTCGACCTCTTTCATGGGCTTATGGGAACTAAGTACACTTCATATTCCATGTATTGAGTTTTTGCTTAATAATTAACAGCTCAGTCACCTTAAAAATTGATCAGAAACAGGCATAAAAAACTATTTGTTTTTTGCTATGGACGCAACTTTCTATTCTCTTAAAAAATATAAACTTTATTTTTTGTACGGTACTACAGCTTTTCTTCTATTTTAGAAACCATTAGAAAGAACTCTCTTAAAAAGAACTTGAGCAAAAGAGTAATTGTGATTGAATAAAAACTTAAATTTCCCCACAGTTCATGTTTCAAAAAAGTAAAACTACAAAAATCACCTCCAGACGGAAGATGTCCCAAATAGCATTTTAAGCAGCAATTATGGTGTTTATCCCCATATTTCGTCACCATGCAAATCGCGGCGATATGCAATTTATGTCGCAAATAACACATGGATCAATAAGTCCCGAGACTAACCCAGAGATGACGCTCGTAGTAAACCAGTAACCACGTCTTTCTAGAGTACTAACCTTTGCTTGAAACGTGTCAAAATTTTAAGTCGATCGGACCAGAAACAGCTGAGTTATCGAGGTTGGAGTAAAGTCGTTTTGTAGTTTGTTTAAAAAATGGAAAAAACCGAGTTTCGTGTTCTGATAAAACATTGTTTTTTAATGGGTAAAAACACCGTGCAAGCGAAACAATGGATTGAAAAATGTTACCCGGACTCTTGTCCATCAAAAGCAACGATTTGTCGGTGGTTTGTCGAGTTTAAACGTGGTCGTACCGACACAAATGACGCGGAACGCTCGGGTAGACCTGTGGAAGCCGTTACACCGGAAAATGTGAGTGAAGTGACAAAAATTATAATGAAAGATCGTAAAGTGAAGCTCCGTGAGATTGCTGAGATAACACAGATATCATATGGAAGTGCATTTACTATCCTTCATGAAAAATTGAGCATGAAAAAGGTTTTTTCCAAGTGGGTGCCGCGATTGCTTTCGATGGAACAAAAACAGCAACGAGTCGATGATTCAGAAAGCTGTTTATCGCTATTTACTCGCAATAAAAAAGATTTCTTGCGTCGTTACGTGTCCATGGACGAAACATGGATACATCACTACACTCCAGAGTCGAAGCGGCAGTCATCTGAGTGGCGCACAGCTGGCGAAAGCCGTCCGAAGCGTCCGAAAACGCAGCAGTCAGCTGGCAAAGTCATGGCGTCAGTTTTTTGGGATACGCATGGCGTGATTTTCATTGACTACCTCGAAAAAGGTAAATCGATCAACAGTGATTATTATATTGACTTGCTGGTGCGTTTGAAGGAGGAAATCGCAAAAAAACGACCGCACATGCAGAGAAAAAAAATCCTTTTTCACCAAGACAATGCACCCTGCCACAAGTCGATGAAAACAATGGCAAAATTGAACGAATTGGGCTTTCATCTGCTTCCCCACCCCCCATACTCGCCAGATTTAGCCCCCAGTGACTACTGGCTCTTTGCTGATCTTAAAAAAATGCTCCAGGGAAAAAGATTTGGCTCAAATGAGGAGGTCATCGCTGAAACTGAAGCTTATTTTGAAGCGAAAGATAATTTTTTTTATAAACATGGTATTGAAAAATTGGAAAAGCGTTGGAACGATTGTATCACCCTAAAAGGTGATTATATTGATGAATAAAAAAAAATTTGGCAAAAAAAATGTTGTTTTCATTGTTAGTCTCGGGACTTATTGATCCATGTGTTACGTAGTTAGTTGTGCCAACGAGACGCGCAACGAGACCCATAGTGGGGAACACTTTTCAGCGGTTTGCTACGTCGCAATTATAACGACAGGGACGTAATTAGTTGCCTCATGCGCGAGCGTCATCTGACGGCATTATATCACACAATTACACAAATCATCGAGCGGGTTTTCTTTCTCCCTCGAATGCTTGTTATTAAACAGAGATGAACAAATAAAAACGTAAGCAGAAGACGAACGAGAAAAATCTAATGGCGACAATTTAATGGAAACTTTTGTGGAGTATTATTTTATAATGGACTTTTCTTCCGATTGCATGTCGTGATTTTAATTGCCATTAAAATTTTTCGACAATATTGGATCTGAAATTTAAACAGATTTTAATGGGCCATCGAATTATTTTGTTTTTAATCAAAAATTTCTTTAATTTTATTTTATCGGTAAAATTTTTTTTTCTTTTGCAATGAAATTTTGATGCCAATAAAATTATGCTGTTTCAAAAATGTATGCTATCCACTTTTTATGCAATATCCTTCAGTCATTCGCCTGAAATAAGAAATTTAATTCTCGAAACGAAATCGTTTCCATCAAATGTCAGTGAGAAATATGGCGGCTGAAGGCATCAATTTTTTTTTGTGTTTCTCAGACGGGGAGCTTTAATGAAACTTTAGTGGCAGACTATTTCGACCCGAAAACCATCAAATGCTGCTCTATCGCTGCAGGAATTTTCATGAAGCGAATGTTGCCCCAAAGATGAACCGTGGGTCACCAATTTCCCCACTAAAGCAATTGTGGCTTTGCAGACGCATTATTAATCGGTGCGACGCGCTCGTCACTTCTTTCGCTTCTTTTACGCGGATGTGAATTATAGGTGTAAATTTTTAGCCCCGATTGCGTAAATTGCTGCATTTTAAAGCCGCAAAGAACAAATCTCATGTTCCCGTACTTTTCGATGCTATTTGGGATTAGTCATACAATTGCCTGTGACCCTACAGAATTCCTACCAAGATTTCGGTTACCGATTTTAGGATGGGCTTTAATTCTAATAAATAGATATATGATAATTTGACCGAGAACTTTAATAGAGTTTAATTTAGCATTTCATAATTTTTCAAAAACTGGGGCTAGATGTGTGATTAAAGGAGCCATAAAGATGGTACTTGTAGCCATTCGCAATAAAACTTAATTAACTGACATTCAGAGTAAGTTATTTAATCACATAATTGCATAACTCCGCCAACAAAGGTAATTTCATTTCATTCATAAATTATAAATAGTTTATTTCTGGCAAGACATTTTACCTTTACAACAATTTCATATTTTGCAACTACAATTTCACGAATATTTTCGATGTGTGTACAATTATATCAACTCCGTTGAGTAGTTACCGTTAATAAACTTACATTCTATACAGCAAAATTGTCAATTTTATATCAGCCCGTATGAGCTGAAACTTTTTAATATCTAAACTTATAATACTCGGATGAGTCTGTATAATTCTCTTCACATAAATATTTTACAATGAACTGTGACTACAGTCCGCAGTCTTGATTATTATAATCTGCTGTGGTATAATGGCAAAAAGCAATAAATACTCACAAGTATACTCACCACATTTTTTGCGAACTTATGAAATAATGAACTATTTTTTTAGACAATTAGTAATTAAAGCATATTGTAATTAAAGTATATTTTCATGCCTCGTTATACTATATATATCTTCATACTATGTGTAACTAATTAAATTTGCGTGTTATATAATTATATTTGTAGTACTGTTTATATTTAATATGTGTCTAAAATAGAAAGTCCTCACTGACTAAGTAATATATACACGCAATATTTTTTCGCTATTTTGGCAATCTCGCTATTTTGGCAAATTCGCTATTTTGATATCAGTCGTTTCGCTAAGGTCACTACTTCAAAGTAATGCATTATAAATACTAGGGCATTCCCAAACAATGAGTATTAAAGATTAGATATATAAAAACATGTGCTTCATATGGGTTCTCTAAGTCCATAATATTATGTGCAGATATATATTATATTCATGACATCGGAACGCTAATAGTAAGACTGCAGCGAAATCTGTCTCGTACTAAAAACAGAACTATCCGGGTATTTGCAGTATATTATATTCTTATACGAAGTACGTAGTACGAAGTATAATAAACTAATGTGATCATGAAAAATTTCGATATTCTTATTTTACCTAAAAAAACATTTCCCGAGAACCAAGATATAAGTCGATTGGAGTCATATTAGAAAAATGTCTGTGTACAAGAGTTCTCAAAAACTACTAGAGCTAAAACTATTAAATTTCAGAATGGGACGGTTCTATCAATAATTGATGGAAATCTGTTAATTGGAAGTGCCCAAGGTGGTGGCTTTACAAAAATCCCAATTTCATTTTTCGCGATTTACGCATTTTTCAGTAGCCTTAAAGGCCCAACTACGATAGACATAGGAGCGCATATGTAGCTGCATATGTCATTTCCAGAATAAGAAAGTCTATGTTATTACCCACAATAGACATGTGCCAATTTCAAACCTTCGTTAAACTTTCGTTAAGCATGATTGATTCGATACAAATGGAAGTGACATATGAAAATAGTAAACAACCTAAAATTTTACTGTGAATTTAATAATATTGTTGCCATAATAATTTCTACTTGTGGTAAAATGAAAATTAGCTGTTATGTATGCCAACACAATATTATTAAATTCACAGTAAAATTTTAGGTTGTTTACTATTTTCATATGTCAGTTCCATTTGTATCGAATCAATCATGCTTAACGAAAGTTTAACGAAGGTTTGAAATTGGCATATGTCTATTGTGGGTAATAACATAGACTTTCTTATTCTGGAAATGACATATGCAGCTACATATGCGCTCCTATGTCGATCGTAGTTGGGTCTTTAGTATGACCAAACTTGGAAACAATAAAATTTCCCATACTTTTGTCTTCTACTAGAACTCCATATCTCAAAACGTTATCGAAATTTATCGAAATACAATTATCTCGAAAAATACCGGTTTCTCGGTAGTTCAAAGTATAATATGATTAAAAGAGATTGATATTTTCTATATATAATTGTGCCTTTTATTTTCTATATATAATCCGCCATATTTTACTGAAAAATTAGATTTTTGCGAATCCCTCGCAAAAGGTAAATCGCTATCTTTTACCATTATCGAAATATTTTAGATTTTGTATACAAAAACATGATGTTTTTATTTAAACTAAAATTTGATCATCGGGTTATTGTGTGAATTGCGCAAGACATACATTTTGTATAAGGAAGTTATGTGTTGTTCACATCAGATATTTTTTGTTATCACGTTTCCGAGCCGGAGATGTTATGTTAGCGCAGAGGCACGTAAATGTTTTCTTCCTTCAATAATCTACAGGAAAGCCGGTGAGAATAACTATGAAAACGCTCAAAACGAAAATTTTACTAGACAAGTGTTGGGAAATGAATATCAATCACTTATAGTAATATTAATAACAGAGAATCCAAAATAAACTGCGGAAATTCTCCCAACCAATGCTAAGCACATTTTCTCATCATACCGCTAAAAATTGATTTTAGTCCTCCTCATATTTTGCTGCAATTTACCTTACATTGTTGGCAATCAAATTGGAAAACTGAAGACTCCACTCCTAGCTTTTAAATGTGTACAAGTACGTGCTAAAAGTATCTAATAGTTTCTACGAGATTAAATTCTGTATTGAGCACGGACCACTCAATGTTCACTGTTTTAAATTACAATCTTTAACAAAAGCACAATCTCTTTTAATTCCCGCAGAACTGTAATTCAACTCATTAAAACATTCACTTCGCTATTCGTTGTCGGATTAAAAAGTTAATTGAAAGTAAGTTTTATTTGTTTATTTTATGATTTTTTTGTAGGATCTGAAATTATTTCCACGAAAAAACAAATCTGAATGACATTTCTCAGCCTCATTCAAGAATCGACTAAGTTTGATACAGTGAGGTTATCGGCCAGCCGAATTTTCCACGTTTAGCGATGAGAGAATTTAACCTTTTCCAACTTCTCTCACTGATACACTTGCGAGTTTTGTCAATAGTGAAGGAAAACGTATTTATTTTCCGGCTTTTACCCCGCACAAATTTTCTCAACGAAAGAAAACTAAAGGGGACAGAGTCAGAAATTGCCATGCGTACTTCAAATTATGCAGAATATACACTGGGTGAAGTAGTTATCTTTTAAAAAACTGCTAAAATTAGATTTGTTTCTTTTCGAGTAATTCTATCGCGAAGGGGTGAGTGGAAGTGGGGAGGGCGAGGGGGGGGGGGGGGGTTGATGGTTTAGGTGGGGGGCGGAGGAATTTATAAGTACTGATAAGCGGATAAACGACGAAAATTTAGCTTGACGAAGAGGAAACAGAAAAATAATGATTCTTTTCGATCCTTTTTCATTCGCGAATCGAAAGTTGAGTTAAAAGAGGTTTCGGTTTGCTCGAAAACGAATTAAACCGCTAAAAATCGGTTTCACTTCTTCAAAAAAAATCATTTGTGAAAAGAATCATTCGCGAACTTTATTTTATAAAATTCGATTCGCAAAAGAATTTTATTTCCAATTCGCGAATCAAATTTTTCCATACCCTGATAAAAACAAATTAAATAGTGATAAAAATTTGCCCTCGGTTTATTAAATAATCGTATTACGACCATAATATTTTTTTGTATATATTGAGATGCAAAATTCGCAGTCTTAAATATTTGGATAATCTACCAGTCACTGCATCTTTAAAATATCGGTTTTAGTACAATGTTTACCTTCAGTACAAGGTAAAACCAAATTAGGGAATAAAATATGAACACTTGGAACGATTCTGCAAAATTTCAGCTGCGAATATTTGACTTGCCAAAGACAAAAGAAGGAATGAGCATATATGTAGATATGTTGATTTACTTCCAAAAAGAATTCTGTACCCCAGAGGTAAACTGTCGTAACTGACATTTTGCAAATTTTACAGGAGAGCCATTTTTAGTTCGGAATTGCAATTTTTATTGTGTATGATTTTCGGTAATTATTTGAAACTTTTGTAGTTTATTTTATTTTAGGACATTGTTTAAACAAAATATTAGTTGATATATAAATTTGTAATGAGTGGGGGAGCAGTTACAACCTTTTACCTCTAACCATTTTACTTCATCCGGAGCAGTTACAACTAGGGATGTCAAAAAAGAACCGGTTAAACCGGTTACCCGGTGTTTTTGCTTCGGTTAACCGGTTTTTTCGGTGTTTTTTTTTGCACGGTTATACCCGGTGTTTTTTTTAAAAGCCAAAAACCGTTTAAAAAAACCGATCATTCTTTTTTGTATGGAAAAATAATTTTAAACCAATTTTCGTGCAACTGGTTTGTTAGAAACACTTCTTTTTAGCCACTCTAGACCAAATACAATATTATATTGTGCCATTTATGGCCCCTTAATTATATGGCCCTTCACGTCTTTTGTTTGTATTATAGTGTATTTGTTGCGTCTAAGGCCTAACCTACCCAATTTGAATAAAACGGTTTTTCGGTGTTTTAATAACCGGTTTTTGACCCGGTTAAACCGGCCCGGTTTAAACCGAAGTCTTAATAACCGGTTTAACCGAAAACCGGTTTTTTTTTAAAATTTTGACATCCCTAGTTACAACCTTTAACTGTAACGAGTTTGCTTCACCATATAGTCAAATTAGACATTATAATCATTACTGTATAGATACGATACTTTGCCAATTAAAAATATACGTCCTCACAATGTAGTTACAACAATAACCCCAAAATAGCGGTTTTGGCAGTTACGACAGTTTACCTCTGAGGTACAGAATTAACGTACACGGTAAAAACTGGAGTCTAATTTTAAGACTTTTTTTCCTACATATAGGTCAACACCTTTTTGAGCCTAAAAATCAAACTTTAAAAGTTTGAAATTATTTTCCTTTTAAATAGTATTATCCGGTCTAAATTTAAGGTATTAAAATTTAAATTTTAGTCTAAAAAATCTAAAAATTAGTTCCAAATTTCTAAAAATTCTCAAATTAAAACCTTACGGTTTAAGTTTAAGATGCATGAGTCTTAAATTTAGACTGGAATGGTTAAAAAATAGTCATAAACTTCTAAAATTCGTGAATTATCCGGGTAAATAAGACTATCCGGTCTAAATTTAAGACTTAAAAGTTTTAATTTCAAACTGAAATTACTAAAAAGTAGTTACAATTTTCTAAAACTGACTCAAATTTAGACTTCGAAGTTTAAATTCCAAACCTTTTTTTTATGTTTATGCCAGGAGCTTAGGCAAATTGCTTCTAATGCCGAAGTGTTTAGGTCCATGAGCAGAAAACTTCCAAATTCAAATTCAAGCCGAATTATTTTTGCCCTGAGTGGGATTTGAACCACTGCTCTTTGGATCACAAGGCAAGCACTTAGCTAACTGAGCCATCCACGCCCGCGAATTAAATTCTTAATTTTAGATTAATATGTATAGAAAATATACTCAGACTTCTAAAATAAACCAATTCCAGACTTTACTTTCTAAATTTTAGAATAATGAGTTTTAATTATAGGCTGAAACGATTAAAAAGTAGTCACAATTTTCTAAAACTGAATAAATTGTAGACTTTGAAGTTTTGTTTTTAGACCGAAAAGTCGAATTCGAGCCTCGCGACTTTTCTAAAAATTGACCGACCGACTGATGAATTTGAAAAAGAAAAATAAACTAAAAAGACTAAATATTAGACAAAAAGTTTAATTCAATTTTATCCGAATTGAAGTAAAACTTACAAGGTTTAGTTCTCAAACTTATAGGTCTAATATTTCGATTAAAAGTCTAGAAATAAGGCAGAGAGGTTTAAAACAAATTTTTAAGAAAGAAAAAGTTTACTTTTTAAACTATAGTCTTAAAAATAAACCGAAACTCACTAAATATTAAACTTTTCGACTAAAATATACTCTAAACTTTCAAAAAGTTTTAAAAATAGAGAAAATAGTTTAAAATTCCACTAAACTTTCAAAAGTTTAAAAAATAGAAGGAAAAAGTCTTAAAATTAGACTCCAGTTTTTACCGTGTATAGACAAAAAATGAATTAACATATGGATACAATAATTCAGCGGCCCCGGTCACACCCCCCTCCCAATCTGCCACACCTCTTCCTTTATCACACTCCCGCCTCTCCTGGAATATTAGTTGGTTTCATCATAGATTAGAGACTTACTATAGATAAGACACAAACGTGGTTTTTCGTTTGCCGCCTGTAGAAAGAAGTAGTCGACAGCATCATTCCGTAGTCGATAGCATCATTTCTCTCTTTTTATCATTTAGCTCAAATGGACTTGTTGAAAAAAATCATTTTGTAATACTTGCACAGAACAAACCAAAATATTGGACCAACACATACACAAGGGCCGCCAGCGGCCTTTCACAATTTCTTCAACTGTCGATGGCGATAGGATTTTTTAACAAAAAAAAAACACTTTTATTTCACTTGTTACGTTGCTTAAACAGAAAAAAAACCTGGCAAGGAACATAGGATGCCTGAAAACGAAATATCCCGAGAGTTTTGCATTTCTCACACAAAAGCAATTAGTGTATTTACAAAGCAAATGAAACAGACGATAATGTACTCTTCTTCAGGAAAAAATTTCTTACGCGTTTCCTAACTATATATCTCTAAACCAAGCATCATCAGCTAGTGGCTCGGCTGGCTCATCACACAGATTGGCTTTAACAGCGTAGCCACTATAATCGACCTTTTATTGTGTGCTGTAATGCTTGTGTGTTGCGGTTTCAACCGTGCTTTGGAGTTGGAATCGGTGCTGTATTTTAATGTGTAGTGGTTACAAATTTTGATTGTAAAGGGAGCGACAGTTACTTTGATGACCCCTGCTCTAAACCATGGTTCCATATAAAAGCCAAAATTTGTGCTTCCTATATTGGCGAAGGTCGACAAAATTTTAGTCCATTGAGGAATTTCCACAGCATACAAAATCTTACCGCATAAGACGGAAAACATGTTCAATCAAAAAATTCAAAAACAGGTCGATTTTAGAATTAAATACCACGTCTAGACACAAAATTTAAAAAAAAAAAAACAGACACCATATGCAGGATATAGGGCGAAATAACCGATTTGAGGGCGAGGCGAAAAATTTTCCATCTTCCTGTAAAGTTTCAGGTCGATGCGTTGACTCTTTTTATGATTTTTTGCTAAATTACCCCCTAAACGTGGAAATTAGTCGCTAAAAAACACGTGTCCCTTATTTTTCAACCCTCTATAACATATCCGAAAATTATTCAAATCGGAGAGGAGCATGCTTGTAAGTCAATAGTGTTGGTGTCGAGAAAATCAAGTTTGAACATTTAAGGTTTGCAATAAATTATGTAATTTTGGACTTAATTGCAAAATAAAAAAAAAGATTGCGGCGCAGGACGACATCGAAAGACTTTGAGATTTTCATCTGAGAAAGTTGAAAATACTCAGTAAAAAAATCTTCAAATCTTTTTCTCTCATTTCTGGAAAATCTAAAATATCGTCTGAAAATCGCGTATTCCAGTGACTAGGGGTTTCGCCCCTGACCGCTTCGCAGTTTAACTCCTACCCCTGGACTCATTCTTCTTGGCCTTCGGCCTCACAGTAAACCACGTTAAAATCACTTTAAAGTTCCAAAACATAAATAATATCCATTAAAGTGCGAACGCACAGCTTCTTCTCGTCGCGGCAACTTTTAGTCCTCAAAATGCCTTTCCGACGTACACGCTTCTTCACTTTATAGGAAAAACTTGTTTACAACAAGCTATCGCTCATGTGTGTGTGGTTCTCATATATGTGTTGTATTTCCAGCTCATTCCCTTTCTAGCTAGCACCGAGGCAACATCAATTGCCACAATAAAAACTGCCAACAATAGAAGAATAAGGACTGGTAATTTGTTATGGCATTTACCCTTTCCTACCTACCTGAAAAATAAAACTACCTGGAACTGGTATTTCATTATTTGCATTCAATGGCCGGTTTCCCACTTGTCCTATTTGCGCTTCGTCAAACGGGTTGATCCATGCCTTCGCGTTCCCATTGCTCTTGTTTACTTCGTTCTTCAAAAGAATATCTATACACCTCATTGCAATGTGTGCGTGTCACGCAAGAACATTTTTCTAGTTGATCCGAACAGAAAACCAGTAGCTTATTTATGTGTGCGTTTCCTCAAAGTTGCGCCGAGGTTTCGAGCGGCGTATTTCCCCAGTCGTCTCCGATTACCCCTGGCCCGAAAAACTGGAGTAAATCCACCCGTTTGAGGACTAGTGGGAAACCGGTCAATGATTGTTTATTTGGGATATGTTTACGAGTTGTTTATTTGGGATATGTTTACTAAACACCGACTGCCTCAATGAAATTACGCACACATGCATGCTGACGTGCTACACGAGCGTGTGCGTAAAAGAAGACGAGAAGAACACTTTTCGAGTGGCGACTTTTCCCCTCTTGCCGCACTCGTTTCTTTCCCACAATTTGGTAAAGTTGCGGCATGCTGATGACCGAAAGTTGTTCCGTGTACGCCCTCGCAAAGGTTGAAGGATTAAGTTGGCCCTCCATTACCATGACTTTTCCCAACTGCCAAAAAATAGAGACACATTTATGTGAAGATACCTTGGCGAGAAAGGGAGATAAGAATCAACTGCAAAAATTTTTCGGCAACTGCAAAAATTTGTCGGCAACTGCAAAAAAAATTTCCCCTCTTTTTTTATGGCGATTTTAAGGTTGCAGTTGACGGACTAGAACTTTTTTATAGCGATTTCTACTATAATCACACATTGTCCCTGTAAGTGAATAGTGAGCACAGACACATACAAACTGCTATTATAGCGTAGCTGTCATTTTTCATGTAGTTCAACCACACACATGCAGCTGTATAGCTTTATTTCTATGCTAATTTGAACCTTATATTCATAGCATAAGGTTTGATATGATTGCTATAAAGTTGTTAAACTGGAAAGGAAAGCGTTTATACTTGTATTCAGTCATTCCTATTTAGATTTGTATAAGTCTATCTTGCTCTAGTTTTCTGTATTTTCTTGCAGTTACAGAAGTCATGGTAATGGAGATCCTCCTTTAATAAAAATATTAAACAAATAAACCCAAAACACCTATTTATCACAACCAATTAGTAATTGGCCAGTCGATCTTGAGGCGTTGGGAACGAAATAGGTCCAACCCACAAAATCGAGATTCTTGGGTTTTTGGCTTTTATACTGCTATTCCGTGTAATTTTTTTTGGAAACAAAATCGATGCACATAATGGGCATTTCTAGACGTGTATTCTTGCATCAGCGGATCGGGATCTGAATGGTCAGTGACTAGTGGAGGGGGTTCTGCAAGTGATGCACGCTTTGACGAAATAGAAGAACGATCAAATAAAGTTCTGCATGCACTAACACAACTAAACAGCAATAAAATTTTTCCATGGGTGAAATTATGATTTCTCACACTACGATGTTTCTCTACTCACGTTCAAACCACAATGACAATATTCGCACTTACACATATAAAACTGACACAATTATGGTAACAACAGCGTGTGGACTCGAACTGTTGTCGTTATTGTTGTTGAATTGCTTGTTTTTACAACACTGTGTAGGAATGCCCAATAATATTATTAACAAAGTTTTAAACAAAAGTTTCATTTTTGCACTCACTATGAGAGCAAGTTGAAAAATGTGGAAATTGTCTAACCCAGCGATTCTCAACCTGTGGGGCGCGCCCCCCTAGGGGGGCGCGGGTACATTTAAGGGGGGGGCGCGAGCATATCCAAGATAAAATATTTAAAAAAGTTTATTAATTGACTGAAAGGAAAGTACATACCCACATACAAAACAAAATACATTTCGACATAATATTTAATAATTAACTTATTAAGTTACGCTTGGAGCACAATGAACGCGAAACCAGCGCGAAACCAGCGCAACTACAACGCTCTGAACTGTCACGCAGTGCAAAATTCTAGCGGCAGAGCACAATGGCAGCTCGTGAAGTAGTACAAGTGACATAATATAAAGTGGTATAAACTTGGAAAAATTACAAAAATGGATAATTTTGAAGCCATAATTTGCTTTGTTGGTCTTTATCTTTGTTATTTGCACTAAGGCTATCAATTTTTACTCGAACGACATTTTTCCAACCTCACTTTATGAACTGTCAACGCAGAATTCGGCGGCAAAGTTAGAAGTTTGCAAACTTTTGCGTTGCGGTTACGTTGTAGCTGCGTTCTATACGTTCACTGTGCTCACTTCAAACAATTTGTGGGAACCAAACTTTGAAGTGACAGTTTCTGCGCCAGTTTCGCGTCGGTTTTGCATTCATTGTGATTTCAGGGTTAAAACAACTTCTCGCAAAACCGCAAAAATGACGCAAGAGCAATAAAAAGGCACCGGATTCTTGTTTTGTCAACGCTGAGGATCGGTGTTGACAAATGTCAATAAATTACTGTTTTCTTGGTAATTTGTGTGTAAAATTAGGGTAGTAGTGTAGGTTTAGCGCCAAAATACTCAAATTACGTTATTATTGTATACATTTTATTGTATGCCGGGGGGGCGCGATGACAATTTTGATTGAAAATTGGGTCGCGAATACTGAAAGGTTGAGAAACGCTGGTCTAACCCACAACAGACAAATTTTTATGTGGGTTAAGGCGCCCCCACACGTTCAATGTTACTTGACACTTTTACTTGGATGACTCATGTTTCAAGTAACATTGATCGTATGGATGCTCTTCAATGTTACGTTTGCAGGCAATTTCCATCATTATTACTTGACGAAAATTTTCAACAATAATACTTGTCAAGTAACATTGAACGTGTGGAGGCCCCTTTAAACCACTATTGCTTGCACATTCTTTTGCTTGGGTTATTTGAGGCACTGAGAGCAAAAGTGTTATAACTAGGGCTGCCAAAAATATGCATTTGCATATTTCTTCTCGTTATGATTTCGGCTCCGGGAGTTTTTTATTCATCCGAATCAATAAGTTTAGAAGCGAATGAAGGTCACTTGTTGTTGCATATTTCGCATATTTGACACGTTAGTGCATATTTGCATATAAATGCATATAATGCATATTTAGTTGCATATTTTACAACTTTCATGAACAACCAAATTTTTTTTGTACAATTCAAATTATAATTCGACTGTTTCAGCTAGAATAAATATTAAAAATAAATAAATATGTGTTTTTACTTTCTTCTACGAAGTATAATACAGTATTGTATTCATGAAAAATTTCGACCTTTTAATTTAACCTAAAAAAACATTTCCCGATCATTCCTTAGTCGATTGGAGTCATATTACAAAAATGTCTTTCTGTCTGTCAGTCTGTGTACAAGATTTCTCAAAAACTAATAGAGCTAGAGCCATGAGATTTTATAGGCATATTTGGTCCTGGAATGGGACGATCCTATCAACTTTTGGTGGAAATCCGTTAGCCATCAACTTTTGGTGGAAATCCGTTAAAGAATTATTAATTCTTTTCCATTATCTCGAAAAAAAATGGTTTTTTGCTTATTGTATGTGAGATGAATTAATGAGAATGGCATTATGCACAATTTTGTCTTTTGCCGTCATCCATTATCTTTTACCGTTATTGAAATATTTTTATTAAAATCTAAAAAATATATTTTTGCGAATTACTCGCAAACTAACAGTTTTTCGAAAAAACTTTTGAAAAACGAATTAAAGGCAATGAAATTTTCTACATTTTTACCTTTTACCGTAAATCGATATCTTTTACCGTTCTCAAGTTATTTCAAATTTTGTACATTTTGAGGTCGTCTTTGGTTGAAAAAACGATAGGGCTATAGCGTAAATTGCGTAGGGTCGTAGATTTTGTGGAAGAAAGTTTTGTGGTAGCCACAACTGAGATTTTTCTACAAGTTTTAACCCCGATTATACCATAGCCAATATTCGAAATATCTTAAAATTTAACAGTTGCAATTTAGAAACAAGTAAAAAAATTGTTTGTCAGTCAAAATGTCAATCTTTTTTCACAGACTATTATTTTTTGAATTTTTTTTATTTTCCACATAAGTCGAATTAAACACATTTTAACAAGTTCCGTTCACTATTTTGGGTGAAATATACTATATTTCGGATTTTGAATGTTTTTAAAGTGCATATTTAAGTGCATATTTTGCCGTTTTTAGTGCATATTATATGCGCATATTTCGCCTTTTTTAGTGCATATTTTTGGCAGCCCTAGTTATAACCCATAAATTTTTTTGGGAAAAACCAAAAAATTTTTTTAAAGTTGAATTGAAAACTTAACTCCTTTTATAGTATAATTTCCCCGAATATGAAATTTTTACACAACATACTGTGGTCACCAGCTCGCCGACAATTTCCATAAAATTTTCAAATCCATTTATCTCGAAAAGTCGTTGTTAGTGTTGGACCCATTTCGTTCTCAACGCCTCATTTGTACACAAAATGGTTTCGTTTTTCCGTTTTTTATTTTTGCTTTATTTTATTTTTTTATTACTTTTTTGTGAAATGTTCCACAATCTATATATATATATAAATGGAATTCTTCCCCGGAAAAATTGGCATTATAGAGTTTTTGGGGTTATAGAGCATTATAGAGCTGATCACGAATCCGGTATTAGATTTTCAAAATTCGCAACGGAAGGAAGGTCCTGTAAGGATAACATTTTTTCCCAAAACATTTTAAGTTATTTATGGTTTTTTGGCATTCTAAAATTTATACAAAAAACTTTTTGCTGCCAACGAAGGGTCTGCTAGTTCTTATATAAAAAAAACATGTAATTAATAAAGTCCTTAAAACTAAAAACCTGGAGCATTGACTTGAATCAAAAAAAAATTATCACCACTGAATTATCATGATGATCAATTATCATGTAAATATAAAAAATATCGTCGATTGTGCAAAAATTTAAATTTCCAATAGCTGGGCCCACATATAGTTAAGTGCGTGATAAAAATACGTTTCGCACACATAAACTTACTCGAAAACTTGCGAGTGGTGAAAATTGCATAAAACTCGTTTACTTTAATGTAACCTTAGTCACAATTATTTTCTTATTAAGCTTGCAATAAATAGAAGTTACTTAGTTTAGAGATTTACAAATTAAAATTTAGGATGTAGTTAAAACCGGGTTCATAGATGTCTTCGGAACCAAAATGCGAGGTCCAATCCGGATAGAAAAAAAGAATGGACAACTTACAGTTTTATTCGGTCTAGCTGCTTTCCTTTTTTGGTTATTCGAAAGAATGGAATCCGCTTATTCAAAAAAATAATGCGACAGTCCGGGAAACCTTACAGCGATGTATATACCCGTATGGTGAAATCAAAGGGTATATTAGATTTGCCTTACCGTTTATAACGCCAAGATCACACAAAAAAATGAAAAGTTGAATTTAGCATGTCCGTCCATCTGTGGCGCGGATTGCGGGCGCACGGATTGAGCTAGAGACTTGAAATTTTGCGCAGATTGGTTTTTCGTAAAATCCAAGGCTAAGTTCGTTAATGGACTATTAGGGGGGGGGGGGGGGTACCCCCATACGAACGAAAACGATTTTTGCGAATATCTCAAAAACGGTGTATCTTATCAGAAAAGTGCAATACTTATCGGAAAGTTTGACTTCAAAGTGGAATTTTGATACAACTGTTCGCCCTTCACTTAAATCACCATATGGGTTTTCAATAATTGCCAGATTGGCAATTATAGATTGGCAATTATAGTTTTTCCTTGTTCTCTGTTTCTCTGGATGTTTCGAAAAAAAACCTTTTCCAAGATATCTCCCCAATAAAAGTCGGATCTAAGATGTCTGCACTCTCCAAAATAACTTGGGTTCCAAATCAGAGGTGATGCGATTTAGGGCCAAGAAATGTAAAGCTATTTTTAAGAAATTTACAAAGATATGCGCCAAAACAAGCAAATGTTGATTACTGATTTCGTAATCAAAAGTAAATCTACTAACATTACTGATGTTGCAAATACAGCCAAAATTCGTTAAGTGGCAATGACAATACAGAACAGTTCGATTGATCAAATTTCTAGTACCGATTCTGATAGTGACATTATATTTATAAGGACCAAAGAAAACCCAAATCCGAAGATTAGACAGCTTTTTTATTTATTTTTAATAAAAAAGCTGTCTTATGTATTGTTAATTTATTTTTTTATTTCGTATGTAATAGTATTTTATGTTTATAATTTTATTAAATGGATTTATTTAGAACCAATCGCCGTTTCTTTCATTAAATGTGTGCCTCATTTTACACGGTTATTATGAACATATCTATGACTTTCTTCCACAGAACTATATAACATAGAATAACTGTCACCATACAAAGCTCCACTGAAAAATGGTCCCAAAAGTATTTCCCTCTTTATCGTACTTGAACGCATCCACTGAACTGTATAAGGTCGCGAAATTCAAATTTAGTTTGCCGCGAAATTCAAATTTCACAAGTTTGAGACTAACTTTAGGTGCAAACAAATAACTTTAGGCGCCAACACCATTCCGAAAGTCTATTTTCCTTTGACAGCTCACGGTTTAAACGAGAAGACTATATTTATTTTCATACGGTTATCTTGCTCTTACTTGACTCGTTTTGATTCACTGAACTGTATTGAAATGGGACCATTTGAGACAGCAAATCGAGCGATCTAGTATATCTATGCTTTCTTCACATTCCATGATTCGATTTACACGCACAGTAAAAAATAATCATGTAATTTTACAACGATAATCGTTGGCAACTTTTGTCCCAACGATAATCGTTGCAAAGTTCCATATTCGATGGAGAAGTGCCCAATGAATGTCTAAAAATGCCATATAATGAGTAATTACGGCAATTGCAAAAATCCGATTTATATAAGGAGAATTACATAACTTGTATGTAAAATTAACTAACCCATGTGTACAGTTTACCTCGTTACTACACAGTTTACCTCGTGTAAAAAATATACTAGAGATTTGTAAGAGTGCATTTTATAATAGTAAATTCTACATAATACACTGGAAAGCTGTAAAATTTCAATTTTAATAAAAAAAAACCCAAAAATTTAATTTAGATTGTTTTATTCAAATGTAAATATAGAAAATAAACATTATTCAATTTTTAATCGGAATTTTTACATTAACTGCTCGTTTTCCATAAGGAGTAGAAGCACCTTATCAGCAATATATTCCAAAGTAGCGTCATTCTCAATTTCAGCCCCATCCTCTTCAAGAACTAAGCGCGCGCCATTAAGGCCGATAGCATTTGCTGTGTAATAAAATATCAATAAATAAATAGGTTTTCTGTCAAACGATTGAAAACAGCTCTTACCTTTCTGTACTCCATATTGACTTCTTCTGCTATGAAACATTTTTTGGCGGTTCTTCCATACTTATTCCATACTTTTAGGCATTTATTTGGCATCTTCAATTTTTAATCATCAAAATATTTTACCGCACCTTTTACAATGAAATTTACCGCATTTAACTGATCTATTTTTCACGACATGAACCTCGTAAGATTTCATATTTTCAAAACATTCTTCACAAATTAAATAATTAAAAGCCATTTCTTAATGAAAACACAGCACTTACACTACTCGAACCTTGCCCAAACTCCATGACACTTCTCGATGAAATGACAAAGCAAAACATGTATTTCACTCATGCCTACTCCGTGGAAAAATACAACAATAACTTGTGCATAACTGCATTTGCGATGTGGAATTTTAAGAAAATGAGAGTAAAAACACATCTAAAAAGATTGTATTAGTACCACTCGGCACTCGCAAATGTATTTTTACCCAAAAAATCGGTTCTTCAAAATTTACAGTTATGTCTGCCTCGGTACATCAAGTAAATGTACACAACTCAAAGTACGTTTACAATAGAAAATGTGCAATTTTCGCTACTTGTGGGTAAAGTTACCAAAGTTGGGTAAAATTTACTTTTCGAGAATTGATTTTTGCATCGCTAAATTGTGTAAAAACATGGAAAAATGATAGGGCTTTGTAAATTTACCCAAAAAATGTATTAATACATACTTTTTTCAGGAATTCGTGTAAAAAACCCCATTTCTGTGTAATAATCCACTTGGATATGGAAAAAAATTCGGGTAATTTTACACGGATTTTTTACAGTGCGGTCTAAAAGTAAGTTGAACCAATCGCCCTTTTTCATATGCATTCTGCGTCTTGTTTTACACGGTTTCAATTTACACGGATTTTCATGGGACGTATCTACCGTGTAAATCGAGGGATGGGTGTAGTTAAAATATACTAACAAATTGCAGCAATAAATTTAGCATATTATAAAGCATTAGAGCCAATATATTATCTCACCAAAAACTGACAGTACCTATGTTTTAAATTTTTGTCGCCTAATGGGCCTTATTCTGTCGAAAAAAATTTCATTTTCATTTAGCTGAAAACCGAGTTTATGCGCACCAACTAGATGTGATTTCCAATAAATTTCCAAATGTCGAGTGGCAGAATACCAATTTGTTGAAAATCACAGCTAGTAGGTATGCAAAAACTCAGTTTTAAGCAAAATGAAAATGAAAATTTTTTCGACAGAATAAGGCCCAATAAGTTCCAAGTTTTAATTTTGCAACCTTAATTTACAAAAATACTAAATTTAAAGTCTACGGCGTCAGATCTTCAGCTGCTCTATATTCTGCATATGTGATAAATCCATCTTGATTTGTATCCATAATATTCATAATCGGATCGATTAGATTCTGTAAAACTTCATCGCTTTTAGGCTCTGCAGTGTCTTCATGGTGATCTCCTTTTCCTTCAATTTTCTCTAAATTACAAAATGTTTATATTATATATTGATAAATAAAAAAAATAAAGTGTTAAAAAAATTTTAATTGTTCTAAATTTTGCCATTTAAAAACTTCAATCAGTACAGATTTTTAGTTAGTTTAAAATATCTAAGAAATCAAAAGGAAAATCATGCAGTTAGTAGGGTAAATTATAAAAAAGTTTAACTATCTCCAGAAGCTTCAGAGAGTCTGAATTCATGATAATCAATAAAACCATCTTTATCCAAATCCATTAATTTCATCACTGTATCAACTGTTTCGGCAAGTTTATCATCTGTATAAGTATCACCGACAATTTCCATTTTTTCTTCGCCTAAATGCAAAAAAATATTGTTAATTTTCAAAATATAGGCGATTTTTTGTTCATATCGTTCAGCAACAATTCAATTAAAGCGAACAATTACAGTAACGAATTCCTTTACCCAATGACGTCGTTTTTTTTTTAAATTAGACCAAAAATGTTGTTTTACATCACTTACATTCTGTATAAATGACTCACCTGATATTTTTCCAATCTTTTTGTTGTTCGTTTCTCGAAAGTGATACATAACATGTATAACTCAGCATATTTTGTATTAAATTTTCCTGCCTAGCAATTGGTATTTTCTTTATTTATTTACAAACGTCTGTTAAACTAAACTTAGTTCCAGTTCAGCAATAGCAAAGTTTAAATAAGAAAACTCCATTAAAATACGTTTTTACGGAAGCCGCCGTTTTTACGTAAGGGATCTACTAAAAACTAATAAGCCGCAGATTATTTCAAAGGAAACCTCAACTTCAAAAAATATGTATTAGAAATGCGCCAAACCCTGTAAAAATTAATCGGTACCTTCGATATAGTCTCGTGCAGCTCTATCTAGCATTTTTGGGGTGTTATCTGTTGAAGTTTTTCTCGTCATTTGAAAATTGTGCTCGGGATCATTTTCTTTCATGGCACAAAAGTTTTTCGCAAAAAATCCATCTTCATCTCTTTTTATGTTAAGTTTGCGCACCCACCAACGTCTTTCATTATTTTCATTTAATTGTTTATATGCCTTATAAGCCACTCCTGCTAATAATGACATAAATGCAACTTTTCTAACGTCCATTTTCACTTTTTAAAGATAATTATTAACAAACAAAACTAAACTTCAATCTACCGCAACGTGTTATTGTGAGTTAACTATAATGCGGCAACGGCGGCAACTGTCACCGCGACGCATTGACCCAATGAATGTCACCGTGCCGCACGCACGCACGCGTTATTGTGGTATAGACTTTATTTTCTAAATATTAACAATGGGGTATAATTCGGCCCCTACACGTTCAATCTTGCAGTCAATCATGCTGTCACAGCAAAAAGCTTATTTGCACTAGACGCTCAATCATGCACACAAGCATAATTTTATTCGAAACAGCCAAACCGACAGCACACAGCACAAATATGAATTTAAACAATTTTTGTCCTTATATTTTTCGCTTTTCGCGAAAAACTCGAAAAAGGTTTCCTAAAAAACTTTGTCTTTTATGTGCGACATCTTTTCACTACTAAAAATTCCCCTGAAATGACGAAAAGATTGACAGCATCGCCATACACGTTCAAGCATGCTGTCATTCACAAAGCTCCCTTGAAAAATATCAAAATGATTTTGATATTGGCCAGCATGCTGTCAATCATGGAATTTGCATGACAACATCACCATAGACGTTCAAAAAATGCTGGCATTGGGAGATATAGCTCTATGGGAAACTTACAGGTCGATTACTTAGACGCGTCACTTTTCGTGACTCGAAATTGCCCGTTGTTGTTGTCGCAAACAGTGGCGGCTTTATAGGGGAGGCAACGGAGGCATTGCCTCCTCATAACATTTTATAAAAATGTTTTTCTAACGTATGCCTTTAATTTCTTATACCATAATGGACTGTATAAAAATCTGTATGTTCAGAAAATAATAATTTAAAAGAAAATCCTATTCTCTAATGTCGAATTCCCTAAAACATAAACTACAAATTCTCTTCATAGAGGCTAGCCTCCGATTCGTACAAATACTTTCATACAGCTTTTGTTAAGAACAAGCATAGCCACATATAGAATACGAACGCCAATCTCCGTAAAAAATTCTCTTCATAGAGGCTAGCCTCCGATTCGTACAAATACTTTCATACAGCTTTTGCTAAGAATAAGCATAGCCACATATAGAAAACGAACACCAATCTCTGTTTCACTTTTCCCCTCCAGAAGAATAGGTCTTCCTACATATTTAGGAATACGTCTTCCTACATAATAAAAATTTTTATAGAACTAAAAAAAACTTTGCCTCCTCATTTCAAATACACACGAGCCGCCACTGCTCGCAAAACAACAAATACAATAGGCAAAATTCGAGTCACGAAAAGTGACGCGTCTAAGCGAGGTGTCCCACTGGCCATCAGCTGCTGCAGCTTACTGATCCCGATATCAGTTGCACATGTAATCCAATGGCGCATGGCACACTGCAAAAAATGTGCAGCTTCATGTCTGCGACACAAAGCTGACTTTTTTGAACTGATCTAAATGTAGCTGATATCAGGAATATGTCGGGTAGTTTCTAATGTCATTTTTGTTAGATTAAATAAAATAAAATGATAATTTTCAATATTTTTTTCGTCTGGCGGTAATAATTGTCATCAGTGGCACAGTCTATAAAGGTAGCATGGCCACTCTCTAGGTTATAGGCTCTCTACTTCATATAATGTTGACTTTATAATATTTACTAGTTGGGGACATCATAAAATTTTGACAAGTCTGTTTAACTAATAAACTTTTGAACAAGTGGAAATAAATGCGATGTCCATCGAATAGGAAAAATAAAACACAGGAATCGTACAAGCTGTAGGAAAAGGTAGATGTTTGTACGATTGCACAGATTCAGTTTTTTTAGCAGAGAAATAAGGAGAAGTTCTTCCTCCGAGTCCGACATTTTGACGTTTGAGGTCAGCTGATCCCAGTTCAGTGTGTCATGTCAACTGATCGAATCAGTTCATGCAGCTGCGCGACCTGATGTCGGGATCAGTCAGCTGCAGGAGCTGATGTGCCAGTGGGACATCTCCCTAAGTAATCGACCTGTTGAATGTCAAAATGATCAGCTGATCCATTGTAAACAGGCCAATTGCAACAGGCTTTTACACTTCAAGTTTTCAAGATATTTCAATCACAACTAAACGTAAAAAGCAAATTCCAACGAATCTGGAGGTTTTCATGCGTCCTGAGAAGTTTTAATTAAACTTATTACAAAAAAAAATGTTCATGAAGTGCATTTGACGTTTCCAAATTTTGTACTAAATTTAAAACAAAAACATAAAAGCTTCGTTGTTTAATTAAATTTGTTTACTAATAGACCAAAGTTGCGTATTTAATTGTATCATCCTGCTTAGCAAAACTTCGGTTTATCTTTATAGACCCAAACGTTTCTGTGTTTTACCATAAGCATTCAAAAAACTTTTCAGGCATTTTAAAATTCTTGTTTCCTGAACTCGGTCACATTTGTATTGAGCATATCGAAATTTTTTTTTTTTCAAAAAGTGAATGACAATCAACAAAACGTAGACATAGAATAATAAGTGAATTTCCTCAATATATGTATATTCCATATTTCACTTATTGTTCGATAAATTTAATAAATAAAAAAAAATATTAATTTTAAATTGACGTTTTATTCTAATATGCTTCATCGTCCCAAAACATCTCAAAAGTATTACCCCCATCCAGAGGGGCAACGACAATACAATAACGATAATAAAACAATCCGATATACAAAAGACCCAAAATTTTATTTCCTACAATTTTAATTTATATACAATACCTATTTTTCTCTTTTAAAAATACATTAAAATGCATTTCGAATGTATGTGGAAATGAGATGTGGAAATCGTTTTGTATTAACAAATTCAATTATATTTTTGATTCCTTGAAATAAACTGTTGAAACACAGTTTAATAATAGTTACTTATGTGGGTATAAATAAAAGTATTTTCAACAACGCTGCGACAATCAGTCATTAATAATGAGATAACATAATAATTTCGGAATAGTTAAAAACTATTGTCGCAATTTCTTTAAATATAATTTAGTATATAAAATCAAATAAATTAAATTTACTCTATAGTAGATTCGTTTATGTCCAAAAATACAATTTATATTTAGTCAAAAAAAATGCTACAATGATTTAAAACATTTTGTTCATATGTATTATTATTTATAAAAATATTGTATTTTTTCAAATATCTCGAGAACCGCCAAAGATTGGTGAAAACCGATAAGGGGAAAAATACAGGAAATTTTATTTACTTTGAATTCGGTTATATGGATTTTTTCTCAAAAGCACATTATTTTCCGAAAAATTTTCAAAAACTTAATTTTTTGAAATATGTTCAGAACCGTTAGAGATACGTAAAAACGATCAAAGTAAAAAATCTAGAAAATTTCATTTTCTTTAAATTTGGTTATATCCACTTTTCCCCAAAAGCGCAAAAGTTTCAAAAATTTTTCAAAAAAAAAATATTTAAAAAAAATGTATAAGACATACCCGTTATAGCTAGCGTTACTTTTCAAAAAGTTGAAAGAAAACTACGATTTTCGTAAAACCTATTTACAAAGAATTTCAAGTCCCAAGTTCAACACATTCTCGAGTTGTTTAAGATACGTAAAACGGACAGACCGACAGACAGATACACGGACATCCTTCATAATTTTGCTTGAAATGGATTTCGCACTGATCAAAAAGTGTCTATCTGCTCTGGTTCTCGAGTCGGTCACCGTCATGAATATAATACTTTCCCTCTATAGCAGAGAAAAGTAAAAATATATGTTTTTTTCGAGAAAAAATGATAAATATTAATGTTGTAACTCGTTAGCGTTGCTGTATTAAAAAAAAATATGGAATTAAATGCAGTTATCTGCTAGTAGTCAGTCTCTCCCATGCCATTTTAAATATTCCCTCAGTGTAACCATACGAAGACATTCCGAATATTTGAATTTGAAACATTTTATTTATTTTTTGTTAACGAAAAATTGGAAAAAATCATCTAGAGATAACCCGATTTTATTACTTTGGTGGGTTTTGTGCTGCCTTTTGCTGAGCTTTTATAAATTCTGGATAATCAATAAAACCATCCCGACTAGTGTCATCTTGTTGTAAGATCGGATCAATTAATCCAACTAATTCATCATCTGAGAAAACTTTGTCTTCAACAGGTGGCGCCCCACCATGTTGATGATGTTCCTTGTTTCCTTGTTCTTATTTACGATCAAGAGTTTTGATTTTTTTATGGATTTGATATAAATGTTTGCCAATCACCAATTCATTTTTTGTTTACCAGCCACCATCGGAAGGCACACCAGTTTTGATTTTCCATGAATTTGCATCAGACAGATGATTTACATATACAGAAGATTTTTTGATGTTATATGAAAATGAAAGAAAGCAGACAAAACAAAAAAAAAATTATTACCGTAAATACCAATTAATATTTCTATTGTAAAATTACAAAAAAAATACAAAAACTTTCTATCCGATGGTACAATATAGGAAAAAATTATTGTGGAATAACAGTAAAAACGCATGTGTCCGTCGCGTCGGATTATAGCCCAATAGTCGTCACGACGATTTATGTAATGGCATGTTCATCAATTTTAGTTGCCTTTTTCGGTTTTATTTTGAGTTTATTGGGTCCATAGTAAAAAGCAATTAGGGTTAATAAGGAAACTAACTTTAGTTTTAAGAATTGAAAGTAGATAGCTAAAAGCTAAGAACATTGGTCTAATTGAATTTGGATGTGCAAAAAAATCTTATACAGTGGTGGCTCGATAATTCGGACAATTGCAAACCGGACGTTGTCCGAATTATCGATTAGTCCGAATTACTAAAACCTATATATTTCTATCCTAATTTTTGATTTAAACATAACAAAACCTATAATTGCCAACCTGACAATTATTGAAAACCCATTATGGTGATATGGCATTATTTGAAATTTAAGTGAACGCCGAAATGTTGTATCAAAATTCCAGTTTGAAGTCAGATTTTCCAATAAGACTTTTTAAAATTTATTCCAATCGGATTTTGATGTATGGGAGTTTTATGTAGAATCATATCCTAAATAACTTTTGTTCTTGCCCTTTTTTAATCAGATACACCGTTTTTGAGATATTCACAAAAAACGTTTTCGTTCGTATGGGAGGTACCCCCCAATGTTCCATTTTTGCCCATTAACGAACTTAGCCTCGCATTTTACGAATAACGAATCTGTGCAAAATTTCAAGTCTGTATCTCAATCCGTGTGCACGCAATCCGCGCCACAGGCGGACAGACCGTCGGACGGATTTCTAACGCTATTGCCTTTCTTAAATTTATTTAAAATTTCAAGTTTTACTTTTAATGTTAGGAAATTGTATTTAATTGTATTAATTGGAGCCATAGTTAGTTTTTTAAACAAAATGTTATAATAGAGCATTTGAAAAAACAACTTACTCTGAACAAGAATATGAAGGAAACTGAATAAACATAACCAAATTCTACGTATATATATATACGTATTTGTATTCGTATTATACCGTTAATCGCGAGAAGCCTTTGTTGAACATATGTGACAGGTTCAAATACGATTTTTTATCTAGTGTCCGGATTACTGAGTTAGACTTTTTCCAAATTACAGAGTATTTAATATTAAAAACTTTCTGTCCGGATTACTGAGGTGTCCGAATTACCGAGTGTCCGAATTATCGAGCCACCACTGCCAAAGCGCTCCTCCGCTTGTCACGTTTAAAAATCTTTTATTTAGCTTGCTTTCATATCTATCTGTGCTTACGCAAAACCAATTTCTATCGAATTTTTCTACTCTCACGTCATAGTCGTAAATGTGGTCAATATCAATTTACATATTTACGTGCGAACATGGAATATTTTGTTTTTCCTATGCCTCTAGGAGCTAAACCGAAGGATATCTTCTAATTTTTATTCAATATTAAAATGTTTAAATCTAAGCCATTTTTTAAAATTTATTTTTAATAAAAACGTTCTTTAGTATTTTTGTTTTTGAGGGGGAGTCTTGTTCTATTTTTAGAGGGCGGGTCTGTGATAGCGTGTGAGGGAGTCGAAAAGATTTAAATTTAGCGTGACGTATTTTATGGACAGCCCCTTAGAATGAAACTCTTAGGTAAGTTCTTGGTATCAAGGAGCCGACTCTTTTGCGAGAGAATTCGGTTTTCTGACAACGATATGTCGAAAATGACTAAAAGGTGATTTTGATAGAAATATAGATCGAATGGCTAAATACTTAGAGATTAAATCTCGAAGCCACCAGTCTATCTTATAATATTTATAATAACTGTAATAATTATATTCTCAACATTTTTCCCACAAAAAATCGAAAAGTTTGAAAAATTAGGAAAAACTAATTCACTTAATTCATTTCCGAAAAGATTCAAAAATTACAGCTATAGCAATTTGGATTTTTTTTTTTAAATTTAAAACTTCATTCATGATCAGCAAGATTCTGAGTGTTCTGAGGATCTAAAATATTCATTCAAAAAAGTCTGAAAGCTATAATAGGCGAAAATCCGAAAAATAATTAGGAGACCGAACTAAACGTGATTGGATTTTTTTAAAATCTGATTTTGTTTCAATTATCAAAACCAATAAAAAAGTAAACGTGTCAATTCCTTATCAAATGTACCACCGGATATTCCATTGGAAAACAAATTTCAAACCAAAAAAAAACATCCGTAAATGAACTTACCGTGCCAATGGATAAGGGATTTTATCAGTTCGCAGCCATCAAGCTTGTTATTGTTGTCAGAATCGTGCATTTTAAAATAGTGGAATTGCAACTCCTGTTCAGACATTTTACTTGTGTCAATCGGAACTTCCATATGCTCTGCTATATGCCTGCACATAACATCAAGAAGTTATAGGAAATATTTACAATATCAAGGGTATTATACTCACGCTCGCTCTTGTTGAATGTTGGCGGGATTGAGAACCGGTTGCTGACCATGGTGTCCTTGATGAGCGTGCCCCCCTTGTGGGTGCATTTGTTGATGTTGTTGGACAGGTACCTGCTGCTGTTGGACTGGCATTTGCTGTTGATGTACGGGAATCTGTTGCTGCTGATATTGCTGCTGCTGGTTATGCATTGGCTGTTGATATTGCTAAAATTATGGTTACATTAGAAAACGGTTCCGTTATTTAAGTGACCAAAAGCGTACTTGCTGATGTTGTGGTGGAGGAGGATGATGCATTTGTTGTTGGTGTATTTGCTGCTGTTGCTAAAGGAGAAATGAGTAAATTAGAGTGAAGGATGATTGTGGTTTTCTTACGTAGTGCTGAGGTGGCACTCCCGGCGCGACACGTCCTTGGCCATAGACGCTTACGAATACTTGGAATATCGTTCCAAAGACAATACACAACTTCATTCTAGGAACAGTCTTGGAAGTGGATATGGTGTTTAAGACTCCAAAAAACCCTCAAATTGCAATCGATTCCTTCAAATCAGAGTCTAGGATTTTGAGCTTCTGCATTAGCTTATGCCTGAATATTACTAAATAAATTCAAACTTACCAAAACTGCATCTAGACGACACCGCCACGTATGATAGAACTGAAATTTACTACGTCTAATGAATTTGACAGTTCGGAACTGGTGATGCTTTGCAGGGCAATTTAGTTTCTACTGCTTCAACGTACGAGATATCTTTGCATACTGCCACCAGCTGTACATATTGAGAATATGCCAGTGAATCTGTTATATATTCGTCTTTAACCCAATGAATCGGCTGTTATTAGTAACACGTCTTGTGTCTGTCTTCAATGAAACAGTGCAACAGTGTTGTCCATCCAAGCTAATTATAGTTGCGTTTTTTTAATGTTCTGAAGCAGTTCAGAACAAGCTTTCCATACAAAATCCTGCACCACCTTTTCAACTCGAACAGCGCTTGGAACAAAGGGAAATTTTATACGGTAATGAACGGTAATGAAATGCTGCTAACTTCAACATAATAAATCTGATATTTTATTCTCAATTGAGGATTTTGTGTTGGTGGTTTTAGGTTCTATTCGACAGCGAAATAGTTTTAATCATGGGAGATAGCGAATCGTGATTATATCAAGAAAATATAGCAGTAACGGCCTACTGATGTAACCAACGTGAAGTTAGTTGCCATTCGAACTCAATGAAATTTCCCAATTACTCTCGATCGTTTTTTTAATGTTCCGTGTTCTAGAACATTAAAAAAACGCAACTTATGTCAATGATCCCCGCAGTAGAGAGCCTATAATCTAGTCTAGAAACTGGACAATGGAACATGTAAAAATTACTTCCAAGCTAAAGAACTAGCGCGAAAAACTTTCAAAATTTGATTCATTATTAAACATAATTGCTAAAATAACTGAAATCGATTAATATAAGTATAACTCATGTCTTAGGTATCAAAAAATATTGGGTAGTCAGTTGTTTTAATAAATTGGAAAATCGTTTACAGAATGTTCTAATCTAAAAAAAAACTGTTCTAACTGGCCTAAGAGACTGTTCTAATTGGAGTTAATAGAGTGTCTTACTCAGTAGGACTCATTTAAATGCTGTATTTTATACTCTTAGCGAGAAGCATCGCTCAACGAGAAACGTAACTATACAATTTCAAGTCTCTAGCTCAATCCTTTCGAAAGTTATGATGTTCAGGAACGGTCGGAGAGACAGGCGTACGAACATGCGAAAATCAAAATCTTTTGCCATCTCTAACACCCTGGTGTAATCTGGGACGTCCTAAATACAAAAATCATTCTATGAAAATTTTATGAGTTCCTTAATCCAAAGAAATACCTTATACGAGTCCTGGGTGCAAAAACAATGCATTTTGGTGGTAGCTGATTCCAAAAAGACAAAAGTAGCTCAAAATGCATTTCGAGTACTCCGGAGTCAAAAAATTTACATTTTAGAGAATTTTTGTTTTCAGTGCCATAGGCATATTTTGTATTGGGTAATAGCAAAAATAATGAAGGTATAAAGATATTGCATCAGGCGACCCAAAAGTTTTCTTTGTGGGCTCTGATATCAGTGCCCAGATCCTAATATGCTCTGAAACTTACTCTCTCATTGATGAAAGCTGAGAGAAATACAAAAAAAGTGTGCCTGTGTGGTGCCTCGCAGAAGATCCCGTAAGCAATTCACTCACTAGTAATGGGAGAGGTGAAGAAAGGGTGGGACAAGTTGCTGTGATCGGCTGCGTTCAGACGAGGTTGAAACTGGTTGAAGTCAACCAAGTTACTCTGGATGAAAAAACCTGTTTGCGTTCTCACGTAGTATTTTTCAACTTTTGCACTGCAGTATATTTACACATGCTATGTCAATGTGTGCATGTAGCAAGAAAAATTTTGTGAACCCCCACAATTGAACTCTATGCAAGGGCCAATTAACCATAGGGCTGATTGGGCTACAGCCCAGGGGCGCCATATAGCCCAGGGGCGCCAATTAATATTTAATTCACATATTTATAAAAATTTTTGAATTTTATTTTGCGTAAATATATATTTAAGTTTTGAATTAAAGAATATTTTAAAACAAACCAAAAGATATAATTGCCAATCTGGCAATCATTGGAGACCCGTATGGTGATATTCGTATCAAAATTCGAACAGTTATACCAAAATTCCACTTTGAAGTCAAACTTTCCAATAAGATTTTTTAAAATTTATTCCAATCGGATTTTGATGTATGGGAGTTTTATGTAGAATCATATCCTAAATAACTTTTGTTCTTACACTTTTTTAATAAAATTCACCGTTTTTGAGATATTCAGAAAAAAAGTTTTCGTTCGTATGGGGGGTTCCCCCCTAATGGTCAATTTTTGCCCATTAACGAACTTAGCCTCGCATTTTACGAAAAACGGATCTGTGCAAACTTTCAAGTCTCTAGCTCAATCCGTGCGCCCGCAATCCGCGCCACAGACGGACGGACAGACAGACAGACAAACGAACGGACGGACGGACAGACGGATGGACAGGCAAAAATCAATTTTTTTTATCATTCTAAACACACTGGTGTAATTCATTTTTTTGTGCGATGACGGGATCTTGGCGTTACAAACGGTAAGGCAAAGTTAATATACCCTTTGGTTTCACCATACGGGTATAAAAATAAAATTGAATTTTTACAATAAAACTATGTAAGGGTGCAAAATTTTATTTAGCCCAGGGCGCTCAAACTTGTTAATACGGCTCTGACTCTATGTGTATGTGTTTTCAACCAAGTTCACCCGGCCTAGCCAGCAGGTGAATTCCCCACATACACCCGATAGCGTCTGGCCCGCAAAATCGAGTGGAAACTTGGTGAAGTCAACCAGTTTCAACCTCGTCTGAACGCAGGCATCAGATGGAACAGAATACAACTTTTGCAAATAACTACCGCGGCCTAAAGCATCGTAAATTCATAAAACGTACACACATATGCACTTTCTGTTTATTTCGACTCTCTCATTTTGCGCTTTCTTACCCTCCGATGGCGACCGAAACGACCTATCATCATAAAAAATTTTCGATCGACGTTTTGTTCTCCGCAATACCTCTTGTAGATTTTATAATCTCTTTGGTAATAGTTTTTGGAAAGAACTTAATGGCTGCGTTCAGACGAGGTTGAAACTGATTGAAGTCAACCAAGTTACTCTGGGTGAAAAAACCTGCTTGCGTTCTCACGTAGTGTTTTTCAACTTTTGCACTGCAGTATATTTACACATGCTATGTCAATGTGTGCATGTCGCAAGAAAAATTTTGTGAACCCCCACCATTGAACTCTATATGTGTATGTGTTTTCAACCAAGTTCACCCGGCCTAGCCAGCAGGTGAATTCCCCGCATACACCCGATAGCGTCTGGCCCGTAAAATCGAGTGGAAACTTGGTGAAGTCAACCAGTTTTAACCTCGTCTGAACGCAGCCTTTGAAAGACGCATTTTTGGCGTTTACAGTTTTAAAAAAGATCAAAAAACGAAAAGGATTTGTTTTTGAATCTATTGGACCCCATAAAGCTAGAAAAAAATATTAAAGGCCCAACCAAAGTCCTTCCGATCCGTTCCGTTTCGTTTCTGTAAAAACATATCGAACGGAAACCTGCTCCGTTTCGGAATCTGACATTTCGACCACTGTTTTGATTGTGCCTTTTGATCGAAGTTGAAAATTGTATTGAAGTAAAAAGTCAGTTCTGGTTTATTTTGTAATTTAAAATATAATAAATCAAATATAATATATTAGGTTATCTGCGCGTGTCCAGTTTAGGGTTTGAGGTAATACAGTCCGTTTGAGATGGATTTTTGCGAACTCTTCCGTTACATTCCGCTTCGTTTTGCAGACTATGGGTACCAACGTTGTTGGTCGTATGTTCAACTTTGACAGCTTACCGAAACGGAACGGATCTACTACTGGACGGATTTTTACGCGGTTTTTTGCAAAATGATCTGCGTTGCCAGGAGCAAGTTTTTAGCTATGTTAGATTTTCAAAATTCGAAACAGAAGGTCCTGTAAGGATAACGCCGTTTTTCCCGGGAAAATCGGCATTAGGGAGTTTCCGAGGTCGCTGATCACGAATCCGGTGTTGGAATTTCAAAATTCGAAACGGAAGGTCCTGTAAGGATAAAGTTTTTCCCAAAAGTTTTTAAGTTATTTATGGTTTTTTGAAATTCTAAGATTTATACAAAAAAACTTTACGCTGGTGACGAAGGCCAGCGGAAATATCCCGGTCATGGGACGGATATCCAGTTTCAACCAGGAGACAGATATACGACCCTTTTTAAGTACGACCAAATGAAGTAACAAAGATGCACATGGCGCGACAGCGAAACCGCTGACTCGACATATGGCCACACAACGTGACAAAACGACACGTTCAAATAGATAAAAAGATTCAAGTTATAATAGATATGAAGATTCACGCCATGGGATAATAAAGTTGCTGAGTCGACATTCCTCTCCAGCTAGAATTATTAAGTACGACCAAATGAACAAAGATGCACATGGCGCGACAGCGAAACCGCTGACTCGACATATGGCCACACAACGTGACAAAACGACACGTTCAAATAGATAAAAAGATTCAAGTTATAATAGATATGAAGATTCACGCCATGGGATAATAAAGTTGCTGAGTCGACATTCCTCTCCAGCTAGAATTATAAGCTAGCAGTAGACATGGGTAACGCAGTAAAATTTCGTGCGCTGATACAGTGGCGCAAGCGCAGTACACTGTATCAGCGCAGTGCGGTAACGCAATTGCGCCATATGGCGCACCGGTTGGAACCATCGTCATTACGGCTGCGCTTTTTTGCCGCGCTGTCAATTCGTTGTGTAAAACAGTCAATTTTTCGATCAAGAGGAGGAACAAACAAAATAACTCAATGCTGCGCTGTGTATCATATGTATTTACAATAGACATGGGATACAGTGCTGAGTGGAGTTACTGCGCTAACAAGACCCATGAAAAGAGAATATGTACATAACAAGAAATTGTATTTTTGGGCTTGTCTATAAGTCAATGTGCGAGAAAGCAATACAAGGCGATATTTCCCCTCTATCGTATTGAATACATATGTAAAAATTTCCCCAACCAAGTTGTTTCGTTTGACTCGTTTGCGTTATGTGCGCTATTGCGCTACTAAAATTTTTATTCGCGTATCAGCGCACATATCGCAGTATACTGTATCAACGCAATGGCGCAACGCTGCGCTGCGTTACCCATCTCTAATACCTATACCTATACCTATACCTATACCTATACCTATACCTATACCTATACCTATACCTATACCTATACCTATACCTATACCTATACCTATACCTATACCTATACCTATACCTATACCTATACCTATACCTATACCTATACCTATACCTATACCTATACCTATACCTATACCTATACCTATACCTATACCTATACCTATACCTATACCTATACCTATACCTATACCTATACCTATACCTATACCTATACCTATACCTATACCTATACCTATACCTATACCTATACCTATACCTATACCTATACCTATACCTATACCTATACCTATACCTATACCTATACCTATACCTATACCTATACCTATACCTATACCTATACCTATACCTATACCTATACCTATACCTATACCTATACCTATACCTATACCTATACCTATACCTATACCTATACCTATACCTATACCTATACCTATACCTATACCTATACCTATACCTATACCTATACCTATACCTATACCTATACCTATACCTATACCTATACCTATACCTATACCTATACCTATACCTATACCTATACCTATACCTATACCTATACCTATACCTATACCTATACCTATACCTATACCTATACCTATACCTATACCTATACCTATACCTATACCTATACCTACACCTACACCTACACCTACACCTACACCTATACCTATACCTATACCTATACCTATACCTATACCTATACCTATACCTATACCTATACCTATACCTATACCTATACCTATACCTATACCTATACCTATACCTATACCTATACCTATACCTATACCTATACCTATACCTATACCTATACCTATACCTATACCTATACCTAAACCTAAACCTAAACCTAAACCTAAACCTAAACCTAAACCTAAACCTATACCTATACCTATACCTATACCTATACCTATACCTATACCTATACCTATACCTATACCTATACCTATACCTATACCTATACCTATACCTATACCTATACCTATACCTATACCTATACCTATACCTATACCTATACCTATACCTATACCTATACCTATACCTATACCTATACCTATACCTATACCTATACCTATACCTATACCTATACCTATACCTATACCTATACCTATACCTATACCTATACCTATACCTATACCTATACCTATACCTATACCTATACCTATACCTATACCAGTGGCGTGCGGTGCAAACCACATAAGGGTGCGCAGACTTGTCTAAACTTTGTACACCAAATCGATTCTGCGTTCTGATTTTGCAAAATCGTCAATTACATTGTCATAGAAAGAGCCGGAAACTTTTAGTGTGGACAACAAAATAATATTTTACTCTCAGCACATGCCGTCAACCAATTAAATTTAGAATAATTTTCTACCTTGAAATGTCGCTCACAAATTTTCCCTTTAACAGTACTTTTCTGAGTCAAATCAATTTTAGGAATAGGACGACTTTTCTTGATAAAAATATTTTTATCTTCTAAATTTAGCCTTGAGAAAGGCTGTTTTAATAATAAACATACGTCACAGGTATGAATACTCATATTTTCCAAAGAAAATCAACACGCAAATTCAGTAATTATCCAACAAAGTCTAACCAAAGAATGAGCTTCCACCAAAAAATTCATTCGAAAAACGTTTTCCCATTTTTTACATATCCCCATTCAAGTTGCGGCAGTTTATTCATTGAAATCGACGGATCGTGCGCATTTAAATCGCTGCGCCTGAAACATGAATGATACACGAACAAAACCACTTTCTGTGCGTCAAAAAATTCATTGAAACATGCGTTGATGTGCGATAGCTTCTCATGTAGAGTCGAGCGCAGAAACTCTACAGCGCTTATGAAGAAAAATCGAATGCTATGCCTGATGCTAAGTTCCCCCTTCACGAAACTTTTACTTGTGCGTCTCGTCCAAGTATTCGAATTTGTTTTTCCTCTTTCATTTTGGTTCTTTGGAGGCGCGCATTGATTTACTGCGCGAGAAGCATATTGAATATGAAGATGTATCGTTATAAAAGTGTAAGATTGTATGAAATTTGTGTGGAAATTTCAAATTATTTTATTTGATTCGTTCAAATTATTTTATTTGAACGAATTTGTCAGGGTGCGCTCTGCGCCATCTGCGCCTTAGACCGCACGCCACTGACCTATACCTATACCTGTGCACTTGATGAATAAAATTGACAACTTTTGACTACAAATGAAATGTATTACTGAAAACCATATTTCCCAGGTTATGTTTTACTCAAAAGTATACTCCAACGTAAATGGAACTCACATTGTGATACGTTAGTGCCAACGCACACGGTTCATCGTCGCGGCAACTTTTGGTCCTCAAAATACCTTTCCGACGTACACGCTTCTTCACTTTATAGGAAAAACTTGTTTACAACAAGCTATCGCTCATGTTGACGACAATTAAAAATACTTTGATAAAAAATAAATTAATAAAAATAAAATTGAAGTTCACTTTGAAAACAAAAAAGTAAACTTAATCAAAAAAATTTAACCAGATGAAAAATTTCTTATGAACTAAAAACTTATCTTAAAAATTAAATAATTTTAATTAAATTTAAAAATAAATAAATAAAGAAGAACAAGGAAGAACCAAGTCAACGAACTTCAAAAGAAAAGGACATCGGAGCAGGACAGATAACAGAAAAATAAACAAGAAGGAAAACTAAAGTACTTACTTTTAAATTTGAATTTTGTATCATAATAATTATAATCCTTTGTAGGAATTTTAAAGCCCCTCTTTTTTTCCTAACTAACAAAATAAAATAATAAATTATAACGCAATATTTAAACATAATCGTTTTAATTAAGCTTGAGAATTTGCTAGGAAATAGAGCGCTAAAAAATTTGAATTCTGTTAACCGGGCGTTAACAGCTCATGTGTGTGTGGTTCTCATATATGTGTTGTATTTCCAGCTCATTCCTTTATTAGCTAGCACCGAGGCAACATCAATTGGCAAAATAGAAACTGCCAACAATAGAAGAATAAGGACTGGTAATTTGTTATTTACCTACCTACCTGAAAAATAAAATCTACCTGCAATTGGTATTTCACTATTTGCATTCAATGATTGTTTATTTGGGATATGTTTACGAGTCGGTGGCTAAACACCGACTGACTCAATGAAATTACGCACACATGCATGCTGACGTGCTACACGAGCGACTTCGTTTGTGTGCGTAAAAGAAGACGAGAAGAACACTTTTCGAGTGGCGACTTTTCTCCTCTTGCCGCACTCGTTTCTTTCCTACAATTTGGTGAAGTTGCGGAATGCTGATGACCGAAAGTTGCTCCATGCACGTCCATACTTAGTTGAGGCGTTAAAAGCTAGAGTGGACCACCCACATAATCGAGTTTTTGAAGCTTTTTAACTTTTGTACTATTATTTACTGTAAATTTTTGGAAAAAAAAATTGTGTGGACTTTGTTACTCAATGTTGAAATGTTCTTTTGTGCATCCAAACATTTTTATCTAGAAACTCACTCGCAATAGTGATTCAAACACAAAAAAAATCACGATTTCGACATGTGGGTTGGTCCACTCTAGGGTACCTCAATGACGCACTTTAGTTCCTCCTCTACTAGGAGTATGGCCACGTGAAAGTGACATCTATATTCGTGATTTCAAAGCTAGTGCTTTTCGGAATAAAAGTTTAAACAGCTGATTTCTTTGACATTTCAGTGATTGTTTACCTTTAAGGCAGCATTCCAGAGGTACTTGGCTTTTTTGCGTTCAAGAAAGGTGACAAACAATATCTCTTTTTCGTTTGTCATGTCAATTAATAACACAATTGTTTATAAAGCAATAGATATAAAAAATGACACTCCAAAGTCGGGGTGAAAAAATGTCGTTTGATGTTTCACATGTTTGCGATTCACCAGATAATCTGAAGCAACAAAAAACCAAAACGAGTCTTAAATATATGCTTGCGGCTACAGCCGGAACATGGCTTAACGACTGTAGTCTCACATGCTTGAGGCGTTTCGTGTAAATATAGGAAATTTTAAAAATTCTGATCTTTTAGAAATGAAATTTCGATTTTTATTATATATTTCGTTGGTTGTCGGGTTGCTACTTTTGGAAAAATAAGTATTTGAATATGGTTGTAATTCCGGTCGCAGGCACACATCTCCCGAAGATATGTGTAAAGGGGCAACCCGATTGGTTCATTGGTTCCTGAGAAAACAATTAAAGCAATTTTGAAAACATGGCGCCGACTCTGCTAATACAATACATTGACCTTCGAAGCACACCTGAAGATATCCTTCTGCAACTTATTCTACACACAATAAACCTTCGAAAATTGCAACAACAAAAAATTGGATTTTTTTTGGCTCGTCACACTAAAATACTACCTTAAACAAATTTTTACGCCATCCAGTTGCTAACCGCAATTTTCGGAAAAACCCCGAAAGCTTTCACTTTCTTTTCAATTTTTTTAATATTTATACTAATATTTAAAAGATCGTTGTTCAGAGCTTTTACAGATTTTTTAATGCTCTATCATTTAAAACAAATTTGAAACCAAGGTCTAGAAAAAAGCGTGCATTTTCTTCTAAAATGTAAGATTTCGGAAGAAAAGCACGACCAAAAAACTCGGCCTCCTGTCCATATTCCCAAAGCCGTATTAACAAGTTTGAGCGCCCTGGGCTAAATAAAATGTTGCACCCTTACATAGTTTTATTGTAAAAATTCAATTTTATTTTTTAAAATATTCTTTAATTCAAAACTTAAATATATATTTACGCAAAATAAAATTCAAAAATTTTTATAAATATGTGAATTAAATATTAATTGGCGCCCCTGGGCTGTAGCCCAATTAGCCCTATGGTTAATTGGGCCTTGCATATTCCTAGTAGAGGAGGTACTAAAGTGCGTCATTGAGGTACCCTAGTCCACTCTAGCTTTTAACGCCTCAGTTGTTCAGTCTCTAAATTTTGTGCAGTCTCCGAAAAAAAAACCCGTGTAAACATAGTCACCAGGAAATTTCGATCATATGGCAGCTGTCAAATAGTTCTTGGGAAGGCCAGGAGTCGCTTCGAGTGTTAATCCATTGAAACGTCGACATTGGGTTTTTTCGGTTTCCATTTCTTTGCTGCACATTTTCTCATAAAATTCGCCATTCCAATATATCTCAACGTAGCTTTTGAAAAATATAAGATCTTAAATTGATTTGTGTATAGAAGATATTAAAATTCAGCTTCGTATTAAATTGTTGAGCCATGACAAGTGACGTGTGCGGACGAGGAGAAAACTGTTTTAATTATCCGGACAAGTTTTGGATTTAGTTGGATTTTTTTTTAGAGATTTTTGTTTAATCCATACTATATAAGAGGAGTTTTTGAACATTGAAAATGCCCTCTTCTATCTTGGATGTGATACGACATTACCAGCGAAGCATTGAAAAATCTCCAAACGATGAAGCCCGAGTAAGTGCTACACCATTTTTTAAATATGAGAACCCACAATGCATTTGTGGTTTTTTAGATAAGATTAAATAATCAAGCAGGAGCTACTGATAGAAATACAATCATTTTAATTGAAAGCCATAGTACGACAGAATTTCAGATGCTAGTTTTACTGTCATTATTTTGCAATTAAAATAAATTCTACTTTCCCCCCTTCCCCATACAATTATTTTTGAAACCGAGTTTTTTTTTATTTTTATATAAACCCTATAAATACTGCAGGTAGAAATAAATAAGTTAAACAATTTGTTTCCCTAGACACCAAAGTATGATTTTGAAATTGCCGTTTCTATTATTCTCGTAATCAAACAGGGAGATCCAAAACCCGTTTTAAGAGCTCCAAAATGCAAAAAAAAAATTTGAGAGAGTTTTGGGTTTTCCAGTGGCGTAGGCATATTTTTCATCTGAGGGGACAACTATTCTCTAGACACATCTTTACGCATTTACGCCTTTGAAATCTGTTGAAAAAAGCGGTTTTATAACAGTTTGATTTTTTTTTAGAAAAAACTGGGACGCCACTGGGGGCCAAGCGACTAAATTTTAAATATGTTTTGGAAAGCACTATATGCGTAATCTACTAGCAAAATATGAAGGTCCTAGTGACGCTATCGGTATAGTGTATTTTTTTTCAAAAATATGAAAACTCGAGAACTAATTGAGGTACAAAGTTGAAATTTGGCACAAAACCGGCTTTTATCAAAAGTTAAACGTCTTCCAAAAATGGGAAAATTTTAACTACTCATTCCCCCTCTCCCAACTAAGTTGAACCGAATTTTTCAATTTCCTCGAAAACGGTTCATTTTTTTCCAAAATAGGGTTCTATGGGACGCTAACAGGTTTCGAATGCAAAACACTGCGTCAAAACGGGTAATGTTTGCTGGTAGAAGTCGGTCTTACAATTTCCATAACATACCTAAATACGCCCGAACCCAGGCACACACATACAGACATGTTGCGATGGGTATATGTTCCGTATATGTTTGGGGTTCCAGTATGATTTCAGTTTTTTAAGTGATTTTAATATCTTTCTTATATAAGAAAGGTAATACAGTAGACGCGCGTTTATATGAACATTGCGTTATATGAACGGCTGGGTTATATGAAAACCAAAAATTTAACACTAATCTTTTTCGGGAAAGAAATTAAAGATATCGAAAAAACATCGATATTTTTTGAACCCTAGAAAAAACATATTATGGTTCATGATATAAAAAATTCCTACACTTGCTATAAAAATTTTATTTCCACATATTTCACAAGTATTTTTCTTGAATTGTTTGCGTTTTGATTTTCATCCAATAATTTGATGGAAATGAAAGAAATTGAAGAAAAATTCGAACTTTCTTGATTTGTAAAATATTTTTTGAGTTTAATAGTATTTCGTTCACAATTTAACTCCGGAGTGGTTTGGGTTTATATCCTCAATGGAAATATTTCAGCCCCTAATATGTCCCAAAATCAACCAATTCCAATAATGAGCAAATGCAAGGATTAATTTAAAAGAGAGGAACCACCTCAAAATACATGTCATAAAGTTGGTGCAGACCATCAAGCAGGAACATAAGCACCAAAAAAAAAAAGAATCAAAGTAAAAGTGAACGCTAAATAAAACCAAGTCAATGCTGGAAAACTGTTGATCGGGAATTGAAAAACACATCCCAATCCCAAGAAATTTTTAATATATGACCACAGAGTTGAAACACTTTTGCGGACGTTGAATGGTTTCAACAAAACATCCGGAAAAAAACTTCAAAAAAGAAAACTGAAGAATGACACAATTAAGGAAAGCGCAAGCCTTTTTCTTATGGTCAGAGGTAATCAAACATTTAAGGAGATGAGCCTATGCAGAACCCCAATTGATCTTGAAATAATAGAACTAACATGATCATTCCAAGTTAGTGACTCATCAACTACGAACCCGAGATTTTTTACCTTTACACTTGAAGGAATGGTCAATCAAGAAGATACCTTGCGAAATACCAGAGATTGATTTCCAACTGATTGCAATAGCTTGGAATTTAACCGCATTGATTTTCAAACAGTTTTCGTCGGAACAACAAGAGAGAGAGTTAAGGGCAGCGTTAACTGCATCCACGCTTCTGTTCATATCAAGGCGATTTTCAATACAGGGAAACTGTACGTCACCCGCGAAAATATGTGGCTTATCCAACTTAAACACCCCAGCAACATCGTTGAGACACATAAGGAATTGCACCGCGCCATGAATCGGGCCCTGGGGTACACCCGAAAGTAGATAATTTGTAGATGATATACTCAGCTTATTACGGACAATTTCAGAGCGGTTAGTCAGCTAGAAATCAGTTTGCATTCCTTTCACACTATCAAAAGCCTTGCAGAAATCAAAATTCTTAGAACACGAAAAGCCGAATCGCTCAAAATACGCGCAATCCAGATTTCCATCGGGCTTTTTTCAATGGTTTGGACACTTGGACACATGTTTATTTAACAAGAGCCTATTTACATCGGTGGTGGTAAAAATATCCTCAAATATCATCCCTATCTCATAAGAGCTGCAAGTCGATGTGCTGAAGATCACGCAATGTGAAACTAGAAGAGACCTTGATAAGATCCAAAGGTATCAACAGGGCGATGGGTGCATTCCGTGAAATACAGGATTCCAAACATGGTCTCTACAAATAGGATGAAGGTTACTACTAACCACTAAGAACTCAAGTAAAGTAATGATTCAGACCAATGCTGCGGATCGATATAACTGGGTGCAAAATTATGTGTGAACAGGTTGAGATCAAAGCTCTCCTCATTTTCTAAAAGGAAAATCTCAGTTGAAAAATGGATGACCAATAAAGACGAAGAAATGAATGACCAACTTTAGAACATTCTTTAAAGGGCGAAACTTAGCTTTTTCAGAATATTCTGAGAACAGCAAAATACTCCGCGTTTTTCAAGACATTCTGAAAAAGCAAAATATTTTGTCCCAGAAAACTTGAAATACCAGCTAGATTATTCATTGAGAACTTTTTGGTACGGTACTGAGACTTAGAACAATACTCTATTTAAAACAAATAAGGTTTGTTGCAATCGGGGTACTCGTATGGAGTCTTACCACACGAGTATATTCGTAGTTGGTGTCCTTTCCTAGACGCCAACTATGAGTATACTCGTTTTTGGCAGTGAACGTTTTAATTTAGGTTTCTATTGGTCTTTTTTCAGTGCTACTCACCCTTTATGTTGTTATGTTATTGTTTTTCATATTTTTGTGTATACGTAATTTTTGATTAAAAAGATTGATTAAAAAGCTGTTAAAAATAAAAATTACATGGTTTTAACTTAAAAATGTTCGATATTTTGGTAATACGTCTCTCGATTTTCGGTAACGGGATAGTGGAAATTTTTTTAGAACTCATTTTTAATAAATTTCACACGTTTAATTGAATTTAGAGACCCTAATTTACTGTAAAATACAATGAAAACGAATTTTTTATCGTTTGTGAATTAAAATAGACAAAAAAAATCCTTTAGGTGCCGGTAATAGGATGATTTACCTTAGGACTGTTCACTTCACCCCGCAAAACCTTCGCAAGCGTCGCAAACTGCGTTGTTGACCCAGTTTGAATACCCCTTGCAAGGTGAATACCCCTAATATAACATTTTGTTATATTTTTTATGACATATACGCCAAAAAATTCCAATTGTTAAAAATTTAATAAGAAAAATAAAAATTCAATATTTGGAAAAATGAAAAAAAGAAAAATATTGATTTTTAACCCCAGCGGGTCATGTATTCTGGTACAAAATTTAGTTGCAATCGGATGATTCGTTTGTAAAATACAGTGATTTGAAAATAGCAATTTTTTCAGCATAAGCAGTCGCAATTTTATAACGCTACATTTCCGGCACGAATGGTTTTGCTGTGTTTCATAACATGTCGCAGTTTTGAAACTCAACACCTCAATTTTTCGCATATTTCATGCTCTTGCATGTAAACGGCTAGATTAATATGGCTGAAAATTTGCATAGGCATACTTGTATTTATTCTTTAGACACCATAATTAATTTCCCCCAGAAAGCAGGTATTCTAAAAAATCACTAAAGGGATTTGAATGTAGTTTTCGCCATTGGCTAGAATACTAAATAACGAAAAAATTACCATTTATGTTTATCTAGAGATCCGAACTCAAGGAGTTATTTTGACATGGACCACCGAAACTCCGTTAGAAAGAATCGTAAAAAACGATTTTTTTGAAATAACGGTATATATCGATACCGGTTTGAGATATCGAATTCTAGTAAAAGGCAAAAGTGTAGGGAATTTTACTGTCCTCAGCTTTCGTAATTCACAGGGCTACTTGAAAACACATACAGCCCTATTCCCGTAACCGGCGGGACGTGTACGCCGCGGGATTTGGCGTTTCCCGCAGAAAATTTGCATTCTGCTAAACGCAATTGTCCCGGCGTGTGCCGTGGTGCTGAAAACGTTTTACTTTCGGTATTACACTAAACGCACCCGCGAATGTTTTGACTTTTCCATACATTTATTTCCCGCGAGTAAATCGTTGCGGGACCAATCAATTAAATAGAAAGTTTGAATAAAAATGTGAATTTTATTTATACATTCAATGAATTTTAACTAAATATAAGTGTTGAAGGTCAGGAAAAACTAACTAGACGCAGTACAATCATTTAATTGAACAAATAAAACTTCATGCGTATCAAATCAGCAAAACTGTCAAAATAATCAGCGCGGGGCTGAATAAAACTGCGTTTGTACGTCTACTAGAATAAGAAAATTTCATTCGATCGAGATAAAACGTATACACGTCCCGCCGGTTACGGGAACAGAGTGATAGTTTCAGAGCAAAAAACTAAATTGCGATTTTTAAAAAGCCGCTATTTTGGTTACTTCCGGTTGGATTCCCATCAAAAGTTGATAGGGTCGCTACATTCCAGGACCAAACATGCCTGTAAAATTTCATGACTCTAGCTCTATTAGTTTTTAAGAAATCTTGTACACAGATTGACAGACAGAAAGATTTTTTTTGTAATAAAAATTTTTGTACAATCGACTCTGAAGTGCTTGAAAAATGTTTTTTTTGGTAAAGTGTAGATGTCGATATCTTTCATGAGTACAATACTTTATTGTACTACGTATAGAAAGTAAAAAAAGCATTGTTGGTAAAGCGAAAACGTATTAAAATTTATAACTCAATTGCTGTGATTTGTATCTCTGCAAAGAAAGTTTTAATTTTAGTCGGTCCTGCTTCGAGGTAAGACAAGAATTTTAACATTACAGTGCAACCTCGATACGTTGAACATCGATAATCCGAATACCTTACTAATTCCAAGTTTTTAAAATCTCATTGAACTCTATTTCGCTACAAAATACAGCTCGATATCTCAAAATTCTCGGTAACGCGAAGTTTTTTCTAGCCTCATTAGCTTTGACTTATCGACGTTGCACTGTATATGTGTTCATTATAGCGAAATTGTCATGTGTGCAAACGTATTTTTCCATTAACTTTTTGTTGAAAGTTGTTTCAGATTCAAAGTGAAATTCTTATATGCGCAAATGGTTTTTCCATTAACTTTTTGTTCAAAGTCTTTTTAGGTTCAGACACAATTTGTAAAACAAGTAAGAAATTCGTCTTCAAGGTCTCTGAAACAATCTTTTTGCTTGCATTTTATCATAATATTATAAAATGTTTATTAAACACAGCTTTATTCGCAAACAAATTTCACAACTGACATTGTAGCCAACATTCTTTTGGAATATGATTCTTCCCATAATATACAACAAAAATATTGTTTATTACTTTCTCATACGAAGTATAATAAAGTATTGGATTCATGAAAATTTTCGACCTCTTAATTTTGCCTAAAAACATTTCTCGAGCATTTCTGAGTCGATTGGAGCATAATTTTACTGTTATCCGTTATCTTTTACCGTTATGGAGATATTTTTTTATTAAAATGGAAAAAAAAATTTGCAAATTGCTTGCAAACTAATGTTTTACCGAAAAAAGCATTAACCTTCACTCTGAAAATCCATTGATTGAAAAACCGAAAAGCCGAATTGAAAAACCGTGGGTATAATATACCCCAGCAACAAGGAATTCAATAGAAAATCAACGGATGAAACCTTTGGAATCAGTCAATCCGTTGATTTTCTATTGAATTCCTTGTTGCTGGGGTATATTGATGGTATCAGTGAAAAATTTTACACGCGATTTGAAATATTTTATGAAAATCGGTCAACTCAGACTTCAGGTATAAGACTTCAAAGGCAAATTCAGTAGAATTTTTCAGGCCTCCACAACTTTCGTTCTAGATCATTATTGTAAAAGGAGAATAATAACCTTTTATTACTTCAATAATATCATCGAAGCGGTAAAATATTTTGTTTTATTTGGTCTTGCTAATTAACATTAGTATTTTTTTTTTGAAGCCTTATAACTAGAGTCTGGGTTGACCTATTTTCAAGAATTTTTTCAAATTGAGTGTGGAATTATTCAAAGACAGCATTCCTAAAATGCTAGCGAATTGGCCCATCCGTTAATTTTTTTTATTGAAGTTTTAATGTGCCTGAGGTTAAATATACTCCAGAATACAAAGGGAAGGTTAAAGGAATAGTTAAGGATATTTGAATTCTCTACATTTTTGTCTTTTACCTCAATAGCTGCGTTCCAGGTCCATGAAAAACCTACTGCGAAGTACTGCGGAACATTCGCATCTACACATCCTCTTAGTCCGCAGTAAATTTTCGTGTGCAATTTTGACAAAAAATTCCGTCAGATGTCCGAACTTCCTAAGTTTTCCAATAGGTGAAAATCCGGGTTTTAAGGTTAGAACGAACTGTCACTTTTGTTTGTTTTCGTACATTAAAACACTTCCGCTATGAAAAATCAAGGAAAACATTGGATTTGAAGTACAAATATTCTCCAGAATGAAATTAGATTGCAACTACTGTGTTGGAATAACCACCCGAATGTCTAATATCTCTAAATTGAAATATGTTTTGAACCGAAATAGTGTTTTGTTTCTGATTTCGAAATTATGGCGATAATGCATAAAATATGGCCTTTTCCCTCATTGCAGATTCATTTATTCTATTTAATTTCATTTTCTTCTCAGATATTTTGTATCTCTGTTGATTGCGAAATTATTTTCATATTTACAATTTTCAAATTGTGTGCGCTCTATAATTGTGAGGTTATATTTTACTCATCCAAAAGTGCGTTCCCGAGAAAAGTTGCTGGTCAGTACTTCGCAGTAGTTTTTACATGGGTCGGGAACGCAGCTAATAACGGTAATATTTCAGATTTTGTGAAAAGCATTTTTTTTATAAACCAACTTGCCAGCAAAGTACCCCGCGTTGTTTAGGTGCATCAATTTTTGAATATGAGAAAATTTTTTTTTAGCTTACATATAAGAAAGGTGATAAAATCACTACAAAAACCACTAAAATCACTACATAACGGAACCCCGCATATAACCAACGACTTAGTTCGATGAGTCCGCAACATGTCTGAGTGTGTATAAACGAACCGTTTTCAATAAAATCGCAACAATCTTTTTCATTTGTGTGCGAGAGAGGGGAAGAGGTGGTCCAATTTTTCCCATTTCAGGAAGAGGTTTGCCTTTTTATAGAAGCCATTCCAAAGTCCAACTTTCTACATCGATTAGCTTTCGAGTTTTGCAATGTTTTTGTATAAAAAATTAGACATTATACCTAATTATATTCATCAAATGAAGTTTGATTAAGTAAGAAAGGTATCGTTTCACCGCTAGGTGGATTAAGTGGTGTTTTCTCGTAACATTAATTAGAAACGAGATATTTGTGAAAAGTTAATTTGTATAGGCTCTCATATATAAATTTACACCAGGACGAGTACAAAAATTGTCTTGAATATCTTTGAAATGCCAAGGAGGACAAGGGAACAAAAAGTCGGGTTACTCATAAATTGCGCAAGAACTTAGATTTGGAATAAGAAAGTCACGTCGTTCTTAAAATATTTTTGCGTAAGTCGAACCATTTAGGAGTTTTAAGACAATTAATTCGAAAAAAGGATATTTCCTTTATCCTTTTAGTCCTTTTTTCTATAATGAAAATATAAATTTATGTGAACATTTGAATGATAAATCTTTGAAAACTTTAATTATACAACATATCAAAAATTATAATTGTCAATCTGGCAATTATTGAAAACCCGTATAGTGATATGGCATTGTTCGAAATTTAAGTGAACGGCGAACATTTGTATCAAAATTCCACTTTGAAGTCAAATTGTCCAATAAGATTTTTAAAATTTATTCCAATCGGATTTTGATGTATGGGAGTTTTATGTAGAATCATATCCTAAATAACTTTTGTTCTTGGACTTTTTTTGATAAGATGCACCGTTTTTGAGATATTCACAAAAAACGTTTTCGTTCGTATGGGGGGTACCCCATGGTCCATTTTTGCTCATGAACGAAGTTGGCCTCGCATTTTACGAAAAACGGATCTGCTCAAAATTTCAAATGTCTAGCTCAATCCGTGCGCTCGCAATCCGCGCCACAGACGGACGGACGGACGGACGGACATGCAAAAACTAGTTATTTTTATCATTCTAAACACACTGGTGTAATTCATTTTTTTGTGTGATGACGGGATCTTGGCGTTACAAACGGCAAGGCAAAGATAATATACCCTTTGGTTTCACAATACGGGTATAAAAAATTGGCGGACGTAGACATGTACATTGCTCGCCAATGTTTTGCAGTTCAAGATTATCTTTCAGAATCCATTAATAGAATTTCAATAATAACGACACTGTTCTATAAGGTTATAAAGTTTTTTTTTGCAATTTCACTAATAATATCAACATTTAATTTGTTCAATGTTCGTTTTTTTAGTTACTACATTGTTTGGATAAACTGTACAGATTTCCAGTTGAAGTGGAACATCTTCAAGAAACAGGAGTAGGAAAAACCGTTAATTCATTGCGAAAATATGAAGGCGAGGTCGGTGTTGCTGCTAAAGCGCTTGTATCGAAATGGAAAGCCATGGTTGCTGCAGAAGACTCTCATATAAATGAAAACTATGAACAACATCACATCGAATCGCAACAATATCACGAGCGCGAACAGGATATTCACAATGATACCTCCCATAATAATCAAAGTAATCATTATTCAGATCACGATAAAAATGAATTAGGTAATACTAATAATAGTAGTAGTAGTATAAGGCATTCTTCGCACTCATCTAGTCGTTATAAAGATATTAAATCATCAAGCAAAGAGAGTAGTAATAAAAGTAAACATCACGATCGAAAAGATGATACTCGTCATAAACATAATAGTGAATATGAAAAATATAGGAGAGATGGTAGTAAGGAGAGCGATTCAAAAAGATTGAAACATGACGAAGAGTCAATTAACGCGTGTGGCAGCAGTAGCAGTAAGACTAGTAAACAAATAGAAGTGTACGATAATTCAGCAGCTTTACCTGACGACTGCGGTATTGATGATGCCGATGATGATGATGACGAGGAAAATAATTTAGTTATTGATGTAATTAAAGACAAAAGGGATGATAATGAAAAACGAAAGTCTGAATCTCATAAAAAGAATTCTAACGATCGACATCACAAAGATAATGATACAAACAAAAGTCATAGGGATTGTCAGATTGAACGGAAATTAGAGAAAGAAGTCCGCCGAGATAAGGGCAAGAGAGAGTTAAAAAAGAAATCAGATCTGGAAAACGAAAGATCAGAGCATAAAGATAAGAAATTTGAAAAAAACTTGAATCGTGATAGAAAGCATTCAAAAAAGGACAAAAAAAGTGAAGTCGAGCATAATGAAAGTGATGCTCATAAAAGTAAATCAAAATCCAAACACAAGGACAGGCAAAGAGAGGAGAGCAAGGCTAAAAATGAAAGTGAAAATGTGAAGAAACGGAAGAGGGATAAATCTGAATCGCCGCCCACAAAGCCGAAGGTGCCAAAAGTTGTTATCGATGGCATTGATAGCTCAATGGGCACTAGTTTTGAAGAAGCTTTAGGAATGATTCCAATTGTTGCCACTACCTCGAAAACTCAGATCAAAGTTAAATCACCCAAAATGAATGGAAGTCAAACTAGTAGCAGTTATAGCACTGCACCATCAACATCGGCATCCACATCGTCCTCAAAACCATCCGCCGTGAACTTGCCGCGATTATCTAAAAAATCTGGCGTAAGCATGCAATATTTTTGTAAGTTAAAAATATTGTATTTTAACAAAAAGTTAAATATTTGTAGACCCCACCATTACTTGCGTCAACTGCCAAGTTGGAGCCTCTTGATCCTGGAATAGTTTTAGAATTGCCAACAATTTCACCCAACTACAAACCAATGCCACTCAATCCAAAAGTAATGGAATGTGTTTTTTCAAATAACAAGCCGCAAAAACGAATTATGACGGATGAAGAAGCGTTTGGTGCAGGAATTTCATCAAAAACCATCAGGTAAGCAATTTTTTTTATATTCTATGTGGTAAGTTTATGTTTTCTGTCCGAATAACGATAAATCATTAATCAATGAACTTGTTTTATAGTATACTAGCAGACCCTACGAATGCCAGCTTAAAGTTTTTTGTATAAATTTTAGAATGCAAAAAAACCATAAATAATTTAAAAACTTTTGGGAAAAAATATTATTCTTACAGGACTTTACGTTTCGAATTTTGAAATTTCAACAACAGATTCGTGATAAGCAACCATGAAAACCTCCTAAAGCCAGTTTTTGTGAGAAAAATTGGAAAAAGGATATTTGCGTTATCCTTACAGGACCTTCCGTTTAGACTTTTTAAAAACTATTACCGGATGCGTGATCAGCGACCCCGAAAATCCCATAATGCCAATTTTTCCAGCGAAATTTTGGAAAAAGAATATTTTCGTTATCCTGACAGGACCTTCCGTTTCGATTTTTAAAAATCCCACTGCAGAGCTGTGATCAGCGAGCTCAGAAACCCCCTAATGCAATATTTCCTGGAACAAATGGGAAAAAGATACTTCCGTTACCCTTACAGGACCTTCCGTTTCGAGTTTTGAAAATCTAACACCGGATCCGTCATCAGCGAACCCAAAAACCCCATAATGCAATTTTTTTCTCGGATAAAATGAGAAGGATACTTCGTTATCCTTACAGGTCTTTCCGTTTCGAACTTTGAAATTCCAACACCGGATTCGTGATCAGCGACCCCAAGAACCCCATAATGGCAATTTTTCCGGGGAAAAATATGGAAAAAGGATATTTGCGTTATCCTTATAGGACCTTCCGTTTCGAATTTTGAAATTCCAACACCGGATTCGTGATCAGCGACCCCAAAAACCCCATAATGGCAATTTTCCCGGGGAAAAATGGGAAAAAGGATATTTGCGTTATCCTTACAGGACCTTCCCTTTAGCATTTGAAAAATCGAACACCGGATTCGCGATCATAGACCTCGAAAATCCCTTAGTGGCAATTGCATCAAGAAAAATTGGAAAAAAGACATTTGCGTTAATCTTGCAGGACTTTTCGGTTAGAATTTTGAAATTCCAACACCGGATTCGTGATCATTTTCCGGGGAAAAATGGGAAAAAGGATATTTTCATTATCCTTACAGGACCTTTTGAAAATATAATACCGGATTCGTGATCAGCGCCCCCAAAAACCCCCTTATACAGATTTTTCCGAGGAAAAACGGGAAAAAGGATATTTATCCTTACAGGACTTTTCGTTTCGAATTTTGAAAATCTAATATCGGATTCGTGATCAGCGCGCCAAAAACCCCCTTATACCGATTTTCCGAGGAAAAACGGAAAGAGGATATTTATCCTTACAGGACTTTTCGTTTCGAAATTTGAAAATCTTATATCGGATTCGTGATCAGCGATCCCAAACATAAAGTCAATTTTCCCGGGGAATAACGGGAAAAAGGATATTTCCGTTATCCTTTCAGGACCTTCCATTTAGAATTTTAAAAATCTAACACCGGATTCGCGGTCAGCGACCCCGGAAACCTTATGCCGATTTTTCCCAGGAAAAACGCGAAAAAGGATATTTGCGTTATCCTTACAGGACTTTCCGTTTCGAATTTTAAAAATCTAACACCGGATTCGCGGTCAGCGACCCCGGAAACCTTATGCCGATTTTTCCCAGGAAAAACGGGAAAAAGGATATTTGCGTTATCCTTACAGGACCTTCCGTTTCGAATTTTGAAATTCCAACACCGGATTCGTGATTAGCGACCCCAAAAACCCCATAATGACAATTTTTCCGGAGAAAAATGGGAAAAAGGATATTTGCGTTATATTTACAGGACCTTCCGTTTCGAATTTTGAAAATATAATACCGGATTCGTGATCAGCGCCCCCAAAAACCCCCTTATACAGATTTTTCCGAGGAAGAACGGGAAACAGGATATTTATCCTTACAGGACTTTTCGTTTCGAATTTTGAAAATCTAATATCGGATTCGTGATCAGCGCGCCAAAAACCCCCTTATACCGATTTTCCGAGGAAAAACGGGAAAAAGGATATTTATCCTTACAGGACCTTTCGTTTCGAATTTTGAAAATCTAATATCGGATTCGTGATCAGCAACCCCAAAAACCCCATAATACCAATTTTTCCGGCGAAAAATCGGAAAAAGGATATTTGTATTATCCTTACAGGACCTTCCGTTTCGAACTTTGAAAATCTAATATCGAATTCGTGATCAGCGACCCCAAAAACCCCATAATGGCAATTTTTCCGGGGGAAAATGGGAAAAAGGATATTTTCATTATCCTTACAGGACCTTCCGTTTCGAATTTTGAAAATCTAATACCGGATTCGTGATCAGCGACCCCAAAAACCCTCTAATGCAAATTTTTCTGGGGAAAAATGGGAAAAAGGATATTTTCATTATCCTTACAGGACCTTCCGTTTCGAATTTTGAAAATCTAATACCGGATTCGTGATCAGCGACCCCAAAAACCCTATAATGCAAATTTTTCCGGGGAAAAAGGATATTTTCATTATCCTTACAGGACCTTCCGTTTCGAATTTTGAAAATCTAATACCGGATTCGTGATCAGCGACCCCAAAAACCCTATAATGCAAATTTTTCCGGGGAAAAACGGGAAAAAGGATATTTTCATTATCCTTACAGGACCTTCCGTTTCGAATTTTGAAAATGTGCATAGCTAAAAACCTGCTCCTGGCAACGCAGATCATTTTGCAAAAAACCGTGTAAAAATCGGTCCAGTAGTTTTTGAGTTTTGTAATCTCAAACAAACAGACAGACAGACAAACAGACAGACAGACAAACAGACAAACATCCATTTTTATATATATAGATATTTGTCATAAATTGTAGTAAAGTGACTCACAAAAGGTAAATTACAGTATTCCTTGCAGTCAGTACAACAGGGGTATCCCATTTTTCCGGGCTAAGTATCAAATTAATGATTATGCGTGCTGTATAAAAAAAATAATACTTACATATGTGCCTATATTTACTGGATTTGCAGAACTGTATGACTAGAATCATCATAGAAGGTTCCGCTGAGAAATGGTCCCAAAAATATTTCTCTCTTTATCGAACCCAAAAATATTTTACAATAACATTTCATCCACTGAACGTGGTCAATTCTTGTGTCTCAATCTGTGCTATATTATTTGCATCTTATTGTCTCGTTTACACTTAACTCGTTTTGATCCACTGAACTGTACTGTAACGGGACCAAATCAGATAGCAAATGGAGCGGTATAGTTTAATGCTTTAATGCTGGGAGCGAAATATCGTTCTTTCACTAGTAAAATACATACTTATATGTGTGTGTGCATACCAGTGATGCTGCGTACCTTTAGTGAAATTCCCCTTTCCAAATGACGAAAGGAAATTTGCAATGATTTTCAATGATTAAATTCCCCTCGTTTTTCCCCTATAAAAACAACGAATTTTAAATAAAGAATTCATTTATTAAAACCAAAAATTATTGTCATCTGGACTCATGTTAAAGTCTTTTAAAAGAAAAAAAGCACAAATTAGGAAATAATTTTATATTTTGGAAAGCTTTAACAAAATACTTGTTAATTGTATTCCCGATAACAACGTCACGGGTCTCCAACCAAACGTCAAATAAGATATGAAAAGAAGCCGGGATTCACATATAGATAATAATCAAAGCAAGTCACAAATTTATAAATCAAGGTAGTTCCTTTGCTTTCGAGCTTACAATGATCCTGTCCTTAAATTCGGTAAAAAAAATTTCCATATCAAAAATGGAAAAAAAAACGAAATCAAGTCGAACTCGATTTTGGACTGGAACTCGATTTTTGTATTCCGGGCACTTTGCCACTGGTCCATGCATTCTTCTGGAGAATATTGGTCGAAACTAGTACATTAAGCCAAATTTTAAAGGCGACTAACAAATTACTGATTTAATTGATTTTTATACTATGTTCACACTGACGCAAAATTACGTAATTTTGAAGATTTTCGTAATTTTGAACGAAATCTTGCTCGAAATCACGAAATTTCCAGTACATTAACCTGTTTTCAAAATCACTAAAAGTATGCAATTTCCACAAAATTACGAACGAAATCAAGCAAAAACAATGGAGACAACCCTGCATCAGTCATTCAGCTCTCTTCAGCACATCAGTTTTGAGAAGTTTTGACATTTGTGCTGCATTGGAAAAACGGAAATATAAGCAAAAGAAGCCGTGTTCCGCATGCGAAGACGATATATTAGTAAACAACCTACGCGGGGCAAAAAAAAAAATTGACCTGTTTTTGATGCGATTAGATATGAAATGGAAAATAATTGTTTATTTTCATTACAGATAATTTCCATTTTCGTTTAAAGTGTCTAATTCTGTTTGCACATATTTCATCGATGTTTTGAATTGTATTATTCATCATATTACTAAAATTCATAGTAATCCTACACTAAAATTCATAGCAATCCTGTAGTTGAAATGTCAAGCAAAATTACCTTAACCTCTGTGTGAACACTTTGGTTTAAGATCTAAATCATTTCTCAAAATTACGTGATTTTGCGTCAGTGTGAACTTAGTATTACATAATTTAAACAAAGCACTTCTGCTGATTTGCAATTTAAAATATTTCTATTGAAAATATATTTAAGAAATTCGAAAAACGAACAAAAAATGTGTGTCAAACTACTTTCCTACTTTCCATCAAAGTCTTTTAAAGTAGTTTAAAGTAATTACTTTGAATAACATGAGAAATGGTACTTTTTAATGTGTTTGTTTCAAAGCGGCTAAAAAGTACACTGAAAAATCGGTTAAACGTACATTCCAAAGCCCTTTTAAAGTGCTTTCGTTTAAAATATTGGTGTGTACTTTGCAATTGCAATAAGATCATTATAAAGTGGCAAATGCATAAATAAGGGCATTTCTTTCACTCTTTACCTTTGCCTAAGCTTGGAATTGGATTGTAATTGTTTTTAATTATTTTTACTTCTACTTTTCCGTAAAGTATTTCGGATTTAGTTGAAAGGCGAAGATTTTCCCCTCGTTGTAAATCGTTTCCCCTCGTAAATCGTTTCCCCTCGTTTGGAAGCGTTTTTCCATTTTCCCCTATTAACCATTTTTATAGTCAAATTCCCCGCAAAAAGAGGAATTCCCCTCGATATAGCATCACTGGTGCATACCAAAAAGCCATCGTTCGAGGCTTTAATTCATTTTTATGCGAGACCCACAAATCGCTTTGAACAAGGAGCGAAAACTTAAATAGAAACCATTTCGTTCTTAACTTGGGAGGGAGAAGGAAAAATGTGCATTGATCGTTCCGACTCCTACGAACAGCACCGCGGAGCTCAAAATTTCTCTCTTTAGAGAACGATTGCGCAAATCATTTTCGTTCCCGAGAACGAGAGTCGGAAACCACAGCAAACGTTCTAGCCGTTGAGAGCGAAACTTTTAAGAGCGAAAAGAACGGAATAACAAAATAAAGATTTGAACACTGGTCTTATATATTATATATTTGATTGGAATATTGCATAGTTACGGTTTTGAGCTGGGGTTTTTTCTAACCACTTGTGGTCGGAAAAAACTGAGTTACTTTTAATTTATATTTAAAAAATCTCGTCACACTTCTAGGGAAGGATGCCTACGATACCGGTAAAAAGAACTCGTGTCAAGAAATCGCAAAAAAGTCGGACGATGTCCTGAAAACTTAGATTTAGCGTCGTGTTTTGTTATGAATAGCCTGCAAGGAATTGTAAAATTCTCTTATACTTTTCGTAATAAAACAAAACTTTGCATCATTATCCAAACATAAAGTTTTAGAATTTTTAATAATTACAGTTAAAAATTTTGGAGGTCTAGCTGGACAAATTCATACGTCGAAACTATGCTAGCTAGAAATCTGAAATGTCCACAGCATGTTCCATTCATGCAGTCGATTCTTGCTAAGGCGTGGTTTTTCGAAAATCCACCTCTAAGAGGGTTAATGGGGGTGGGAGGGGGTTGGTCTTTTGAAACATTGATGTCTGCCATAAAGTCTGTTAAAAGGTTGAGAACGGTCACTCAGTAGTTTTCGAGGTCGCGAAAAATTCCAAAATTAATTTTGTAATTTGGACCGTAGATTCGTATTTGAACCGCAGATTCGTAATCAGCGAACCCAAAAATTCCACTATACCAATTGCCACCGAAATGATTGTGATTTTCATTTTTTCGTTCGCCATCTTGAATTTCGAAAATCGGCGCATACTATTCGATTATGTTTACTTTCATCTGCTATAGAGGGAAAGTATTGTATTCATGACGGAGGCTGATTCGAGACGTGGGGCAAACTTTCTGACCAGTACGAAATCCATTTCAGACAAAATTATGAGGATGTCCCTGCAACTGTTTATCGGTCTGTTCGTTTTATATACCCTAAATAGCTCTAGAACACTTTATGTAAGCGTCATAGAGGGAATATACTGGTAAAGATTTCCAGGTCCAGAGATTTAGGTTGGGCGTTTATAAGTCAATTAGAGAGTCGGGACAAGTCTTTTGATGTTATATATAAATTGAAGAACTTCGTAAATTTACTATTTATGCTATCAGCGATAGCACTCATGATTAAGAAGAAAGTAGAGATTTTTGCAGAGGTAGGTCTTTGAAGTCTAAAACTATTCAAATTAAAGAAAATGAAGTTCAAACCTCTTCAAAATGAGGAAAATAAGCAAAGGTAAAACTTACCTGGCAGGTTTTCAATTGGCTAATAATTAAGCTCCTTACGTCTCGGATTCGAGAGCCTCACGGTGTTGTACAGTATTTATAGCAGGGGTGGCCAACCATTTTAGGTCTGCGGTGTACTAGAAAATTAAAAGATCATTAACGGTCTACTATCTACTTGTAATACAATAGGCCTGGTGCGCGAAGGGGAAATAAATGACTGAAATGGAGATAATCAAAGAAGATATACTGCTTCTTGCAAACCGAAGTCAAGAAGCAGTAAATTTCCTTTGATTTCTATCAAGTAATAAATCGTCCATGATTTCCTATAGCTGCATTAAATTGCTGTTGGTGCAGAGCATATCGGTGCACCAATTTGAAGATAAAAGATACGATTTACAGAGAAATGCAAAAATATATTCAGGTTTTTTGTTGTTCACTTTAAGCATAAGGTTAATATTGTTAGAAACCGTTTTCGTTGCTACTTTTATATCTTCACATAATAAAATTTCATGGAAAAGAGTGATTAGGAAAATCGTTTTCCTTCGCCATCATCTTTTGTGAAAAGCGCAGATAATTGAAAAAAAAAATACGAACGAAAACGTTCCCATACGAACGAAAACGTTTTTTTCGAATATCTCAAAAACGGTTCATCTTATCAAAAAGTACAAGAACAAAAGTTATTTAGGATATGATTCTACATAAAACTCCAATACATCAAAATCCGATTGGAATAAATTTTAAAAAATCTTTTTGAAAAGTTTGACTTTAAAGTGGAATTTTGATACAACTGTTCGCTGTTCACTTAAATCACCATACGGGTCTTCAATAATTGCCAGATTGGCAATTATAGCTTTTGTTATGTTTTTAAGTTCAATTGGATATATTCCGCGGGGTACCTAAAATATCACTACGTCGACGTTTTGCCTACCCCTGATTTATACTCTCAACAGAAATATAGGCTTTTTAAGCATTCTTTTCCTGTTTAATTGTGTTATAGAATAATAAAACTGTTTAATAAAAGAATAAGAACTGATTTATACATAAAAAGTTAATTTTTAAGATCGCTGTCCACGAAATCACGTTAAACAGTCGAAATTTAACATAAGTAAAATTTGATAGGCTAAAATGTTTAATCGAAATCGCATCGTATAACTTTTAAATGTTTGTATTACAATTTCTAAAACAAATATCCTTTTTAAATTTAGGACTAAAGTTTACTCTGGCACGAAAAGCGCTGCATCACTTCAAGTGCCGACACTATTCGATATGTGCATCAGGACTTTACAAAAGAATATTGATGGTAAGTAAAACTATGCTTAACTTAAGCGGAAAACCGACAATTCAAAAATGTCGGATGGTCTTTCTTATACGATGTGCTACACAGCACATGACTTTCTTATACGAGGATACAAAATTTTCATATATGTTACGAAATTAAAAATCAAGTTTTTGTATGGTTTTACCGCGGACTCGATTGGAAATAAATGATGATTTCGTCCATGCCCTGCTATTGAAATGTCTATGGGAGACTGCTTTTCTAGGAAGTGTTTTTATGCGTTGTGACGTTAGATTTTCATACAAAGCGAAAAGGAAAAAATAGGTAGCGTGTAGTTCGAAGACAAGAAGAGACATGGCGCTGGGGTCGCTAAATTGTCTGCCATGAATCTTCAGCTGTCAAAAATAGAGATCATTTGTTTTTTACAACTCAAATTAGTGCAAAACCGAAATTCAAAATAATCCCCCATCGTGACGTAAGAGCTGCCGACTAGTCGGTAGTACACAGCCGTGGTGATCGCCTATACATGTCGCTGCTTAAGTTCGCCCTTTGTTAAAACTAAGTTTTATTCTCGTTGAATTTTTATGCCGATCGCATGCATATCTGCTGCTTTGGGGGATTATTTTTCAGTGCTGAAATTCAATTTGGGTCAAGTTTCGAGTTGTTAGAAAAAAACAATCTTGTTATAATTTGTTTATGATATTGTTTACTTATTAAATTAATAGTGTAGAATGGTATTCCAATGTTTTAACTGTTCCTAGAGGTCAACTTTAAAACGTAAGTTTTCATACAATACACGACGAAATTTCGACAGGTGGATATATGAGGCTATCAGAGCAGGAGTGGACTAACCCACATGTCGAAATCGTGAGTTTTTTTGTGTTTGAATCACTATTGCGAGTGAGTTTTTAGATAAAATTGTTTGGATGCACAAAAGAACATTTCAACATTGAGTAATAAAGTCCACAGAATGTTTTTTTTCCGAAAATTTACAGTCAAAAACTCGATTATGTGGCTTAGTCCGTTATTGCGCTGAAGGCCATGAAATATAGAGTGGACTACTTAGCGACCCTAGCCCCACGCCATTTCCTGTCTTTGAACTAAAGATGTTTGACGATGAATTTAGCTACTATTTAATGCAAGCATCATCAGCTAGTGGCTCGGCTGGCTCATCACACAGATTGGCTTTAACAGCGTAGCCCTATAATCGACCTTTTATTGTGTGCTGTAATGCTTGTGTGTTGCGGTTTCAACCGTGCTTTGGAGTTGGAATCGGTGCTGTATTTTAATGTGTAGTGGTTACAAATTTTGATTGTAAAGGGAGCGACAGTTACTTTGTTGACCCCTGATTTAATGTATAGTATTAGATATGTTAGATATATGACAATAAAATATTTTCACTACTTCGCCCTTGTAAGGAAAACGGATTGTCATGCATGGATATCGTAACAATCCTTTTCCTAAAATTTTTCGGAAATTTTTTTTTTCTGGAGGTTTTTGAGGTATCTGAATCCGATTCTGGAGTCAAAAATGCGTAAGGACATCTCAAAGGGAAGGATATTCGAAGACTAAAAAGAATATATACAAGTATGCGTGGCGGACGTAATATTTGATTTTCAGTAATAGTAATCCAAATGGTAAAATAATATTAAAAATTTAAAAAAAAACTTATTTAAAAAATTATACTGAAAAGAAAAAAGTAATTTTTTGGACGCTGTGTATAAGAAATAAAAACGAGATAAAAACATACATAAGTAAAATATTATCTCGTTTTTATTTCTGATACACAGCGTCCAATAATTTTTTTTTCTTTTTAGTAAATTATTTTGACAGCTTTTTTAAAAAAAAAATTTTTTAGTCCAAATTTAGTTTTAACTTTTTATTTTTTATATGATTTTTTTTGGACGGTGGTTTTTAGCAGAGAACAAATAATCTAGAGAATAAACTCTTAGAACAAATTTTTAGAGAAAATTTTTCCACTGTGAGATGAAGCAAGAGGATCCGATGTAACACGGAAAAAATTATCCATTCGATTCCTCCATCTCATTGAATAGATACGACGAAAATGATTAGAAAATGTTCTCTCTGCTTCGTGCTCCCTAGTCTAAAAGTAATTAACTTTTAGGCCGTAGCTAGTGAATGATAGGGACATTTTTCCCCCCTTCGAAGGGGAAATTTGTCAAAAATTTGTTCGGCAGACTTTTTTCTATATATTCCTTATTCTATGGTTTTTAGGAACATATCTACCGTATAAATTGGCGGTGGGTGTATCTCAAAATTTCCACCCTTACAGTTTTATTATATGTTATGATAAAAAAAATTCAAATCTGTTTTCTAGCGCTGGAGTACACTGGAGGTGTGCCGTTTGAAGTGTTGCGCCCAGTATTAGAACGCGCTACCCCTCAACAATTGTTGGTATTCGAGGATTACAATCCGTATTTGATGGAAGATAGCGATATTCTTTGGCAACAGCACTGCAATCGCTACTACAAATGTCACAAACGTCTCGAAATGGAAACATGGCGAGAAATGTATCTGGTAAGTTCATATAATTCGTAATGTTAAGCGATAAAGTTTAATAGATTTTTTTAAAATCATTTAGCGTTGTCAAGAAGAGCAAAATGAGAAACTTAATATGCTTGCGGAGAACATAAAACAATCACAGAAACAGATAGCTCTGCCTGTACGCAAGACTCAATTGGCATTTGTTGATGAAGTGAAGCCGCCTCGAAATATTATGCGAAAACAAGAGATATTTGGAACAAAAGCGAAACCTGTCGCAACACCTGCAGCTAGAGTTGCTGCCTTACAAAATGTTTCAGCAAATATTGCTAAGCTTGGAGACACCCGGCTTAAGGTAGCTACAGGAACACGGGACACTGCCCAGGCTGGTAAGGATTAATTTTTCATCGATATCAGTCAGTTTTCATTTTACTACAAAAAAATTTCAGTGAACAGCATGCGTCCTCGTAAAGCACCTCTAATGCAAAAAACACTGCAGTTAATGAAAGGTCGATTTAAACGATAATTCTAGTTTTTTTTTTATTTCGTACTTTGTTTTTTAGTTTTATGTAGAACTACATTTTTTTTTTGTAGAAATCACTATTATACATTACATATGCGATACTTTTTAGTTTAAAAAAAACTGTAAAAATTATTGTTTTTACTTAAATTATGTAATTTAAATTGAATGTTCTATGCAAACTTGTAATTATTACATATTTTAACTGAAGTACATGATTTTTTATTTACCCATTTATAACCACTTGCCGCGCAGTTTTTAACAATGAGTATTGGTAGTTACAAAACTCCTCAAGAAACCCGGCAACAGTGGGAAAACGATCGGGACCATATAATGGGTTGTCGCAGATAATTAAGCTACACAAAATAGTATTTTCGAAAAACCAAACATTTATAATGCAGTGAGAAGTCTTGAAATTGACACTTTGGTGGACTTGTCATGTCATTATGAGTAGAGTCCGAACGAGTAATCAGCTTCGGCCAAAAATCACACCTTCAGCCAAACTTCGGCTTCGGCCAAAATTAAATCGAAGGTATGGCCGAAGCCAAAGGTGCAAGTGTACTATTAAATATCAACGGAATAAAAAAACAAACGGCTTTTTTTGTGAAACTTAAGTTTTCCAAAAATTTGTATTGGCGAACGGCAGGATTATAGGAAATGATTATTTGCCAGTGAAATTTTCTCGTAAATTTGACCAAAAGTTGTTTTTACCGTAAGATTTCATCTCGATTAAAATGACACTACACGCAGATATTTTTCCAACATTTTGGTCCAAAAAACATAACAAAAGCTATAATAGTTTGTAAAAGTAATAAGGATATTTGGTTGGTGATGCTATTTAGTGGCAAGTGCTGGGACTTTTCAATCCATGTAGTAGAAGAGGAAAGTAAAAATTTGCCCTAACACCAAGGCAGCAATGAGGAAGCGAGCGAAGCATAGATTGATTTTACTCAAAATTATTTGAAATAATGAAAGAAAAGAACAGTAAACAGATCAGATTAGCTACATGGGTGAGTATCGAGTCATTTGAATTGCTTTTCCAATTTTTAAACATAACAAAAGCTATAATTGCCAATCTGGCAATTATTGAAAACCCGTATGGTGATTTAAGTGAACAGCGAACAGTTGTATCAAAATTCCACTTTGAAGTCAAACATTCCAATAAGATTTTTTAAAATTTATTCCAATCGGATTTTGATGTATGGGAATTTTATGTAGAATCATAAAAACGTTTTCGTTCGTAATGTTCCATTTTGCCCATCAACGAACTTAGCCTTGCATTTTACGAAAAACGAATCTGCGTAAAATTTCAAGTCTCTAGCTCAATCCGCGCGCCCGCAATCCGCGCCACAGACGGACGGACATGCAAAAATTAATTATTTTTATACCCGTATGGTGAAACCAAAGGGTATATTAAATTTGCTTTACCGTTTGTAACGCCAAGATCTTGTCATCACACACAAAAATGAATTACACCAGTGTGTTTAGAATGATAAAAATAATTAATTTTTGCATGTCCGTCCGTCCGTCTGTGGCGCGGATTGAGCTAGAGACTTGAAATTTTTCGAAGATTCGTTTTTCGTAAAATGCAAGGCTAAGTTCGTTGATGGGCAAAATGGAACATTAGGGGGGTACCCCCCATACGAACGAAAACGTTTTTATGATTCTACATAAAATTCCCTTGATGTATGGGAATAAATAAAAAAAAAACTTTTTGAAAAGTTTGAACACGTCTTTGACGCGCTTGCAGGTTTTTCTGGGTGTGCACACACAGAAAAAGGAAATAAGTAACGATAACGTGCGATAGAGGATTTCATTGCATCATTGCCTAATGACCGGTGTCTTGACCAATAATGTTTAGTTGAAGGAACATGGTTATAGCTCATTATAATCATGCAACCTAAAATCATTTTAATCTCTCCAACATCTGTACGTTGTATACGTTGTACGTTGTTTGTTAGAAGCACGAAGAATTTCAATTCTTTTGTTTGTACATTACGTGATATATGGCCCCAATCACAGAAAACGCCGTATGCAAAGTGAGTGCGTTTCTCGCGTTTTCTGATCATTGAAAACGTTCGAAGGGAGTTGTGAATCATTCACGTTTGACGTTTCAAATACGCGGCACTTTCATTGCGTGTCTGAGTGAGGGACAAAAGCCAAAAATGAGAGTTTACATGATTTAATTGAACAATTAGTACATTTTTAACTTATTATTATAGGAAAAGAACAACAAACCTAACTTTTTTAGCTGTCAAAATTAGCAAAAACACAAAAAAAAACTTGACGAAAGTTTCGTTAAACGCCGTATTCAATGATACCGCGTCAAGTGAAAGTGAATCGAATGGGTGAAGTGAATTTCAGATACGCCGTATTCCATGATAGGCACCTATATTATAAGGCTCGAAGGAAACATTTTTCTGAAGGTCTGTAATGGCGAATCAGTTCTCTTATAATTTAATCCTAAAGCGAGATAGCGATGACTGCTAGGAACTTTTCTAGGTGTAAACGACTCTTTCGGTGTTGATCATATGTTAGTTTCAAAATTACAAGTTTAAGTTAGAGGTGACAACATATGACAACATATTCAATTAGCGGTGATATCATCTGACAAAATACAATCTGGATTCATTTTTTGAATATCTTGATCATCAATATTACTTTCGGAGTCTGATGGTGTGTAATCGTTGCCGCTCCCAGATGAAAAGTCATCGTCAAATGATTCTTCCAAAATTCTTTTGAGATCAAAATTAGAGAGCCGTTTCGACATTTTAACCTAAAAGAATATTTTTACTTTTATATCGCTGTAGCCCTATTGGAATACATATGTCCCAATGCAAAAGCCGAATGGGACACATATGTCCCACTAAAAGAAAACCCCGAAAATGAAAAAAAATATTATACTTATATACAAACTCGGTAAAATCACTACAGGAAGATCCCCGAAGACTCCAAAATTATTTAAAAAAAATCAGAATACGAATGGACTATAGGGTTTCATCATCAAAAAATTATGAAGATGATGATAGATACACTACCATTAAACACTTCCTACCATTCAAAAATTTTATGAATTGGAAAACTAATTGTAAATTTTAAATTTAATAAAAAGAAAAACTATATTGTAAGACCGTTTTATTAATTCCATTTTCATTACTCAACAAAAAAAAATTCACAGATTTCAATCACACCTTTTATCAAAAAGAATCTCAGATTTGTGGTTACCAAACTTTAACACGTTATTTTGAATTTTTTATTCTCAATTTCTCATAATTTATTAACCTATTAGACTTATTAATTTGTAAAATCTGGAACGAAAGTGGAAACATCCAAGGCAAGTATTTTTTCTCTAAAAATATCCATTAATCATAAGATTTTTACAGAAAATGATAGATGAATTATACACTATGATGTCGCTGAGGAATATCTCGGCTATCTAATGAGTATTAATGAAACAAATTATGCAGTAATTCAACGAACTGCTGTTTTACATGGTTTTGAGTTTACGATTTGGTGTAATAATTCCCCATATAAAAAAATGTTATAATGGGACTGTACCACTATAATCGACCATTCGGTTGAAGATTTCTATAAATTGCATATTTAAATGTAATTATAAAATATAAAAAAAAAATTATTAAAAAACGTTGTAAAATAAAATATTATTTTGTACTTTTAAAAAAGTTTCTGTATTGAAGCTTTATTTAATTTATTTTTTTATTGAAAACTCATGATTTCAAATTTTTGATTTTTTTTTGTCTTTAATAATATTGACTGTTTATACATATGAAGTGTTTCTTCTTGTTCATCTTCCGTATCTATAATACTGATATCCTCATTATTATCATCTTCGATCTCGAGGGTGTTTGCTTCAATTTTTTCCCGCGCTGCATTTCTTGGCCGCTTTACAAACTTGAGATTGTAGCTGCCAGTTCTTTTTAATATTTTAACAACTGCGCCTTCGGGGATTTTGTTGAAACTATTAGGTAGGAAAATTGTGCTGTTGGGTAGTTTCTATTATCACTATTATTTCTCCATTTTTGAAATACATTGAAACCTCGATACTATAAACCGATATCAAACCGGGGTAGTATACAGTATCGAGGGGTATACAATATCGAGGGGTATTATAAGAGAAGAAAATATTGTCATGGTTTTTTATACCCGTATGGTGAAACCAAAGGGTATATTAACTTTGCTTTACCGTTTGTAACGCCAAGATCCCGTCATCACACACAAAAATGAATTACACCAGTGTGTTTAGAATGATAAAAAAAATTGAATTTTGCATGTCCGTCCGTCTGTGGCGCGGATTGCAGGCGCACGGATTGAGCTAGAGACTTGAAATTTTGCGCAGATCCGTTTTTCGTAAAATGCGAGGCTAAGTTCGTTAATGGGCAAAAATTGACCATTAGGGGGGGGGGGGGGGGTACCCCCCATACGAACGAAATTGTTTTTTACGAATATTTCCAAAACGGTGCATCTTATCAAAAAAGTTCAAGAACAAAAGTTATTTAGGATATGATTCTACATAAAACTCCGGTACATCAAAATCCAATTGGAATAAATTTTAAAAAATCTTATTGGAAAGTTTGACTTCAAAGTGGAATTTTGGTACAACTGTTCCAATTTTGATACGAATATCACCATACGGGTCTCCAATGATTGCCAGATAGGCAATTATAGCTTTTGTTATGTTTTTAATTATAAAAAACAGACAATACATTTTTTAATGTTGTACTTATTTATACATTTAATTTACAAAGTTATTTAGCAAAGTAAGAAGTTATTGTTTGTTGCTTAAGAAGTTTCTGTTGTTTCGCCCCTATTGCCTTCTCCTGACACTTTCTCTGTGGGGTATACACTATTGAGGGGTATACAGTACTGAGGGTATACGGTATCGAGGTTTCAATGTATTTAATGGCATGAAAAAAATAAACGGCTTGTCTAATACGACAGAAAATTCAAACGGAAATTTAAACAGAAACTTTGTCAAAAAACGATACTCCCCTTTCTTACCATCTGACCCGCTGAAGGGATTATAGCCCGCCTTTTACTATTTCAAGTCTCTGAAAGGATTTATATCCGGTTTTCGCCATCAGTTCGGTAATCCTTTAAGAAACTTTCTCACACAGTCATATCACGTCTATTTCATACGCAGGGCAATTTTGCAGAGCTGGACATCTGTCATGATAGATTTGACAAAATCTGAAGCGGACTTACCATGATGAGCTGTATTTCTTTCTCAGTTGAAAGATAACTAGCCGATAGCACAGAATACAGAAGACAAACCTCTATACATCAAATGAGAAAAAAAACCGAAAACGAATAACCCAAAAATACCCAGAGCTTGGCATCCTAATTGGCTAGAAAAATCTGATATTATTGGGGTCCAAATAATGAACAAGTAATATGACCCCATAGCGAGATGTCACACTGGGCATCAGCTGCTGCAGCTGACTGATCCCGACATCAGTTGCACATATAATCCAATGCCGCATGGCACACTGCAAAAAATGTGCAGCTGCGTGTCTAGGATACGTAGCTGAATTTTTTGAGCTGATATCAGGAACATGTCGGGTAGTTTCTAATGTCATAAAAAAAAATGATAATTTTCAATATTTTTTTCGTCTGGCGGTAATAATTGTCATCAGTAGCACAGCCTATTAAGGTAGCATGGCCACTCTAGGTTATAGACTCTCTACTTCATATAATGTTGATTTTAAAACAATTACTAGTTGGGAAAGTTCTTCCTCCGAGTCCGACATTTTGACGTTTGAGGTCAGCTGATCCCAGTTCAGTGTGCCCCGTCAACTGATCGAATCAGTTCCTGCAGCTGCGCGACCTGATGTCAGGATCAGGCAGTTGCAGCAGCTGATGCGTCAGTGTGACATCTCGCTAATGACTTTGAGTCACTGTTTCACTTTTGAGAGTCATTGTTACGAATGTTAAAAAAGTTATTGCATTCGGGCTCCTTGACTTTGTTTTTTCATGGAAATACTTTTCAAAAATAAAAAAATTAAATTTTTTTACTACAAATTTGATTTGCGCCCTTCGGACACTAAAAAAAGTATTAGTCACCATTTCACGAAAAAAGGAATAATTTTTATAATCATCTGGTTGCTGTGGTTGACTATTTGGAGTATCTTGGATGGATTATATATTTTCTTGATCAATCAATCGAGATGTAGGTGTTGTTTTGCTATTGTTGATGGTTAGTTTGCATACAGTTTGCGTTTTTGTGGTGAAAAAACTTGATATTTGTATATGAGTTTTTGAAATCTCTTCTTTCTGGAATTTTCTTTTTTCCTATAAAAAGCTCAACTTGGTTTAGAAGTCATAGAGGCCTTTACAAAAAAATTTAATTATGAGATTTCTGAATTCCAATTATAAAAAAGCTACCTAGATAAAAATGTTAGCTACAATAACTCAAAGTGAACTGTGCTAGAAACGAAATTCAATAAATTTGACGTTTGAAATTTGATTCGAACTGTAGTTAAAAATGTAGCAGACAATATAGTCTCTTTATAAAGTTAAATGTAGCGAAAATTGTAATATAACACATATTACCCCTTCTATTATGTTCAAAAAATACACACAAATAAAATGTTTGGGGTCATAAAATGACCCACGTGTATTTCCCCTTATAATGCATACAAAATATTCATAAATTACAATTTATACATGATTTTCACATTAGGTGCTTCCCTGTGTGCTTCATTGTTCAAAAGAAATTTGAACTCGTAGAATTTTTAATAACGAATATTTGGGTTCAAATTTCTTTGGATCATGAAATGACCCGAACATAATAGAAGTGTTAATCTCTTTAAGGAAATCTTTTTTCCAAATTTCTAGTAAAATCCATTTTTTTTGTGTGCCCTTTAACACCTTGCGCCCTGAGCATTTGCTCACTTCGCATATAGGTAGTTACGCCTGTTTCCCCATTGCAAAGGTCGCGCTTCGAAGCAAATATCTTGCAAATGCAAAAAAAAAATGTTTGTAACGAACATTCTCAAAAATCAATTTTATGCTACAATTGTAAATAGTGCGAATGATGTATATATATATATAAATAAATATTATTAACTGAATTAGAAACTGCAAACTTACAAAACTTTTTTTTTATTAAATTATTCTATTTTTCCCGCATGGTGACTGTGAGTCACTACCTGTGTGGATTAAGGAAAAAATTACCCTGAGCTGATTAGGGTTAAATACGTCATTTAAAATACATAGAAATAATTTATTTAAATTTTCTATTAAAAAGTAACAACATAGGCTTAAGGAGAAAATTAAATTAAAGAACATTATAAATAACGTACAAAGAAGGCAGTTATTAACGTCCAATACATGAAACCGTATTAGATGCATTGAATAACACTTTGACAGATCGCGCACAACCTGACATTTGCCACAATGGTTTATTGCTAGTTGAATTGAATGTTGAAGAATACTGTGCTTGTGAATCCCTAAAATGATGTTTATTTGTATTTAAAAAAAACGATTAGTAAACATTTAGTTTCACTTACGTTATACCAAGTCTAGAAACATCCCAAACTCTTACGGATCCGTCAGCACAACTAGAAGCAAATTTATTGCCATTTGGACTCCATGCTATGCTAGTTACTGGGGCCGAATGATCTTTCATCTCACTAAGTTGCGAACCAGCTGCTAAATCAAATATTCTTACTTTTAATTCTTCGCCAGCAGCAGCAAGATATTTTCCATCAGGACTAAATGACACACAAGATACAGGTAAACGACAATCTGTGAAAACACGAAACAATCTTCCACTGGTAACGCACCATAGACGGACTGACAAATCTGTGGAGCCAGTGGCTAAGTAATTGCCATTAGGATGAAATGCTATACTCTGAAATTCCATTTTATTTTTAGTAAAATGTAGTTTCCTTGGTACATTATAAAAAAAAAACTCACATCAACATCCTGTGTGTGGCCAACATAGGTCAGTACGGGTGATGATCGATCAATCGACCATAATCGAGCTGTCTTATCTCTGGATCCGGTTGCTAAGTACATGCCAATTGGATTCTCACAAACACACCAAATCGGGTAGTTATGGCCACTTCAAACGGTAAAGACATAAAAATCAGTAAAAAAAATTAAAAGCATTTATAAAAAGATTTTTAAAAGTAATGTCAATCGTAACGTCCTATTTTGTCATTTGGGAAAACAAATCAGCTGTCAAAAATTTATCTTTATTCACCCACATTCTCATTGGCGCGTCAATTCGTTCGATGTGACGATTGTCACGACACTTCACGTGGAGTTTGCTATTCTCATAGTCGCGAGAATCGACAATTTAAATCCATACCTGAGCAGTGGGTAATTGCAAATTTGTATTTAAAGGTAAGTTCAAACGATATGATCAGTGCTGCTAAAAAGTATCATATTTTTATGTGCATAAAATAAAAATATGATACTTTTTAGCCTCATATGCTCATATGGTCATACGACATATGAAAGGTGTTCAGACGGTATGAACATTCTGTCCCAAAGCTTCAAATTTTTAGATGTGTTCAAATGCATTGTGTTCATATTTTTTCTGCGCGTATGAAAACTGTTCAGACGATATGAACGTTATGTTCAAATTACAGATATGAACAATTTTTAAGAACATTTGAGCACACAACACAACAAATTAAAACAAAACTGTCGAAAACTTTTTTTTTTTAAATTATATGCCAGGAGCTTGGAGGCAAAGATCAAACTGGTCCGTGTTTTAAAGTCCATGAACAGAAAAGTTCTAAATTCGAATCGAATTATTTGACCCTGAGTGGGATTTGAACCACTGCTCATTGGATTACGAGGTAAGCACTAATTGACTGAGCTATCCGCGCCACATATCTAAAACCTACTAGACCCAAATAAAAACCAGAAAACATCAATTTACGTACAAATTTGACTCAAAATTTTACATTTGAACATGTTGAAAACTTAGCCCATATTCAAATCTTACAGTGTGTTCATATCTGTGATCATACGTCCGAATTTTACAAACTGGGCTCATACGGTCCCAAAATAGTGTTCACACGGTATGAACAGGTCGTGTTCATACGTTTGCATGTTCAAATGTGTTCATAGGCCTTGTGTTCATACGTATGAACACAAAAATATGGTGTTCAGACGATATGAACACGTTTGGCACCCTTTTTTGCTGAAAAATATGAACAGTGATCATATCGTGTGCACTTAACTTAACTCACATATTCTCTTTATTCATTCTACTTGACTGGGCGGCAGGATTACTCTCACTACCAATTTTTTGGTGACAGAAATGTCGTGTCTCTCGCCAACCTGTCGACAAATTCGCCGATTGTCGGTACGCTCGCCAATAAGAATACCAAAATCCCCGTGACGTGACATTTGTTGTATAGTTCGCATTCAGAATGAGGGTCATTAATTGTATCTTCAATAGTGTTTATGAAAATTGCAGAAAATTTCAATTTACACCGTTTTTTCCCAATTTCAAAGTTGCATAGAATTTCGCGTTTATATGGCAAAATCTTGAGAGTTAGTTTCTCAGTCCATTTGAAACACACATTTATACCCCGATTCTGATAGATGTGTCGTTTTCGACGAAAGTTGTTTTACTAATTTTTGTTGGTAGAAAAGCACTAACAGCAACACGTAAAACGACTCTTGTCGAAAATGACACGGCTCTCAGAATCGGGTCGATTAGCAGGCGTGGCATTAGATAAGGACAAGTAAATAGTGACGTAATAGAAATTACCGTATAAACATCGTACTATTAACAGTCATTAGCGTATAAGATGTGGCTACAAATACAAATTGAGCGAGTTAACATTAAATAAATTACACATTTCATTTGGTTCATTCCATATTAATAACCACACGAATGGTTCGAGTCGTTAATTCAAATTTATACCAACAACATTAAATTCGCGACTCAGACCATTCGTGTCATGTTCGTCGGCAGGGTCTCAGGATCCTGTTTGATAGAATCTTCTCTCTATGGAACAACATCCCAAAGCGGAATTTGGCCCCCTTACTTTATTGAGGTTTTGTAATTATTTTTTTCCCCAGCTGCATATATTTACAGTTTGGCTACGCGAATTTTATCCGGAGGCATTTTGTCCGGAAAAAATTGCAAACAAGTCTAAAAAAATTGCCAGCCCCATTTTTTAAAAGAAAAATCTTTGTTGAAAAATCATGTATTCAGAGCAAAAGCCCATTTTTAATTTTTATTGAGACTTTGAACGTAATTTTATTCCGGACAAAATTCCACTCTTTTCGGGATCTAAGGTCTACTTTTCTTCTTAATTTTTAACTGAATAATTTGTTTAACTACCAAAAAACAAAACTACTAGCCGTTGCCGTGTATTATATTCGAAAGACAGTATCAAAAAACAAAATAAAAGACTCGACCCAACTTCATCACTTTCTTTTTATGTTAAATCCATTCCCACCTCTGGTCAGTACTATTGACCCAATTATCGGCTTTCTTTCGTAATCGATGATTCATTATTGAGGGAAAAGTATGACAATAGAATAAAGCATTACTCGCAGCTGTATAGGAAATATATCAACAAACAAAGGATTACTTCAAGCTGTATAGACTGAGAACGTCACTTTGTTTACAAGTCATACGTCATGACTGGTAAAATGTAACATGGTGGTCTGGTGTCTCTTGCAAGGAGGAATAGAGGTTCCCACCACTGTACGGGTCATGGAGGGGGCCGATGGATGTAACAAAGGGCAGCTCTGTTACGTTTCGCAAGTGTACGCGTTGCCTCCTCGTGGCGACCACTGGCAACTAGTCATCTAGGCCAAAACACGATGCTAAAGGAGACAACCTTGACAAAAATCTCCAATCGGGGGATGAATGGCTAGTGGGTTGTCTACACGCAAATATGCGGACTCAGGATATCTGGCGACCTCCTGTTCCAATTAGCCTTACGTCCGTATAGGAGCTCTGCGGAGATATATTCTCCACTAGTCGTGGGATCAAAATAATCTCAGCCAGAGAATGACACCTCCCAAAAAGGATCCACGAAGCGGAACCCCTTCGAAAAATAGTCCACAGTGCAAACGATGGCGTGAGATGACGCTGCTAGCGGAAGCCAGCGTTCAGCAGGCAATCCTAGCAATATCTTCTTCAGGGTTCCGACAGAAGAAACTGGGACCCAGCCGGGGGCCACTGGCAATACCGACGGGCAACGCTTTCTTCAGTCGGAGCAGAAGTAATCTGACGCCTCTGTTAAGCAGAATAGCTCCAACGCTCGTAGGAGGCTGAGACGGCAATTGGAAAGGGTGAAGCTAAAACCTAACCGGGGGATCATATTTCGACTGGACAGGCAGCGGCTTCAGACTCTGCCTCTCAACCTAAATCGTTTACAGACTGTTCTAATCTGGAGATTGACTAGCCTAATAAACTGTTCTAATTGGAGTCAATAGACTATCCTATTCAGTATATCTACTAAGGGCTGATGTCCACTCTCTAGATTATAGTCTCTATAGCCAACATTGAAATCGCATGATCGTGTGGGGAAACGCATTAGTCTGTGGTAATGAGACACAGTGATTTAACAAAAAAAAGCTGAATTTTTCAAAGTAGTCTCAAACTTTTTGACGACAGTGTAAGCACTAATTCTGAAATTACTCGGCGTAGTAGTGAAAAACAACTGAAATGATCTTAACGTAAGTCAGCTTGTTACCGATAAATTGCACCACACGAATAATCAGATGCTTTCCATGCTCTCATAGTTAGATCTTTAGAAACAGTAAGCAGAAGCGGATGCCTCGAGAATAGCACATCTGTAACACCTTTGCTGTGGCCATGTAAAGAAATCCCTCCAGAATCATCACTAGCAAAAAAAAAAAACGTTTCAGCGATTGTTTTAAATTGCTATGTGTTAGGTTACAATGAATTTCCCTCGTATTTATCCTCCATAAATTTTTTTGCCACAGATCGTCGACTCGGTTTCCTCGAGAACGTTTGCATATCAAAAACATGGTTGTCGTCGTCTGAAGAACTGCTATCATCGCTGGCTGGGCCAGTATTCCAATCACAAGAGTAATCTCTGGCATGTCGGTAAAAATTTCTTCCTCGTGATGTATTTCGATTAAGTTGCCATAATCTTATTAAAGAATTATCAAAACCAGCTACCATATGACATTCTCGAGAATCTAAAGCTGCTGTCGCTAATCTAAAGAAATTAACTTTTAAAATGAAAGATTTCATGAAATTAGTAAATAAATTACTGTTTATCTGCATCAGAAATCCTTAATGTTCTAATTTGTGTGTTTAATCTTTGCAATTTAAACGCTGAATGGCGGAGTTTTCTTAAACACGTATTAATTTTCTTTTGTGGCGGATAAGGAAGATTTTTAGCGCCTTCCTCATGGTTATTTTCTAATCTTTCTTTCCTAATATCACATCTGCTATTAATACCATTTTCAACCATATGAACTCGTCTATTTTCGGTTTCCGGTTCTAATACAAAAATCCCCCTCTCGTCATTTTCGTCTTTTAGATCAGATATCTCAATGTTCACCCAAGTCTGAAGTATATTGAGGATAATTACATGTCCCTGCTTATCTAGGTACCGTTTTAATGTATTTATTGCCGCCAAAGACATCTCCAATTCATATTTGGAGCTGCGAAACAATGTGATGGCCTCATTTGATTCAAATGATTCTATTCGTAAACATGTTGAAAGTGTTTGAATCAAGTTTTTGAAGTGATCTCGGATTAGGTTTCCAGTACTTTCGGGTGAGAATAATATTTGCGTTGTTGCAGCTGGAAAACTTGAGTGGCTGTCTTCGTGGAAATTCGAGTTCACTGAACAACCATTGACTTTATTTGGAAGTGGTGCATTAAGATTCTCCACTGGAGCAATTAAATGGGCATTGTTCTTTAAAAATTCACAAGCTGGTTTCCACTCCCTGCCTTTTAGTAATTCAATATATAAATGTGCGACTAAAGGACCGAAAAGGTCGCTCAACTCCTCTTTGATGAGCTCTCGTTGACTTTGAATGAATTTCACAAACCTAACATTGGTAAACGATTTAGTAAATAAAATTATTTGAAGTAGGGACACATTACTTTGAGAACTGTAGCTCGACGACGGCATGATTGTTGCTTAAACAGACAACATTTGAGTAAAGAAAGGAATTCACTTTTGTAATGTCGTCCTCAATCATCTTATTAAAAACAAACTGTTTTGAACTTTGTATTAGTGTCAAATCAGACTTCCGAAATCGTTCCACTGCCTAAAAAACACAGCATTTGAGGTTAGGTTGAAAAAATTGCATTCTCCAACTTATGATAATGTAATCAATTGGCATTTTAAATAAAATTGGTTACCACATATTTTCTCTGCTTAAGATACACTCCCAAAGCGGCTCTGATCAATTCATTCCTAGATTTTCTGGCTTTCGTCCCATTCGTAATTCTCCTTGACGTATTCGCCATCTTAGTTTATTTTCGGAATGGTTATTTCCTAGAAATATCAGCTTCTTTGATATTATTCCCGAAAGCCTAATCCCGTGAAACTGAACAAATATGGGACAGTTCCATATTACCAGAGAGCCACTAATCTAGAGAGTGGACAATGTGACGTGTAAAATTGACCGGTAAGCTGAGAAACGAACGCGAAAAACCTTTAAAATTTCATTCATTGTTACAAATAATTGCCAAAACAACTTAAATGGATGAAAATAAGAATTAGAGAGTATTAGTTGTTTAAATAAATTGAAAAATTGTTTAAGCGCATATCAGAATGAAGCAGCATTCGCTGCGGCAGCAAAATTGGTTTTGCTGACTTCCATCACGGAATGGAGCAGTACGAACCCGCAGTAAAATCAGTTTGACAGTCCTCGTTTGTTTGATTTTCTCGTGAAATTTTGTCAATTTATCTATCCGTTCATAAAATGTCTGCAGTAATTAGGGATTTGGATAAAATTAATGAAGTCATTAGCGTTCTGACTAGCGATTCCAATATTCCAATCTGAAAAATATGATCTGTCAAAATTTACTGCTCAAGCAGTGTCAACAAAAATAGAAATAGCGCTAAAGAAGCAGCGAGAATCTTTCGCTGCTTTTAGTACGTCATATTTTCGCTCTTAGCCAATGGGAAACTTTTGCTGCCCGCTGCTCCGAAAACGCTGCTGCATTCTGATATGGGCTTTACATACTATTCTAATCGGGGAAAAAACTGGTTTAACTGGCCTAATAGACTATTATAATTGGAATTAATTTGACATAACAAAACAAAATTGAATGTTATGGCCATGAAATAAGGTTTCAATTCCTGTAATGTGTACTCAAAACATCATGTCCGTATTTAATCTTTACAATTACAGATATCTTTCTCTTTCTATTTATATTCATTTTTTGCATATTTCGAGTGTCGCTGTAAACAAGCGCAAAAAACTTTAAACATTTCATTCAATATTACAAATAATTGGCAATATACCTGGAATCGTTTAATATAAGTAAAAAATCATGTCTGAGGTACTAAAAACAATTTAAAACTCGTTGTTATTTTAATAAGCTGAACATTTTTTTACAGACTTTTCTAATCTGCTAAGAAATATGTTCTAACTGGTCTAAAGCCAGCTACAGACGTACGATCAAGTCTGCCAATTTGATCACGGACCGGTTGGCAGACATACAAAATAAGCCGTCTGTAGGCATGTCTGCGGTTTGCCAATAGGTCGGTGGACAGGTCTGCCAAATATCAAAACTCGTTGATATTTAGGGGCGTGGCCAGTAGTTCGCGGACCGGTTTGTCAATACTTAAATCGTCTGTAGCGAAGTTTGGCAACCTGTTGGCAGATATCATACGAAAAATAAAATTCCAGAGTTTACATCGACAGAAAGAATATTGTTTTCGGATTCACATATTTACTGCCCTACGGAAAAGATCCAACGGAAAAAATACAACTTATGTCTCTGCAGATATCCCTCGAGTTGGCTTTAACGTCTGTAGTGATGTCTGCCAACCGGTCCGTGATCAAGTTGGCAGACTTGATCGTACGTCTGTAGCTAGCTTAATAGACTATTTCAACTGGAATTAATATACTAACCTTAAGCCCATATTAGAATACAGCAGCGTTTTCGGGGCAGCGGGCAGCAAAAGTTTCCCATTGGCTAAGAGCAAAATTATGACGTACTAAAAGCAGCAAAAATTCTCGCTGCTTTTTTTAGCGCAATTTCTATTTTTACTGACGCTGCCCGAGCAGTAAATTTTCCATATACTTCGAATATACGCTATACGCCGTCAGAACGCTAATGCCTTCATTAATTTTATCCAAATCATCAATTACTGTAGACATTTTATGAACGAATAGATAAATTAACAAAATTTCACGAGAAAATCAAACAAATGAGAACTGTCAAACTGATTTTACTCCGGATTCGTGCTGCTCCATTCCGTGATGGAAGTCAGCAAACCCAATTTTACTGCCAAGGCAGTTTTGCTTCCGCAGCGAATGCTGCTTCATTCTGATATGCGCTTTACTCAGTAGGACAGTCTATTAAGTGCGATTGTACACACTATCGAGTATAGGTTCTCTCTATCTAATCGCGTAATATAAAAAAATCTAGCAAACCCTTCGTTGCCAGCTTAAAGTTTTTTGTATAAATTTTAGAATTCCAAAAAATCATAAATAACTTAAAAACTTTTGGGAAAAAATGTTATCCTTACAGGACTTTCCGTTTCGAATTTTGAAATTGCAACACCAGATTCGAGATAAGCTACCCTGAAAACCTTTCAAAGCCAGTTTTTACGAGAGAAACTGGCAAAAGAACATTTGCGTTATCCTTACAGGATCTTTCGTTTAGAATTTTAAAAATCTAACACCGGAATCGCGATCAGCGACCCCGGAAACCCTCTTATGCCGATTTTACCCGGGAAAACGGGAAAAAGTATATTTGCGTTATCCTTTCAGGACCTTCCGTTTTGAATTTTGAAAATCTAACATAGCTCCTGGCAACGCAGATCATTTTGCAAAAAACCGAGTAAAAATCGGTCCAGTAGTATTTGAGTTTTGTAATCTCAAACATACCAACAAACAAACAAACATCCATTTTTAAAAGCTTTTATTTAGCTCGCTATCTTGTATGTTTGTCTGTTTGTTTGTTTGTCGGGGTCAAATCTTGCAATCAAATTTTGACCCACTTCCACTTGTCCGATTGACTTGAAATTTTGCACACTTATATAAGTCCGATGACAATACAATGTTTTCACTACTTCGTCCTTGTAAGGATAACGGAAGGTCCTGTAAGGATAACGTGATTATCCTTTTCTCCAAATTTTCCGGAAAAAAATCTATTCTGGGGGTTTTTGGGGTCGCTGAATCCGAATCTGTTATTAAAAAGTCAGTAAGGATAACGGAAGGTCCTGTAAGGATAACGTGATTATCCTTTTCTCCAAATTTTCCGGAAAAAATCTATTCTGGGGGTTTTTGGGGTCGCTGAATCCGAATCTGTCATTAAAAAGTCAGTAAGGATAACGGAAGGTCCTGTAAGGATAACGTGATTATCCTTTTCTCCAAATTTTCCGGAAAAAATCTATTCTGGGGGTTTTTGGGGTCGCTGAATCCGAATCTGTCATTAAAAAGTCAGTAAGGATAACGGAAGGTCCTGTAAGGATAACGTGATTATCCTTTTCTCCAAATTTTCCGGAAAAAAATCTATTCTGGGTGTTTTTGGGGTCGCTGAATCCGAATCTGTTATTAAAAAGTCTGTAAGGATAACGGAAGGTCCTGTAAGGATAACGTGAGTATCCCTTTCTCCAAATTTTCCGGAAAAAAATCTATTCTGACGGTTTTTGGGGTCGCTGAATACGATTCTCAATTTAAAAAGCCTGTAAGGACATCTCAAATGTAAGGATATATATTCGAAGACTAAAAAGAACAAAATAAAAAAAACAAAAAATTTTTTTTTAAAAAAAGCTTTTATTAAAAAAGAATGCACTAAAAAGAAAAAAATAATTTTCTGGACGCTGTGTATCACAAATATAAAAGCTTTTAAAAAGCGAGATAAAGCATAAAACAATAAAATAAAAATTTATCTCGCTTTTAAAAAGCTTTTATATTTGTGATACACAGCGTCCAGAAAATTATTTTTTTCTTTTTAGTGCATTCTTTTTTAATAAAAGCTTTTTTTAAAAATTTTTTTTTTTATAGATTAAGTTTATTGAAAATATCTCAAAAATTATCCGCTTTTATGAAAAAATGCATATATTCAAATTTAAAGGTACTCAAATTTTTAAAAAATTTTTGCATTAAAGGTTTTTATGTATCTCTAACAGTTTTCAACATATTTGGCGAAAACTGGCGAAAACTGATATTTTTTGTTACCTTTGGATTGACCGAATGGTAAGAAAAAATTACTTGGTCAGAATTATTTCAAAATCGCTATTGCCTCATCGCACTCTATTTTTTTTAGCTAAATATTAGGGGTATTCACAGGGTATCTACATTGAAGTAGCTGTTATCGTCGTAAAATAGTAATGGGCCGTATTCTATGGGCCGTATTCTGTAATGTTATGATGATAAAATTTTCTCTTCATAAAATGAAAATAAAATTTTACAAAAATTCGTATTCTGTAAGGGTTGAATAAAATAATTTTATAGTTCATTTTACGAACCTTTAATATAAAAGATTTAGTACATTTCGGTGTGAATTCTATTACTTTTTGAACAGCTGGTCGAGTGACAGTAAAAAAATTCAAAGTTGTGTTTCCTTTAAAGATTTTTTTTGCGGAGAAAGCTAAATAATTTGACTAAATGTCGGACAAAAATGATACCAACAGCCATTTTTATACCCGTATGGTGAAACCAAAGGGTATATTAACTTTGCTTTACCGTTTGTAACGCCAAGATCCCGTCATCACACACAAAAATGAATTACACCAGTGTGTTTAGAATGATGAAAAAAGTTGAATTTAGCATGTCCGTCCGTCTGTCCGTCCGTCCGTCTGTCTGTGGCGCGGATTGCGGGCGCACGGATTGAGCTAGAGACTTGAAGTTTTGTACAGATCCGTTTTTCGTAAAATGTGAGGCTAAGTTCGTTAATGGGCAAAAATGAACCATTAGGGGGGGTACCCCCCATACAAACGAAATCGTTTTTTATGAATATCTCAAAAACAGTGAATTTTATCAAAAAAGTCCAAGAACAAAAGTTATTTAGGATATGATTCTACATAAAACTCCCATAGATGAAAATCCGATTGGAATAAATTTTAAAAAATCTTATTGGAAAGTTTGACTTCAAAGTGGAATTTTGGTATAACTGTTCGAATTTTGATACGAATATCACCATACGGGTCTCCAATGATTGCCAGATTGGCAATTATAGCTTTTGTTATGTTTTACTTTGTTTTTGTTGTTGACCGTTATTTTATAATTATTTTTGTGATTGTATAACCAGGCTTTTCTGTCGAAATTTATATTAAAATAAAAACGCTGGTTTTTAACTTTTTTGTGCTCTAGGTTTCGGTAAATTTATTTCACCATCTTCAGGAGCTATATACATAGTTAATTGATACAGTTTAAAATATTTAACATTTTATGAACAGAAATAAACAGTTTAGCGAAACATTTTCTTGTCAGTTAAATGATCAAGGTTTGAATTGAACACTAATACGAAATATTTCGTAGAGCAGCAAAAAAGTTAAAAACCAGAGTTTTTATTTTAGTATAAATTTCGACTCAAAAGCCTAGTTATACAATCACAAAAATCCATTTTTTACATATCAACGTAATCCTTACAGGACCTTTCATTAGAGTTTTTGAAACGTAAACGCCAGATTCGTAATCAGAGACCCCAAAAAGCCCTTAATGCAATTTTTTCGAGAAAAATTAGAAAAAATAAATTTGTGTTATCCTTACAGGACCTCCCATTTAGAATTTTGAAATTCCAACATCCACCTCGTGATCAGCGACCACGAAAACCACCTAAAGCCAGTTTTTCGGAGACAAAATGAGAAAAAGGACATTTACGTTATTCTTACAGGACCTTCCGTTTCGAATTTTTAAGATCTTACATAGCTAAAAAGCTGCTCCTAGCAACGCAAATCATTTTGCAAAAAACCGCGTAAAAATCGGTCTAGTAGTTTTTGAGTTTTGTAATCTCAAACAGACAGACAGACAAACAGCCAAACATCCATTTTTATATATGTAGATTTGAAATTTCACTCGTGAAACGTCACACTGCAAATGTCAAATGGCATAAAAGATGATAAAATGATTATAAAAGGTACTATCTAGGAGCTTTTATGTTATGAGTCATAACAGGAAAAATTTTATGTTATAGCGCGTAACATAAAATGAAATTGTACTTACAGAATACCAATCGAGGTAATTATGTTATTTTAAGACATAACATAACATAAAATGATAAAATTTTCGTTATAGAATACGGCCGATTATGGGGTTTTTGGGGTCGCTGATCACGAATCCGGTGTTAGATTTTCAAAATTCGAAACGGAAGGTCCTGTAAGGATACCGCAAATATCCTTTTTCGAATTTTTCCCCGGAAAAATTGGCATTATGGGGTTTTTGGGGTCGCTGATCAAAAATCCGGTATTAGATTTTCAAAATTCGAAACGGAAGGTCCTGTAAGGATAATGAAAATATCCTTTTTCCAATTTTTCCCCGGAAAAATTTGCATTATAGGGTTATTGGGATTGCTGATTACGAATTCGGTATTAGATTTGCAAAATTCGAAACGGAAGTACCTGAAAGGATAACGCAAATGTCGTTTTTCCCATTATTCCCCGGGAAAATTGGCATGTTTGGGATCGCTGATCACGAATCCGATATTAGATTTTCAAAATTCGAAACGAAAGGTCCTTTACACGCGTCTGTAGAGCTGGCACAGTCACTGACACAGTCTCGTGTAAATGCTTACTGGCGCTGCCAAGTCTGTACTGACGGGACATTTTTGTAGTCAGTACAGACATGCCAGTAATTTGACATTTCAGACTTCTAAGATGGCGGAAAATGAAGAATTTGAGGTAAATCTATTAAATTATTATGAATTCACTATTTTTAATTCTTTTTTTTTTACTTTTAGAACTCTCAGACTGGTGAAAGAAGACTAACTAGGAACGAGATAATTAAAATAATCAAGCATACGAGCAAAATTCATGCCTCTCGAATACGAGAGACTGTAGCTGTGTTAGGGCCCAGTTATAGCGATGCGTAAGAATGATCAGTAAAAATTTTTAATTCAGATTTATTTACTTCTTCTACACCCAATTCCTATTTTTTTTTATTCAAAACGTGTTTATTTACTTCTAATTACTATTTCCATTAAATGAAATTGTTATTACATGAGTAATTTTTCCAAAAAAAACGATTTAATTTTTTTTACGTAGGAAAAAATTTTTCGTATACGTAAAAAAAATTGAAAAAATTAAATCGTGTTTTTTGGAAAAATTACTCATGTAATAACAATTTCATTTAATGGAAATGGTAATTAGACGTGTATAAACACGTTTTGAACTAAAAAAAATATAAGAATTGGGTGTATTAGTAAAGAAATCGGAATTAAAAAATTTCACTGACAGAAGTTTTCTGATCGCTATAACTGGGCCCTTACAAACAAAGTTATTTTGGAAATTAACTGGCTGCCAGTTCGATAAATGTCTTCTAATTCGTTGTCAGTAATTTGACATTTGGAGTCTGTGCTACCATAGTTTAGAGATATATAGTTAGGAAACGCGTAAGAAATTTTTTTTTGAAGAGGAGTACGTTGTCGTCTGTTTCATTTGCTTTGTAAAGACACTAATTGCTTTTGTGTGAGAAATGCAAAACTCTCGGGATATTTCGTATTGTCGGCAGAACATTCCGTAAAATGTTCCTTGCCAGGCATTTTTTCTGTTTAAGCAACGTAACAAGTGAAATAAAAGTGTTTTTTTTTGCTAAAAAATCCTATCGCCATTGACAGTTGAAGAAATTGTGAAAGGCCGCTGTCGGCCCTTGTGTATGTGTTGGTTCAATATTTTGGTTTGTTCTGTGTGAGTATTACAAAATGATTTTTTTCAACAAGTCCATTTGAGCTAAATGATAAAAAGAGAGAAATGATGCTGTCGACTACAGGCGGCAAACGGAAAACCATGTTTGTGTCTTATCTATAGTAAGTCTCTAATCTATGGTGCTACTGACAGACTTTATAGTCGCGTGTAAAGGCCGGGTAAGGATAGCGCAAATATCCTTTTTCCCGTTTTTCCTGGGAAAAATCAGCTTTAGGGGGTTTTTGGGGTCGCTGATCACGAATCCGGTGTTGGAATTTCAAAATTCTAACCGAAAAGTCCTGTAAAGATAACGCATATACTCCTTTTTCCAATTGTTCTTGAAACAATTGACACTAAGGGGTTTTCGAGGTCGCTGATCGCGAATCCGGTGTTCGATTTTTCAAATGCTAAACGGAAGGAAGGTCCTGTAAGGATAACGGAAATGTCCTTTTTCCAATTTTTCTATCAAAAACAGGCTTTGGGAGATTTTTAGGATTGCTTATCACGAATCTGGAGTTGGAATTTCAAAATTCGAAACAGAAGGTCCTGTAAGGATACCCTTTTTTCCCAAAACTTCTTAAGTTATTTATGGTTTTTTGGCATTCTAAAATTTATACAAAAAACTTTTAGCTGGCAACGTAGGGTCTGCTAGTTATCAATGAAATGCCATACTAATATTGGGCTCGCTATACGAATATTCCATATACATACACTTTCACAGAACGTATCCTGTTCGTAAATAGGGGGATTACTGTATTTTACGGTTTTAGTTGTTTATTAATACAAAAAGTGTTGAAAAAGTGTGTTTAAGTGATTAGAGTCTGTAGTGCTTAGCGTTTTAAGTGTTTCGTGATTAGTGAAAATAATTAGAGTGGTTTACGAAAAGAAAAAAACGAATAAAGTAAAACAAACGCGAGTGAAAATGTGAATATCTTTTCGATTTTACTACAACGGCAAAAAAATGCATACACGGCTTGGAACAAAACTGTAACAATTAGTACTATTTTACGACGATAACAGCTACTGTAATACCAAATGTGATTTTTACTTTTGCAGTCTAATGCTACATTTACACGAATGACAAATTTGTCATTTTTTTCTTGTCATTTTGTTAATTCCCGTGTAAATGGCATAATTTTTGTAATTTTTTCTGTCAGAAAATGTCAATCTCTCATAAAAGAATGAACTTGTCCATTCTTTTATGCCAGATTGTCATTCGTGCAAACGCAATATTAGTTATGACAACTTTAGTATTCAACTTTTGTCATAACTAATATTGCGTTTGTACGAATGACAATCTGGCATAAAAGAATGGACAAGTTCATTCTTTTATGAGAGATTGACATTTTCTGACAGAAAAAATTACGAAAATTATGCCATTTACACGGGAATTAACATAATGACAAGAAAAAAATGACAAATTTGTCATTCGTGTAAATGTAGCATAAAATTACTATTTGTTTACTTGTCAAAATACTCAAATTAAAGACGTTAAAAGCAACGCCTGCGGTCAACATTGGGAGCAAATGTATTTAAATGCTCGCCACCAGATGGAAAATTACCCAACCCGATACACTATTCCCATGGCCTAATAATACTAAGGTCTGCTGGGTATTTTTTGACAGCTGCCATATTTCCTTGTGTGCTACGTCATCGGCAAGAAATGTTTTCGTTCTGATTCTTTCTTGTTGTGGTTTTGCGTTGTAAGTTTTGTTGAGTTAAATTTCGTGGTAATTAAAACTAAATTTTCAACATAATATATGGAAAGTGAAGTAATGTGACTTTATTATATAACGAATATTCAGATTATATGATAATAAAAGGTTTAAAGTGAAATTACCACTGATTTTGTATCATGATTTTACATCACACTGATGTTGTACACTTTTATTTATCGAAATGCGATACTGTGTGGTGAAAAATTGTACAAGCTGGAAACAGAGAAATAAAAAGTATATAAAATACTTCCGGTTTCCAAAAAAGGGCGAACTGAAAAAAAATGGATTGAAGCATGTGGAAAAGAAAACGTAAATGCAAAAACGGGAACGATTTGTTCATTGCATTTTACTGAAGACGACTGGCGTTTAAAAGACAGGTTGCTAGGTGTTCCAATAGAAAAAAGATTGTTGGATCCTAATGCCGTGCCAACTCAACTAGTTGAGATTAAACCTCGCATACTTGGAAATAACAACAGAGCAAAACGTTGTGAAAATCGAGCGACCAAAAAAATTGTGGAGGAAGCTGTAGCGGAATATGATTTGAGGTTTGCTAAACATTTGAAAATAAATTATTATACTTACTAAACTTTACATATTTATCTAGCGTTTCACAAATGCAGGACCAATCTACTTCCAATTCAGAAGAGCCTAACAACCCAGTTACTTCATCAATATGAGTGGAAGTTCAAACAGAGTAAGAAAATTGAAATTGGTTTTCATTTGGTTAAACAATAAATAAATTATCTTGCAGGGTGGAAATGGTATCTACGAGGGAACTGAAAATTATGGAAATGGAAAAGAAAATCCAAGCTTTGGAAAAAGAGGTAACCGCTGTTAAAGCTCAAAACAAACAACTGCAAAATTTGGAAAGTTCTGTGCGGCATATATTCACTAGTGGGCAGATAAAAAAATTGAAAAACCCACACTATAAAACTATAAAGAACTGACAAAAGAAAATTAAATAAAACTATTACATAAAATACTAAGCGTTTTATTCTTCTAAACAATCAAATTTATAGTATTTAATATGAAAATCAACAATTTCATATGGATTCATACAAAAATTTCTTGCCGATGACGTCACAGCCAAGAGAGACTGAGCTGTCAAGCAGACCTTAGTATTATTGGGCCATGCACTATTCCCTTAGTGAATTTCCCAGTTCGTTATTTATCGAATTCGCCAAGAATCCAACTAGAGTTTTGTAATCAGCGACCTCGATAATCCCCGGATGATATCTTCAGACTCCTAATTGGCAGGATTCATGGCAAAAATCGCCAGAACTGGGACTGCTTTTTCTCTGCATGGTGAACCGCAAAAAACCGAAAATTAGCGCAATGTATTTTTGGACAGCTCCTTGAGATAAAAACGAAAGTAAATGTATTTTTTCCAAAATTAGGATTAAAACAATGTTGTTGTTGAACAAATTTATTGATTTTTATAATTCCATTGTAAATATGTTTTTTTTTCATAATAAGTATCTCAGAATTGGCATGAATATATGGAAGATTACCGCGGTTGATTCGATCCGCGATGTAACTGATATTCAAAAAACAGTTATCAAACTTGCCGTTTTTCAATCACGGCCATGGGCGTCCGCAGGTATTTTGAAAAAAAAACTCAGTTTTTTATATTCCCTCCTCCGGATTTCGAAAAAAAACTGAGTTTTTTATATTCTTTGAATAAATGTGAAATTACAGTGAAAGCGTCGTGTGCTGCGACGCGTCAAAAAGTTGAACATAGTTGTTTCTCATGGGACCGCTCTCGATGCTGCGTTAAAATATGCGATGCGGGAGCAAACCAACTTTCTGATTTTGGCGGTGTCAGCTGTATTTCAGTGGTTCTTTAGGCGCGAAAATTTGAATTGTTTCGAAGCAAAGTGAACTTCTGTTACCCGTCAAGTTTTTTTTGTTTTAAATTTTTTTCTTTTGAATTAAAGATGTTGAAGTTACTTTAACCTGCTACCTTCTAGCGTACTATATGGAGTACGTGAAAAAATTTGTGCCGTTAATCAACCTAAATACCATTTTAAGCAGCCGTGTCATCTTTATTCACATATTTCGTCACCATGTAAATCGCGGTGATAAGAGATTTTTGTCGTGGGCACATCGCCGTTGTGCGATTGGGATGTGTAATGACACCCATAACTGGGAATTTCAGTGGTTTGCCACCCCGCAATTATGACACAGGAACCTAATTCTGACGCTGCCATTTCACAAAAAGAGATGCCCCCATTAACAAAATTAGCTGCTTCAAGCTTTATGCGAGCGTAATTTGACGGCATTATGTCACACAAAGCTTCGAGCCAAGTTTTCTTTCTCCCTCGAATGCTTACATAGCTTAGCGACCGACCAGATATGAACAAATAAAAACGTGAACAGAAGCGAACATATTTAATGAAAAATTTGTTTAATTTTTTTTTGCAATGAAATATTGCCAATAAAATTCTCATATTTCAAAAATGTCTGCTATCCAGTTTTTATGCAATTTCCTTCAGTTATCAGGCTGATAATAAGAAATTTAATCCTCGAAGCGAAATCGTTTGAATCAAATTTCAATGCAGAATATAAGGCGGCTGAAGGCATCAACTTTTTTCTAATTGGGCGCATTCACGGTACTCAACGGTTGAGTAAATCTCGATTAGTTCTCGTGAATGTCTCGATACATTAAACAGCTGTTATCTGTCAAAATTCTACTCATCGGTTGAGCAGAAAAGTATCGCAGAAATTTTTCGATACAAAAAATGGCGTCCGATCAGTGGTTATGATGAGTAAATCTCTCAACTGTTGAACAAATTCCTCAACCGTTGAGTACCGTGAATGTGCCCATTGTTCGTAAATCGGGGGCTTTGCGGTAACTCTAGTAGCAACTGTGTCGACCCTGTTCTTATTACACATTTCTTCAAAGTCCAACTGCCATTCAGGTTCCACAGCTAATCATTGTATCAAATCCTGTCAAATCCGCTCTATCGCTGCAGGATTTTTATACCCGTATGGTGAAACCAAAGGGTATATTAGATTTGCGTTACAAACGGCCAAGATCCCGGTATCACACAAAAAAATGAATTGCACCAGTGTGTTTAGAATGATAAAAAAAGTTGAATTTAGCATGTCCGTCCGTCCACCTGTCCGTCCGTCCGTCCGTCTGTGGCGCGGATTGCGGGCGCACGGATTGAGCTAGAGACTTCAAATTTTACGCAGATTCGTTTTTCGTAAAATGCGAAGCTAAGTTCGTTAATGGGCAAAAATGGACCATTAGGGGGGGTACCCCCCATACGAACGAAAACGATTTTTGCGAATATCTCAAAAACGGTGAAACTTATCAAAAAAGTCCAAGAACAAAAGTTATTTAGGATATGATTCTACATAAAACTCCCATACATCAAAATCCGATTGGAATAAATTTAAAAAAATCTTGTTGGAAAGTTTGACTTCAAAGTGGAATTTTGGTATAACTGTTCGAATTTTGATACGAATATCACCATACGGGTTTTCAATAATTGCCAGATTGGCAATTATAGCTTTTGTTATGTTTATGAAGTGAATGTTGACCGAAAGATGAGCCGTCGGTTACCAATTTCCCCATTAAAACAATTGTGGCTTTGCAGGCATATTATTAATCAGAATGTCTTTCCCGTCACTTCTTACGCTTCTTGTACGCGGATGTGAATTATAGGTTTAAATCTTTAGGCCCGATTTCGTAATTTGCTGCATTTTTAAGTCGCAAAGAACAAACCTCATGAGTTTCATTAACCTACCATAAAAAAGGTTACCGGTAGGCAGGAGGTTAAAGGTATTTAACCTTCTCTCTTGGTAGTACAGTATATTTTTATTCAGACACATTAAAACTCGAAAAAAAATTGGGTATGATATCTTTGAATAATTTCACATTGATGAAAATCAGTCAACTCAGACTCTATGGTTATAAGAATTCAAAGACAATCAAAAAACAATAAATCCGAAAATGGCTTCAAATGTTTGGAATTCAGTAGAATTTTTTAGACCTTTATAACTTTCTTTTTAGAAGAGATTTGTTTCAACATATCTTTGTCCTTTTTCAAATAATCAAAAAACTCCAAAAAGCTGAGATTGATATTGTTTTTGGTAAAAAGAATCGATTTAAGAGTTTTAACTTGTAAACGAGTCTTTTCCGTTGTCCAAATTTTATCGATCGCCGAGAAAACACGTTCGACTGGTGCTGATATTCCTGCCAGAGCGAACGCGTATTCGACAATAACTGAAAATTCGAAAAATGGCGTTTCTTTCATGCGGCTTAAATAACCAAAGCAAAATAATGTTTTGTTTATTTGAGGCATTTAGAGCAAAAGTGTTCCAACCCACAAAAAAAATTCTGTTGTGTGTTAGACCATTTTAACATTTTTCAACTTGCTCTCATACACAGTTAGAAATTTTTAACACATTTTTGTGTTCCATGGAGTCCACACCTAAAAAGTGTTACTTTAGCACTGGATCCCAGTGTTCAATCATTGAGACTTTTAAGTGCCATTTTAGATAAACACTTTAAGTGTTGAATATTTTTTAACACTTATCAGTTTCACAGAGGGAAAAACAAAATCAATTTGGTAAAATTTTCTGCATTTTTTCCGAATTAAAAGACTTACATGAAATGCATCTAATTATTATTCATTCTTTTTAATAAAAAAAAAAATAAAAAAGAAGAAAAAAAAAATTCGCGTGTAGCACGGTATGGGTTCGAACCGGTGTGTTTTTGGTTTCTGACACATCTCTCGCTTGTGAGTTCTGCGCGCCTTGCCACTGGGCTGCTTGCTCCTTTGGCGGAGCATAGTTAAAATGCAACATGGTTTTTATTCTTTTTATTTTTAACAATGAGGGTATTCACAATCCGCTTCGGTATTCGGTATTCGGTATTTTCGGTAATATTAAAAGACTGAAAATATTCTGCTGTGAACATCCCACAGCACAGATTTGAGAACAGCGCTTTTATTTGATACGTGACCAAATCATGAACTGCGAATTTGATTGTAAAATATATCACATACCTTTAAATCCATGTTTGATATATTCTTTTGAATTTCTATTGTGGCAACGGCTATCAAAATTGAAAAAATTTGCAGTCCGATGAGATAACCAGCGAGAAAATTTGACAGCTAAAAACATTACTAGCGCCACTCGCGGTTGATTCTTGATACCGAATACCGAGGCTGAAAAACACGACTCGAGGCATGTATACAATTACCGAATGCGGTAATTCATTTTTTACATGAACCAAGTTACCGTCTCGGTAAAAATCTGTTAAATTTGACTGAATTACCGAGCGGTAAATTTACCCGCAATTTAAAAGAGGACTGTGAATTCCCTGAATATTAATTATTAGTAATAAAAATTGTTATTATTTATAATTTTTATTTAAAATATTTTAATTTTTTTTTAAAAATCATAATGAATTTAAAAAAAAACCCCTAAAAACCAGGGATGGGAAACGTTACCGTAACGTAACGAAACAACGAAATGATTTTCGGGCTATTTCTTCATAATTACGTTATAGCGTTATAGATATTCAATTCCGTTACAATAACGGAAAACGTAACGAAAAACGAAAAAAAATATTACGTTTTTTCGTTATTTATTATTTTTTTTTGTTTTTTTTTTTCAGTATTATATTTTTGTGATATTTTCCACAAAAGTTCATCAAATATAACCCCACAGACCTGCCACCTGCATAAAATATAAGGCCCTATTCCAGGATCCGATACGAATGATTCGGATCGTAAACTCAATGTTGTTGTTAGTGTTTTATACCAGCAACAACATTGAGTTTACGATCCGAATCATTCGTATCGGATCCTGGAATAGGGCCTATAATTAAAAATATTGGAGTAGTATTTTTAATCGTATTTTGATTCTATCAGTTTTCCATCAGTTTTTGGGAAATTGATGGGAAACTGATTGGTGTGAAAGTTCGCGTCAGTCGTATCGCATTAGAATAGAACCAAATATTATTTTTTGAACTTAATCCAATAATAATGCATACACACATTCTCTCTTTATTATCCACCGGTATTTTTTGAACTCTACAATAAAAATGAATGGAAAATTTTCACAAAAAACTGTCAGTCGCAACTGATAGCTTAACTGGATGTAAAAAACTGATGGAAAACTGACGAGTGCCGTAACAGTTGCGACTGATGGAAAACTGATAGATGTGGCCCTTACATAAATCGGATTTTGTTTTGGCCCGATTTCCTCTATTTCTGGAGATACGAAAAAGGAAATCTTTCAAGCAACTTTGTTGGTATCGAAAATATTTTCTTTTTAGTAACTCCAGAAGTAGAGTGAATTTCCCGAAAGCTAAGTGCGACTCAGAATCAGCGACGTCAAAATAGCCTAAAATTCTATATCTTTGATATTGACCAAAATGTCGATTTTTTTAACTTAATAATCACTATTTTATTTATTTTTTTGTTTTTATTTGTATTTTCTTTTTGCTAAGTTTTATTATTTTTCATAGAATTTATTTTTATGGAAACTGAACTGAATTACTTTGTGACAAACTATTATTAAAGTGCGTTTTTTTGTTTTCAGATTCCATACAATGTGTAACGAAATATAACGTTATAACGTAACGAAATATAATTTTTTATCGTTACAAAACGAAATAACGTAACGAAATAAAAGTTCAATTTCGTTACGTAACGAAATGTATAACGTTATGATTTTTTATTTCGTTTCCCGTCCCTGCTAAAAACAGAAAAAAAATCGTTGCGCGGGTTCGAGTCCCGATCTCGACTCGATTTTTTTTTTCACTTTTTTTATGAAAATTAAAATTTTCATTCAATTTAATTCAATATTTTTTTGAACCCATATTTAACTTATTTATCCAAGACTTTTTAATTAAATTTGCCATATTTTTCTTTCTATATCGTAACATTATTTTTAAGAAAATAAAACTTATTACTACATCATTCCCAATTAGCTTCAGATCTATAAAGAATTTCAATTTAAGACACTCAAGTCCCAATTTGTTTGAAACTCGAAAGTGTTAAGTCAGTTAACTTCCAGCAAGGTATAACCCTAACACTTCTATGTGTTATTTTTTTTACACATTTCAAAAGTGCTAAAGTGATATTTATAAGTGTTAAAAATTAACACTTTTTCTTTGAGACTGAAAGAGATTTGACACTGACGGGTCAAATTTTTAACTGTGTAGATTTACAAGTTAAAAAAATACAAATATAAAGAAATAAATTATAATCCACTTTTTTCATAAAGTTAAAAATTAAATTAATTCAAAATTATTATTTATTAGTTAAATTTAAGACTATTTCCACGGTATTTCCATGGAACACCTTCAATTGCATACATTTCAGTATGGAGAGTGTGTTTGAATTTTTCTACATAGAGTGAATGTTAATTTATTAGAAACATTTTGTTATAGAGAAGATAAAACTCAAATGGGGTGTAAATTTTCAACCAAAATAAGGCCTTCGGGAAGTAGCAATAGGTAGTGTTTCTTTGAAATCTACCTAACAAGCCTTACCTTACTCGTTTTGACAAGGTCTAACTCAAAAACTACTCGACCGATTGAGCTGAAATTTTACAGCATAACTTTTGAGGATCTATACTACAGGCCAGGAAAAACATTTATTACAAAATTCTACTAAATTCCTAACCTGTAAAATTTTTCACAGATGCCATCAAAAACCTTCGGAATCGGTCAATCCGTTGATTTTCTATTGATTTTTTTGTGGCTGGGGTAAAAATATAAATTGCAACAAACTGTTTGGTTTTGCCCGTTCAAGAACTTAGCCTAGCAATTTAGGAGAAACGTAATTATAAAAAATTCTCCCCCCGGACCACTGCTTTTCTCCTCTTCCATAGCAATTGGAATATCTTTTTCCTGTTTTCTGGAAACTGCGCATCATATCGGAAAAATTATTAAGGTAAAATCTGTATATGACTTTACATATCGATTCCATACATCAACAATCCAATCGGACCCCCTTTCCTATACAATTTTTTCTAAATAAACATTTTGTCTGTCATGCAGAGTATTTGACGATTGTCCTTTTGTAGGTTTTCTTACAAATGTCCACGTCCTTATACACAAATTGCGTTTTTTTTTCATGGTCGGTCACTAAAATTACACTTGTAGATATATTTTTTCCGTGCATTTTTGCCCAAGATATCAAAAAAATCTGACAATCGCTGTTTCCACGGGATATTTCAATGGCAAGCAATGAAAAAAAACTGTAATTTATGTCTAATAGAGACAAGGTTTAAAACATATGGTAAGCAGTATCGCCAGATTTTCCGTCAACTAATATTAAAGCTAAACTGACCGAGTTATGTCTTAATGTATTTAATCCATCATTGCAGAGGAAAGTGATGTGGTGACCGCTTTTCGCTGTCGTCTTTCATCTTATTTACGCTCTTTTTCTGTTTGCGAACAGCAATGCATATTGTTTGTGAATTTTCCGCCCTCTTTAATCATAATAAATATGAAAGAAAAATTGTGGGGAACGTCAGCATTTTTTTTTGCGTTTAACGAGAGCAGCCAACTAAATAACGATGCAATATTATAAACAGAATGTAGAAAAATACAAAGACGAAAAATTTAATTCGAACGCGAAAATGCACAATCTTAATAATGAAGGATGGTTAGTTTACCCCCTGTACGAAATACAAGAATACTACATTCTTAGGTGACAATATTAGATATCCGAGAAATTAAAATTTCTTCAAAAAGTTTTTAGCAATGTACGAGTTTATAAGACCATTTTTAGCAAGTACCTTCAAATTGTTTATACAGTGATTACCAATTATTATTAGAATTAGTATTGCAAAGACAACTCCACGCCATACTCGATTTGTAAATATACAATACAAAAAGCACTAAAACGAAAAAAAAAGATTTAAAACGATATCCATTAATATCGTATTTTAAATTGAGCCTTTTGGAATCGACAGTAAATTTGCACTAAATAAAATCGTAGCAAAATATTTCAAGAGCAACAAAAGGATTAATTCTATAATTCAATCGTCCTGGCTGACTGATTGACTCATCAACCTGAAGTTTAAACCCTAGAGCTAGAAATTTGAAATTTTCACAGGATGTTGCATCAATAACGCAGATTACCGATAATGCGGAGTTTTTCGAAATTGCACCACAATTCCACCCCTAAGGAGGCTGAGAATCACTCATTAGGAGATTTTTGAGCTCGATTATCACGAATCTGGGGTCAATATTTAAAAATTCGAAACGGGAGGTCTTGTAAAGATAACATAAATATACTTTTTTCTATTTTTCCGCTGGAAAATCCTTAATTTTCGGGATCACTCATCTGGAATCTGGTGTTGAAATTCGAAATAGAAAGCTTGAAGGCATAACAATTTTCTTTTAAAAGAATTTAAAGTTATTTTTCGGTTTTTTGGCGCGAAAAAATTTATGCAAAGCACTTTGAGGAATATGCTAGCTATAGTTATTAATACGATTAATTCCTATTTACGAGTTTTAATGTTTGTGGAGACTCGAAGTCAGAACCTTAAGCATAGATTAGAGAGCATATATTTATATACACGGTGTATTGAAAATAAGTGTTCCAACCAGGGGCTGCATTACCGGTAAGCGGTTTTACTGGCCAATTTTATTACTGAAATTACCGGTAAATTAAAAAAAATACCGGTAATTTCGGTAATTTTTTTGTATTAGTTTGGCTGGTTTAGCCAAAAAAGAAATAATAACAAAAGTTGTGTTTCAATTTTTCAGCCTGACGTTTCGAGCCTTGTTTTGACTCATCTTCAGAGGCGTTAAACGATCATTTAAATGCATTATATTATAACTGTTAATATTTAGCCGTAAAAACTTTGTCGAAAAACAAGGCTCGAAACGTCAGGCTGAAAATTAAAACAACTTCTGGTAATTTTTTTTCTGAATGAAGACCTCGGTGCAAAAAGCGGTCATCTCCACTTTTTCAAATTTTTCAGGAGAGACAAAAAAGATATTAGCGTGAAATGTTTGCTCTGGAACAAAGTTAAAAAATTACAATTTAAATCAAGCATGTATTCTTACATAATTTTAATTTGAGATAAATCTATATTTTTTTTTGAAAAAGTTATAGACATTTTAAATTTTGGAGATAGCTGTTTCTTGCACACAAGAGGACATTAGCGGTTTTCAAAATGCATTATTGTCTACAAAATTCAGTCCAAAATATGTTCAATAGCCTTTAAAAATAAACTTGTGCAAATTATGTAAAAACTGTGTGTTTACCGTGTTTGTCCCGTGTAACATGTTTTTGGAAACCTGAATATTATCTACAAGAATTTTCTTTCAAAACTTTGTGGAGTAAATTTTAGTTGAGGAAGTTTTTTTGCATATTTTGATCGGTTTGATGAGAAATGATACAAACTTGATAAACTGCTATTTGGCAACTCTTTACTGCTAAAAGTTATTATCCACCCACCCCAACCTAGCGGGCGTTCATCCGCCACATCTTTTCGGTCCTTTCGTTTGGCCTATTACGCCTACATTTACAGAGATACACGGGGGTTGTAGCCTGTGTAAAATGAAGGATAAGGAAACCTGAAAGAACAGTTTCTCAAAACTTAAATAAAACTCTTAAACAGGGGAAGATTTTTTTCATCCGTTAGAACTTGGATTATTGCGCATGATTCGGACAAATTTCACCCCTTGGGGTTCGTCCCAATAATCGTGACAACAGCAAAAACTTCGCTCTTTCGGATCTGGGTTCGAAATCCAGCGAGAACACCAAAGATACGTGTGCGTATTTTATTTACCGGAAAGATTAGTCCAGTGGCGTAACGATTTCGAAAAAGTAAATGCCTTGTTATCATTAAAATCCCTCGGACCTCTTTTGTGGACATTTTCCAAAACCTGAGAGCAATATACATTTACGGTTCTCGCAGTGTTGTTTAATTTGTATTTCATTTATTGGCAGAAATTCCCAAGTCATTAGGCTATATTGCATATTGCTTATATGGATGTATAGATGTAAAAGCGCGGATTTAGTAAATTTATGGCGGAACTTGCTGGACAGGTATTGCATACCGTCCGCTCTTCATTCGTCGATCAATTTCCTTGTCCTTGGAAGTATTACGAAAGAAGCACGATAAGTTTGAATACACTTGTGCAACATAAATATTCTGCTAAGGTAAAATTTTTTGAGCGCTTGCAGTTCAGGAATCAGGAAGAACAAAACAAAAAGTGAGCATATTGTGAACATATTGTGTATATATACATATGGTTATTAGAATACACACATCGGCAATTCCGAGTAGATACAATTTGTGGGAGACTAGTTACAAGCATGTATTAAAGACGGAAAAAGGTTTTAACTTTTTGCGCGCGATTTTCCCATTTTCTAAGGACATTAAACGGAAGCCTGCAGAAGGAATCGACGTGGACGGATTGTGTTCTTCCTTAGGCAAACAGTATAACCTCGTGTGGTTTTGTTTTTGAACAAACAATTGTGAATGAAACTGCTCTTCGGTTCTGTTCAGTGAATGTCATCTCTTGTTGTCAAATGCACTGTATCCGGCAACCCCCAACTGTTGGAAATTCAGCCATTCGTCGCAATACAAAAGACGTTCTGTATTTATTTATACACGTGATAACTACGGGGATGCGGTTCATAATAGTGTGTTTGTTCCGTGTATTAAACATTGTTCGTACTCCTTTCTAATTGTAAGAGTGTTTGTATATGCATATCATATCAGCAGCAATAAAAACTTACCACCCCATTTGCTCGCGTTGTGAAATTTTTCACAAGGGTAGGTACTTAGGGTGCCAAAGGACGAGGAAATATTTTTATAGACTTGTTTCAATAAGGGTAAACCCAGCATCACTACGTTTAATTTTCCCTTCGTATAAAACGAGCGGTCAAGTAAGAATGTTCGATGTGCAAGTGCAGGAACTACAAAATCCTGTTTCTGGATATTTTTTTAATGAAATTGCAAAAGTTTTGCTTAACAAAAGTGTGAATTCCCCTGAATAGAAAATCCTCTTGGTCTGGCTTTATGGAATCTAAATAAATTTTAAATTTCTTATGTTATTGACAGTCGACAAAGTGCGTAGTTGAATTTAGTTGCATTCGTAACATTAAAATATGTAAGCAGATGAAGTTAACCTTGATTGTGGAATCGAAGTCGAAACAATAGAATAAGTTTTTAGTGGATTTTAAAATTTATCATACAATTAGTATTTCAACCATATTTAAATCTTGTGCTTACGTGCGTGTTTCATCTAAAATTCTAAAATAATTTACTTGATTGAATTCATATAAAATTGTGTTTCTTCAAATATATTACGCAGTATAAGTTTAAAAAGATAGTCATTACTATATGTTTGCATATGTATGTGCCTTTTTTCATCTTTAATAAATGTGAAACTAGTTTATACACATATTTACTATACCTGTAGACCATTTTGGAACTTTTTTGTATATTCATACATTTACAAATCTGTATATCAACAGTAAAAACAAAAAACAAAAAAAAAGTAGCCATCTATTTCGCAAAGGCAGTCAAATTTATGTAGTGTGTGCTTTTCGTCATGTTAATTAAGTTAAATATACGTCACTGTACAGATTAATTATTTAGATCATTGTTGTATAAATATACATCTCATTTCTTTAATCACACAGAATACCTTCATATTGTGACATATAAGATTTCGGTAAGTGTGATCCACGAAAATTGGGTATCCCTTTTTATGGCTTGATTCAGTATAAAATATTTAATAACATTGTAAATTAATGGTCTTCACATATTGCATATATAAGTATATTCAAATACACGCATCACGTTTTAAACGGTTCTTTTCATATGCAGGAAACATTATTTCTCAATATTTAAAACGAATTCGAAATAACACAGTTTTTGCAATTCTATCTTTTTACAAAAAAACATTTCTTTTTACACTAGAGGAAGATCATATGTCATGAAAATGACTGATTTGACAATGATCGAATCATTTACTTTGAAATTTCGGTCATTATCTGTGGTCACAAGTTATAAGAGCTTAACTCGACTTTAGCCGTTTTCAATGTTTTTACAAAATCGTGTTCTCCTTTCAAAATGCTCTTAGTTGCACTAACCCGTTAGTTTCTACGACCATTTTTGACCGTTATAGGCTACTACACCAAACGGCTAAAGTCAGAAAAAATCCAAGTTGCATTTGGAAGAACGGCTAAAGTCAGATGCCATAGATTTTTGTATAGACTTAATCCACTCTTATGGGCGCGAAGCTGCATTAATTTGATCGTTTTTTCACGTGGAATAGTGGCTTAAGTCGAGTTAGTTCATTCTTCGTTTTTAACTTTTCCCAAACGAGCAGGCAAAAAGAGGCCAAAACACTCTTTTTCAAATCGGGGTATAGGTTTTTAGGGGCTTAACTTGACTTTAGCCATTGATTGTAGCCATTTCTAAGATATGAAAAAGTTTTGACAGAGTGGCTAAAGTAAAATAATCCTTAATTTCTCTGAAAATATAAAGTTTGAATAAACCAGATTAAACCAATCGTAAAAAGCTTACTTTTCATAATATTTTGTAGTTATAGATTTTTAAATTCGGTTTTATACCCTTTTGCCACCGACAGTTAAAGTTTCATAAATATTAAAATGCTTCTCCTGAAAAATCAAGAAATTCGACTTAAGCCCTTATTACTTTTCACCACAGATATACCAACTAGAATTAAAGTCCGTCATATGACGGGTAACCGCAATCTTGGTAGGAATTCCGTAAGGTATGCCAACGATACCTTGATGTTTGCAAAGCATCGAGGTATCTTTGAAAAATATCGAGTTTTAACCTCGATGTTGAACAGACCGATATATCGAGGTATCGATGTTGTTATCCACGATGTTAGAACATTACTCTTCATAAAATTAATAGAGAAACTAATTTTAGGACTAGAGGGACTAGTTTTTAGATAGATTTAATATAGCCACTCTACTTCAAGATTTGTTAAAAAAAATTTTGGTATCAATTTTCGATTTCATCTTTCTACAAGATTTCGCAAAAAATACTAGAGCTTGCCATGAAATTTTACAGAGAAGTTTGGTACTGATGTTTTAAAAACTACGATTTCCTTTTTGCGATTTATTCCGAAACTAACCATTTTCCAGTAGTCTTATGTATTACAAAACTTGAAGTCAATAAAATTTGCTACATTTATGTCTTTTACTAGAACTCCGTATCTCAAGCCGTTATGAAGATATGCCGGTATTTCAAAAAAATTAGTTTTTTGCGAATATCTCGAAAACTAACGGGTTTTTGGTGGTTCAACGTATAAGAAGAATTAAAACCGTGTTAATTCTACCTGGGTGCACTCCACCCACAGTAGAGCATCCGCCAGGTGGCTAAATTATTTATTAAATTTAACCTTTTCAAAACGTCGGAAAAACATGGAGGTATCGATGTTTTCAGGACGATGTTTTTTGACATCGATGTCGCCATAAGAAAAACATCGATTTTCGATATATTGAGGTTTTATGAACGATGTTGCATCCCTAGTCACAGGCGACTCTCGATTCGACGATTTTGCAGGTTAATCGCTTCGCGCAAGGCGATAACATTGAAAAGTACTTTTCATTTGATAGTGGACAAAAACTGTCCTTAGGTTAAGTCACAGCCATTGGCGAACACCGTGTAAAAATTGCTCCAACCGCTCAGAAATTAACAGGAGAGTTGTTCATAGTCAGCCAGTAGGCAGTAGGCACGAAAGGCAATATTAAAGAAGAATAATACGGGCAGTGTAGCCAATAGCAAAGTTTGAATCGTTTTGAGCAAATCTGATCGTTTGACCAAATATATTTTTTTTGAATCCGGTGAGAAAATCCCTTGTAGAAAAATGTAAGAAAAAGTTAATAAGTTTAGGAACAATTGGAATTCTATTCTGGTAATTTCGTATTGCAAAATCAGGATTGCTGTAGAATTATAAATCTTAAACAAGTAACGAAATTTAAATATTTTTATTCATTTTTCGACCATGTAGATGCAAACCAAATGTTTTTTGAAAAAGGTTCGGTTTTGGTTCAGGGACTATTTCGATATCTGGTTTTGGTTTTGGTTTCCATGTTTTGAAATTTATGGTTTTGGTTCGGTTTTGGTTCGGTTTTGGTTCAGACAAAAAAATCGATTTAAAAAATTTATTTTAAAAAAGTAAAAAAAAAAACAGAGAAAAATAACATTTCAGTCTTATTTAACAAAATAAAATAAACAATTCAAACTTTAGTACACCCAACTCTTTTTTTACACGGTAGATACGTTCCAACGAAATTCGTGTAAAAAAAACCGTGTAAAAAAAGATATGCAGCACATATTAAAATTGAGGATGTGTTCCACAGCTTTAAAAAACCGTGTAAGATGAAAAAAAAGCTATATGTTGTCCTAAAAGCCGTGCAAAAAAAATATAATAAATTATAAAGAAAAACAAAATATAACTAATATTAATTTTTATTGAAAATTTATAAAATAAGTAACAAAAACAAAATATAATTCATAAAATTTTTATTATTAAAAAAAATATACATACATACGATAAAATAAGTAAAAAAAAGAATCATTAGTCCATAATTGAGGCTTTAAAAGCTAGAGTGGACCAACCCACATGTCGAGCACGTTTGCACTGATTGATTCTTTGGAGCCAATTTTCCACCACTCTTCCACACATATTGGCCGGAACGTTGGCAATTTCGCGTTCGATATTGTTCCTGAGCTCCTCTAATGTTGTTGGCTTGTTGGCATAAACCAACGACTCAACATAACCCCATAAAAAGAAATCCAACGGCGTTAAATCGCATGAGCGAGGTGGTCATTCGACCGGACCATTTCTCGAGATTACACGATTGCGACCACCGACTCAGAATGGTGAACTTCACCATGATAAAAATGTAAACCTTGACTGACGTTTTAGCATTGCCAGATCATAAAAAAAGTTTTAGAGTGCGTTTTTATTAAAATACAAAATTGTTATGTCCTTGTTGAAATGCCCTTTATTTGTCATTTCGTTGTTTGCTTTGGTGTCGTGCGCATCTAGAAATTTCGAGTTTTTTCTCTAAATTTGTTGTAAATTTCGAGTTTTTTCTCTAAATTTGCATATAATAAACTTGTTACTGCAATTATATGATGCATATTTTCATTAAATTTAACAAATTTTACTGCAATAATTTCACAACTGAGTTGAATTTGGGGGTTATTTTCATCCCAATGTCTTGAACGTCAAGAAGGAAAAAATAAAATAAAAAAAAAACATTTTTTTTTAACTATCGTGCAACCAAAATCGTTTTTTATGCTTATTACATAGGAGTCAAGAAAAATCTAAATCTCGTAATTTTAGAAAAAAAATCCTTAACCCATATGAATTAACTTTTGCGCTGTAAATATAACCGTTTTCGGTCAAAAAATACTCGAGAAAAACTCCAAAAAACCAATAAAAATTGTCTAGATGTATTTGTTTTAAAATTTCGCTTAATAACAGAGATGCAAACCAAATGTTTTTTGAAAAAGGTTCGGTTTTGGTTCAGACAAAAAAATCGATTTAAAAAATTTATTTTAAAAAAGTAAAAAAAAAACAGAGAAAAATAACATTTCAGTCTTATTTAACAAAATAAAATAAACAATTCAAACTTTAGTACACCCAACTCTTTTTTTACACGGTAGATACGTTCCAACGAAATTCGTGTAAAAAAAAACCGTGTAAAAAAAGATATGCAGCACATATTAAAATTGAGGATGTGTTCCACAGCTTTAAAAAACCGTGTAAGATGAAAAAAAAGCTATATGTTGTCCTAAAAGCCGTGCAAAAAAAATATAATAAATTATAAAGAAAAACAAAATATAACTAATATTAATTTTTATTGAAAATTTATAAAATAAGTAACAAAAACAAAATATAATTCATAAAATTTTTATTATTAAAAAAAATATACATACATACGATAAAATAAGTAAAAAAAAGAATCATTAGTCCATAATTGAGGCTTTAAAAGCTAGAGTGGACCAACCCACATGTCGAAATCGTGATTTTTTTGTGTTTGAATCACTATTGCGAGTGAGTTTTTAGATAAAAATGTTTGGATGCACAAAAGAACATTTCAACATTGAGTAATAAAGTCCACAGAAATTTTTTTTTCCAAAAATTTACAGTTAATAATAGTACAAAAGTGGAAAAGCTTTAAAAACTCAATTATGTGGCTTGATCCACTCTAGCTTTTAACGCCTCAATTATAAAAAAAAAACAAATTAGAATAGAAATAAAAATATTATTTAGATTATTCATCGCTACTTGATATTAAGCGTGAACGTTTATTACTGACTTGACAAAAATCGCTTCCATTACTAGAGATGTCTAACACATCTGACGAGTTTGAATCCAATGAAGAGTATGGTTCATTATTAACGTTCACTGAATGCGCCCAATAACTCAATAATGCGCTTAATGCAATTTTAAATAGACAAATATAAAATCGACTATAAAAATTTCCCCAATTATATTTTATTTTTGTAACTACATGTAAAAAAATTTTCTTTAGACTTCGTGTTAGAACAAAAAATTCGTGGAAAAAATTTTTTTTTTCTTTTTGTGGACCGTGTTATTTCAAAATCGTGTAAAAAAATACCGTGTAAAAAAAGAGTTGGGTGTATATGGATGTGATATATCGTCAGCTTAACCCTAATCAGCTCAGGCTAATTTTGTCCTTAATCCACGCTGGCGGTGACTCACAGTCACCATGCCGGAAAAAAAGAATAATTTAATTTAAAAAAAAAATTGTGAGTTTGCATTTTTTAATTCAGTTAATAATATTTATTTATATATAATGTACATCATTCGTACTCTTTATAATTGTAGCATAAAATTGATTTTTAAGAATGTTTTTTTAACATTCGTAACAATCAAAGTCACCGAATGTGCGGATTAGAGTTAAAGTGAATTTGTGCGAAGTCCAAAATATGAAATTTTACAAAAGAGCAAAAAAGCCTTGTTAAATCTTTTTAATTTTCATTTAAAGAAAACTGAGTCTCATTAAAAGAAAACTAAGCTTCATTTAATTCTCAGTCAATTTTCAGTTTTCTTTAAATGAGAATTAAAATTATTTAACAAGGTTTTTAGCTCTTCCGTAAAATTTGATATTTTGGTCTTAGCACAAATATACTTTAAGCTGACGATATATCGATATATGGATTAACGTGCAGTTATTTGCTTATTTGCTATTTAAATTTATTAATAAGATATCTTCAAGCTGAACATCTTCAGTGTTGGCCCGTTTATCCGACAGCACGAACTTCAAAAAATTATATGGTCGATAATAAAAAAATGTCAATCCTAAATATTTAAATATAAACTGAACCGAACCGAACCAATAAAAAAAAATTTGGTTTTTGGTTCGGTTCAATCAGCTTGTTCAAAAATGGTTTGGTTTTGGTTTGGTTCGGCCATATTTTTTCAGAGAGGTTCGGTTTGTGGTTTGGTTTTGGTTCACTAAAATTTCAATGGTTCAGTGGTTTTTGGTTCGGTTCAAAAACCGGTTTGCATCTCTGCTTAATAAGAATATCTCCCTTAATAAGACGAATTCAGTAGTCTTTAATTAAAGAGTTGTGGCGGGATCATTTAAAAAAGTACTTTTTTTTCTAATACATAGAAAAGTGATGGGTTTTTAAAGGAAGCTATAAATTCAGATAAAATCATTTTTTATATAAACCATGAAAAGGTACCAGATTCATTTTTTATATAAACCATGAAAAGGTACCAGATTCATTTTTTATATAAACCATGAAAAGGTACCAGGGCTGTGGGACTAGAGTACTAAAAGAGTCAAAAAGGTACTAGATCTAGTACATATGTACTAAAGTCCGAACCCTGCATCAAACAGTAAATTTTTGCGGATGTATTGGTATCTCTTGACTATGATTCACAGATATTGTACTACTAGATCGCGGCACTCGAACAATTCCATAGCAAAAATATGGGACAGAGTGACTATGGTTGTCTCATTTTGTCTTCGAATTTTACTGATGTCAGACGTTCGAATCAACAAACTCAATAACACTTGAATTATATGTTTTACGTCGAACTCATAAGACTTATACTTATACACGGTTTAGGGAATTGCATATTAATGTATGTGGCAGCTCTGAATATTAACATGAATAATCGGTATAGGGATTGAATAATATTCCGTCGGGGACCTGCATAAGCATTTTTTTCCAGAATTTTAATTTCCCAGAATTACTAGCTTTGTCCCTTTTTTTCGTCATAGCTTTTTGACGTTTCAGTGGCCCATTGGAGATAGCAAATGGCTTGATCTAGTAGTAGGATATCTGTGCTATGATTACACACGGACTGAATAAACCGACTGCTTGGACCTCTTGTGATTACACGAGATAAACTGAACCCCACACTGACAAGTGGAACAAATGAAAACTGGGCCATTTTTATTTCAGCAACATCGTGGTCAGTGATAATTTATCGGAATTTCGTAGGCTCGTGGAGCCAAATTAAATTTATTAATAATTTATATAATATTACTGATTGTATAAAGACAATAAAAGGGCAGAATTTTTCATAAATAAATATAGCACACGTAAATAAAAACTATTCGAGATGCGAACGGTTTGGCGTCTACAAACCGAATGATTTTTTCGAAACAAGTGGGAATAGGTAGCCAATCACACGTCGTTCCTATTACACTCGAACTGAAATTTTTAGTTTTCGTTCGTCTTTTCGTATCATCATTCCCACTTCGTCTTTTGCCCAACATTTCGTTAGAAGACTTCAAGTGTATACCAATTTGTTATATTAATATACCAATGTGATTGGGTGCGTTCAAGGCGTTGCTGTAGTTCAGAAAATGACAATCGTACAAAATCGTACGCGCTTGACATTTAAAAGATTCTTTTGTATTGGCTGGCTCATATTTAATTTCGTTAGAAGCTTTTTACAATTAATATGTATAATACAATTTTTTGGTTGATTCATGTATTTTACAAAAAATAGTAGCAGATTTCATATGCACATGTTTCGTTCTCCATCCCTGGTTGGGAACGAAATTGTTTCGATTTGAGTTTTCGCACCTTGTTCAAAAGCGGTTTGCGGATTTCGCATAAAAATGAATTAAAGCCTCGAGGGATGGCTTCTGGTTACGATGCACACACCCATATAAGTATGTATTTCATTAGCAAGAGAACGATATTTCGTTCCCAGCATTAAAGTTCTGTTCTCAAAGAACGTAAAAACAAAACGCAAATCTAAAGATCTTAATGCCTGGAGCCCAATGAACGCAACGCGAACGCAGAAACTGTCACTTACATGTTTGTTCCATAGAAATCATTTGAAGTGAGCACAGTGAACGCATTGAACGCACCTACAACGCAAAAGTTTGCAAACTTCTAACTTTGCCGCAGAATTCTGCGTTGACAGTTCATAAAGTGAGGTTGGGAAATGCCGTTCGAGGAAAAATTGCTAGCCTTAGTGCAATAACAAACAAATGACAAAAATAAAGGCCAATAGAGCAAATTATCGCTTCAAAATTATCCATTTTTGTAATTTTGCCAATTTTATACCACTTTATATTATGTCACTTGTACTACTTCACGAGACGCCATTGGGCTCTGCCGCTGAAATGTTACGCTGCGTGACAGTTTCTGCGTTTTAGTTGCGTTCGCGTTGCGTTCATTGGGCTCCAGAGGTAAGAGTAGGAGCGTAAAAACCATAATTTCATTCTCGTTCTAAGCAGCATTTTATTGAAAAGCCGAAATTCGTTTCCTAGAGAGTGATTTTTATTTTCTGTTGATTTCGATTTCAATTACTCCTTGGGAGAGGAACGAAAAAATGAAACCGAAAAATGGAATCTCCACATTAATTGCTTTAAAAACAACAACAACGTAAACACAAGTCAACAGCAGGGTTGGGACTTGAGGATGTGTAAAAGGTACTATTTTTGCCCAAAAAGGGTACTAGATTGAGATAATGTGGTACTAGATTTTTTTTAACTGTCGTGCAACCAAAATCGTTTTTTATGCTTATTACATAGGAGTCAAGAAAAATCTAAATCTCGTAATTTTAGAAAAAAAATCCTTGACCCATATGGATTGACTTTTGCGCTGTAAATATAACCGTTCTCGGTCAAAAAATACTCTAGAAAAACTCCAAAAACCAATAAAAATTGTCTAGATGTATTTGTTTTAAATTTTTGCTTTTATTTCAACATTAAATTTTTGTATAAACTCCATCTAAAAACTTAAATTTCTAGAAGCAGTTTGAGCTATTGCTATATAAATCATTCCAGAATCCGTCGTAGCTACAATTTTCGGAGAATTCGTGAAAATGGTATTCCACGATCCGAAGGAATTAAATTAATTTCGAAAACATTACGAATCGGAATATCTGGTATCATAGAATCCGACGGAATCGATCTTTTGACAGCTAAACCTACGAAAAATTTTCGCTTCGTAGATCGAGTAGCAACTTCATTTTCTTATTATTTTAGCTCAATTTATGGCCTGAATTGTACAACAAAAATCAATTTTAACATTTTTATTTGTTTATTTATTTATTTATTTATTACAAATTTCATCAAAATACTGATTACTGATTAATATTATTTACAATAACATATTTAAAGCTTTACTCTTCAGAAACTCCAAGCTATTGTTAAAATCAATATTTTCAAATTTTATTTAGTATTATTTAGTATAAGTGTAACTTTTAACAAATTAAGAGGAATTATTTTAGAAAAAAGAGCAATGTGAGTATTCTTAAGTATCCGTTATTTGTTGTCATTTTCGTTTCACTATTAAAGTCCTTTGCTTCGATAAATCTTCTTCCAGACACAAAATTGCAAACGCTGCAGAATCCATTATTAATAACAATTTTTAATTTTAAGTCAAGAAAGTGACATTTGTCACGAAACTATTCCATGTCAAAAATCTATTCCTTATGAGTTTTGCATAGGGACCTTTTTACAAAGACATTCATTTTTCGAAATTAGATTTTAATCAGGCACAACTAAGTTCAATTCCGTTCGGATCGTGGAACACTGATTTCTTCGTATTCGTAACGTAGTTAGCTCTTCGTAATAAAGCTACGACGGATTCTGTAATCGGGCCGCATATTTCCATGGCCTACGATTGATTTTCATATCTCCCTTAATAAGACGAATTCAGTTAGTCTTTAATTAAAGAGTTGTGGCGGGATCATTTAAAAAAAATATTTTTTTTATAATACATAGAAAAGTGATGTCTTTTTAAAGGGAGCTATAAATTTAGATAAAATCATATTTTATATAAACCATGAAAAGGTACCAGATTCATGGGCTGTGGTACTAGGGTACTAAATGAGTCAAAAAGGTACTAGATCTAGTACATAGGTACTAAAGTCCCAACCCTGGTCAACAGTAACAAAACGACCCGCTCATTTATTTCGCTTCCATTCATCTTGCTTTATGTTTTCAATTCTCTTCTCAATATCGCCGGCTGGGATTCTTCGAATTACCCCATCCTCGTGGTTATTTTGCAGTACTAAAGAGCCAGAAAAGAGAGAATTTTGTAGTTAAAATTATACCCGCCTACGATATTGCGAATTATAGAATTGAGAGCTAAAATTAACTATTTTAGTAATACTCATGACTCCACATTATAAAATAGTTAAAGTTACTATCTTTTCTCTAAGTGAACATTCAATGTTGGCAAAAATGGTGCCAACTTTGAATGTTGTAAAAACATACCACGCATGTGAATTTACACACCAAGTGTAAAATTACAATACGAAGTGTAAAACGAAATTACACATTTGTTATGTAAAATCGCAAAATATAGTGTTGTAAAATCACAGTTTTCATTAAAGTAAAATTCACAATTGTTGTTTAGTTTTACAACATCAGTGATGTAAAATACTCTATGGTTTTTTCCCTGAAAAAAAAGGAGAATTTTCATTTTTGCTAAGAAATTTCTTCCACATGCCAAGCATTTATCAGAACACCTTTAACATTGCAATTACGATTTAAGTCGAAGCAGATGTATCAGTTTAAGGGATTTGTCCACCTATGGTAGGTGTCCGTAAAATGAACTATCACTGAAAAAAATGAACTTATGCCTGAAAGCAAAACTTTAAATTAAAAATACTGGATTTTAAAATGGGCGAAGTAAAACAAAGTGGTAAATTTATAATGAAATTAACAATTTAATAAATCAATTAAAAGAACAATTATTATAACAATTTAATCAAACTTAGATTAATATAAACAATAAAACTTGCTATTAATAATTGAAGAGAATGTATATCGTTGATAGCACGATTAAAGTATCGTTTATTATCGGAAAGTATTCCTTATAATAAACGATTTTTTAATAAATTGAAATATTTGTTTATTATTGGAAAGTATTCCATATAATAAACAAATCAAATAATACAAACGAATGTATTCGATACGAGAAAAACCCTAATACAATTATATGTAATTGTACGCGAGAAAAACCCTAATAATAGAAAAGTGGATCGTTTATAGTCGGAAAATATTCCTTACAATAAACGATTCAACTACAATCAGAATATTTGCTTATTATCGGAAAGTGTTCCTTATAATAAACAAACAAACTGAATGTTTGTCCCTAAGAATTCTTTTAAGACCTTACCTTCAGCCGAAAGAATTCCTGAGCTGTCGCATTACACGCGCTTTTATATGATTTTTTTTTGACTTATTTCGGTTACTTAGATTAAACTTAAATTTAATTTGACAAATAATGTTAAATTAATGTACATTAATATTTAAAATGACTAAACATCAGTGTTGGGGCCAGATAATTATTTTTTTATCTAGATAAAGATAAAGATAAATGCTCGTAATGTTTATCTAGATAAGATAATAGATAATGAAAATATGAAAGATAATAGATAAGATAAGATAAAAAGCCAAATTATCTAGATAATTTTTAGATAAATATTTATTTTGACATTGCACAAAATTCAAAATTACGTACTAAAAAAATAGCACAAAATTTTTTGCTTTTCTTGATTTCCAATTTAAATATAATAAGAAACGAAATAATAATAAAAGAAAACGGATAAGAAACGTTATCGTAACGTAACGAAATAACGAAATGATTTTCGGGCTTTTTCTTCAAAATTACGTTATAATGAACGTTATAGAAATTCAATTCCGTTACCATAACGAAAAACGAAAAAAATATTACGTTTTTTCGTTGTTTATTAGTATTTCCTTGTTTTGTTCAGTATTATTTTTTGTGAAATTTCCCACAAAAGTTCATCAAGTATAACCCCACAGACATAAAATATAATCAAAAATATTGGAGTAGTGTTTTTAATCGTATTTTGATTCTAAATCGGATTTTGTTTTGGCCAGATTCACTCTATTTCTGGAGATACAAAAATGGAAATCTTCTAAGCAAGTTTTTTGGTAGCGAAAAGATTTTCTTTTTAGTAACTCCAGAAGTAGAGCGAAATTCTATAAAAAAATTCTATATCTTTGATATCAAAATCACGCTTTTGTGGAGACAGTTTTTTTAATGAACAAAACTTTTGTGTGATTTTTTGTCTTTTGTATTTTTTATTGATTTTTTAACTTAATAATCACATGTTTTTATTTGTATTTTCTTTTTGCTGAGTTTTATTATTTGTTATACAATTTATTTTTATGGAAACTGAACTGAATTACTTTGTGATAAACTATTATTACAGTGCGTTTTTTTGTTTTCAGTTTCAATACAATGTGTAACGGAATAATAACATTATAACGTAACGAAATTAAGTTTTTTATCGATACAAAACGAAATAACGTCACGAAATATAAGTTTAATTTTGCTACGTTATGATTTTTTATTTCGTTCATAGCCCGGTTTACACTTGGCAACAGTTACTGGCAGAACTTTTTTTTATGGACAAGAGAAGAGAGGCGAGGGAAAGAGTGACACTTTGCTTCCTTGTCCGTAAACAAAAATTGTTGCCAAGTATAAAACTGTTCCTAAAAAAAGTTTTTAGGTTTTCAAAAGTATGCAGAAAACAATTTCGTTTCAGCATTTTTTCAGATTTAATTTTTTGATTTTCGGTGGTAACGATTATCTCTAGATAAATGGGATTTTCCTTTATCTAGATAAGATAAAGATAACTTTTTTGGGGTGTTATCTAGATAAGATAAAGATAACATTTTTTTTTATCTAGATGATTATCTAGATAATTATTATCTAGATAACCCCAACACTGCTAAACATAAATTAATGACTAAATATAAAACTAAATAGAAATTTTAAAATTGAAAATTATATTGCGAGTGGTCGGAACACTATACATTTTTTTTCAAACAAGTAAATTAACAGCAATGTGGGAAAAAGTATGCTTCTAAATTAAAACCCCGGAGTTAGTTAGTAATTATATTTAAATTGGAATTAACAAAGATTAGTTTTAACAATTATCGTCTTTTGAATTTCGTCGTGCGTCGTTTTTAAAATTCCGTCGTCAACTGAACTTGTTTTATTCTCCTCGCCTCCTCAGGTCCGAAAAATAATACCGGCCTACTTCGATTCCCACAGCAATGGAACCGTACTTTTTTATTTTCTTTTTTATTTTTATTAAGAGATTTCTATACTCGTGTCCATCTCGTTGAAGTTCACTATGCTGAATTATCCATACCACTTTGGATCCCTTCTACTTCTTCAACTTTAGTATTATCAGGGTTTTAAAATTACAACAAAGAACTGATTTTCATGCTCAAGTTTTGTAATTTCACAACAAAAATTTTATTTCACAATATTTTTTTGTGATTGCAAAAAATTAAAGAATATAATTTGTAATTTTTACATTCTTTTTGTGATTACAAATTTTAAACTTGCAATTTACATACAAAGAGTAATTTTACAACAAAAATGTTGTGAAAATTTCCATCTTTTTTAACTGTGCAGTCTAAAATCCGGTGACAGAATTCGGGCAAATCTGATCGGAATCCGATGAAAATGGCAACACTGAGTACAAGTAATATTTTTCATTTTAAACGATTTTCCTGTTTTCAAATATGCACTGTGAAATTGTGAAAGTTAATTTTTGTATCATATCTCACCCTCTTGGTATATAAAAGGTAGAAATGTGTACCTTATGTGAGTGATAAATGAAAAGTTTTTGGATTCGACAAACCGTTTCATATAGAAAATCAGGTAAAAATTTTAAATTTGCTCACAAGAGAATATTAAAGGACACTAATTGCATTTCAATACACATTTAAGGCGTAATTCACGCATGATAGTTTACAGGGTTTTTTTGTTGCCATTAAACACTCCAAGGACATTACGGGGACTTTTCGTTTGAGTTGAATGTTTGTTAATCTGTTTTTAGCTTACTAAATTTTCGATTTAAACTACTTTAGTTAAGCAGTTTCATGGCCTCAATTTTACCATTTATGCAAATTTCACTGAAACTCACATTTATTTTCAGGAAACACAAATTCTCAACAACTATTTTTATGTTGACATTTTAAGTTTTCTGCAAATAAATATGGAAATGTTAGAACAGTAAAATACGACATAAATTTATTTTCATATTTTGTATTCCTGCTTAACATAAGATATTTCGGAAATTCCTAACCATTTTTATTACGTGGCGTAAATGTTTCGGGGAATTATCTTTAGAATCTCTTTTGCATTTGTCAAAACTTTTTTGTTGTTGTTTTAGAATAATAATAATAATTCTAAAACAACAACAAAAAAGATTTGACAAATGCTAAAGAGATTCTAAAGAGAAATGGTTAGGAATGAAATTTCGTAATATTTACAACTAATATTCATATTATGCCTAAATGAAAAAAAAAATCGGTGATTAATGGTCCTGCTCAGAGATGTAAATAGGCAGGTACAACAGGTGCAGCGGTACATGGCCTAGTGTACAGCTGGGCTCAGAAATCGATCTTCCTGTCCATTAAGTTAGCCCCCGCCACCATGAGTTTCAAATTTTCAACTATTCCTGAATTTAGTGTCGTGGTCCTAATTTAGTTGCTCCTGCCGTTAGTAGAAAAAAGGAAAAAAAGTGGGTTGGTCTAGCTTAACGTTAAGCTAGCCCATCCCAATCAAAAAACTACATTTAGAGCAATCGTACCAACCCAAATAATATTCTAGAATTTAGTTGCTCTGAATATAAAAAAACGTCAAAACCAATCACAGATTTTTTTACAGACATTTCTCATTTTGGCAAGCATTTGTTAATTTAAACTAGCAATAAAACCACAGAAAAAAAATTAGTTCCTCGGGAGTGTAAGTATATGAGCTCTATTACGCTGGAACACAAAAGTAGCACACAAGTAAATTCTCTTCCACAAGCTTTGCCGCTTTTTTACAGCTATTTACTGCTCAAAAAAAATTTGCCGCTGCAGCCGTTTTCGAGAAATTTGCTGTGTAAAAATGGAAAATGTACTGCTAATTTACCGCTTTTTACTGCGCAAGAATTAAATTTGCTGCTCCAGCCGATTTCGAGATATTTGCTGTTTTCCATCTTCAGATTGAATGCAGCCACTACAATTCCAGTAGGTCAAAGACAGGATTAGTTGATTTGAGATTCTTCAACTAGATTTCGATATGTATACTCCCATGTTGCAAACTTCATGCGAAATAAGTGCGAAGAAAAAAATTGAACATAATATGTATAATTTAATAAAGATATGATCTGAGGGCTCATATTTTTAATTCGGCCGCTTCAAGATTTCCCCACTTATTGTGTTAGTCAATCATAATCTGTTCAGACTCAGAACTTACAACAATATGTTAACATGCAAACACATTTTTATTCATCCCAATCAAATAGGGGTTAGATATTATTGCACTCCCAATTACATTATAATTTTCCAAAATTTCCCTTGTCGGGGAACATAATTATAATTGGAAAACTAAACGTAATACTAATTCAAATTCATCGTGACTAATAATTATTATAGTACTCCCAAGGATAGTCAGAAATCGAGACTATCACTAAAATCGTTAATTCCAATCGCAAAATAGTTCATTTCAATTGAAAAAATAGTCAATTTAATTACAAAAGAGAAAATTTTACTACTAAGAGTAGTTAAATTCCATATAAAAATTGTCGGTTTTGGTTATTTTTGTAAATGAAATTAACTATTTTAGTAATAGTCACGATTCCCTATTATGAAATAGTAAAATTTACTATCTTTTCTCTGTGTGTATAAACTAAAGTAAGTTGAAAATATTGAGAGAAATTTTTTCACTTATTTCACGAAAATCATGAAAAAGTATTGCGTGTTTGAACTAAAATGAATATATGTAGATATTGCCACATTCTGGTATTTTAACCTACGTTTGAATATGTCCTGTCTTCTTTGAAAAATCTGTCCCAGATAAAATTGTAAGAAAAATCAAACGTTTGTTATCTCACGTTCGCTGAATTGCAGAGTTTTCTGAGTTGCAGTTCGATAAAAAAAGTATTAAAGAAAGGCACACAACAGCGTGAATAAATATAGCTTTAGTCGATACAAAACTGATAACACAACTCGACTAATTTCAAAAAAATTTCATCCTTCGGTGCATTAATCCTGAACAAATTTCCAGCGCTGAAAAATAGCGATCAGGATGGATGCAATTGATGGGAGAAGACGCTTAGCCAAAATTTTGTGTGAATATTTTATTTAATTGCGGCTAAGCGTAATTGTAGTTCTTGGCTAAAACTAGATGGATGATAACTCTACAAAACCTCCTGATCTCATGTCGGTCAAAAATATTATAAAAGTTAACTTTGTCGCCGAGAGAACTATTTAGTTAATTTAACTTTTTATTTGTAGTTGATAAATAGTTAAAATATCAAATTGAATAAAAGCCACTTTTTTGCGTACTTAAATAAAAACATAACAAAAGCTATAATTGCCAATCTGGCAATTATTGAAAACCCGTATGGTGATTTAAGTGAACGGCGAACAGTTGTATTAAAATTCCACTTTCAAGTCAAATTTTCCAATAAGATTTTGTAAAATTTATTCCAATCGGATTTTGATGTATGGGAGTTTTATGTAGAATCATATCCTAAATAACTTTTGTTCTTGCACTTTTTTGATAAGGTGCATCGTTTTTGAGATATTCGCAAAAATCGTTTTAGTTCGTATGGGGGGTACCCCTCCTAATGGTCAATTTTTGCTCATGAACGAACTTGGCCTCTCATTTTACGAAAAACGGATCTGCGCAAAATTCCAAGTCTCTAGCTCAATCCGTGCGCCCGCAATCCGCACCACAGACGGACGGACGGACAGACGGACAGACGGACAGACGGACAGACGGACAGACGGACAGACGGACAGACGGACAGACGGACGGACAGAGGGACAGACGGACAGACGGACAGATGGATAGACGGACAGATGGACAGACGGACAGACGGACAGACGGACAGACGGACGGACGGACATACTAAATTCAACTTTTTTTTATCATTCTAAACACACTGGTGTGATTCATTTTTTGTGTGATGACGGGATCTTGGGGTTACAAACGGTAAGCCAAATCTAATATACCCTTTGGTTTCACCATACGGGTATAATAAAGACATAACTTTTTTAACACGATTATTTTAATACAATTTGATACAAATACATATGGCGAAAATTACATTAAGTCAAGGAAAAATTATATTCTACGGCGCATATTAACAATTGTAGGATTTCTTGATCTTCCTCGTCATTTAATTCATCTTTTACATTTGTCCATTTAGAACGTAGAGAAGCCAAAAATGGATCTGACGATAGAAGTAATATATTCATCAAATCTTCATTTTAGTTGATTCTATCGTTTTTTCTAGTGTTGGTTAGTCTAAAATGCCTGTAGTAGGGATGTCAAAAAAGAACCGGTTAAACCGGTTACCCGGTGTTTTTGCTTCGGTTAACCGGTTTTTTTCGGTGTTTTTTGCACGGTTATACCAGGTGTTTTTATTAAAGCCAAAAACCGTTGAAAAAATCCGATCATTTTTTTTGTACGGAAAAACAATTTTAAACCAATTTTCGTGCAACTGATTTGTTATAAACACTTCTTCTTAGGCACTCTAAACCAAATACAATATTATATTGTGCCATTTATGGCCTCTTAATGGATTATATGGCACTTCACGTCTTTTGTTTGTATTATAGTGTATTTGTTGTGTCTAAGACCTAACCTACCCAATTTGAACAAACCGGTTTTTCGGTGTTTTAATAACAGTTTTTTTGGACCCGGTTAAACCGGCCCGGTTTAAACCGAAGTCTTAAAAACCGGCTTAACAGAAAACTGATTTAACCGAAAACCGTTTTTTTTCAAAAATTTGACATCCCTAGTCTGTAGTCTTTATTTCTCGATTCCTGAGCTTCTTCTGAAAGCTCCCTAAGTGGTAAAATGCTTTTTTCAATTATTAGCTTGCCATGGAAAAGCACTTTATGCCTTGTTGCAGACATATTTCTCCAATTGTAATGTCTATTATACAAATCAGCTGTGGACTTGGCATATGATTCGAATTTATCTGGATTTATTGCCTGCTTCCTTGACAGCACCGATAATATAACTTTCAATTGTCGAATCAATGTCTCGTCCACTTTAGTAATATCAGCAGTAATTTTTGGATTCTCGAAAATCGCCTTGCGGAATCGCACTTTTATAATAGTTTATTTTTCACAAAGTAATTCAGTTCAGTTTCCATAAAAAAAATTGTATAAAAAAGGAATAAAACTTACAAAAAGAAAATACAAATAAATATAAAAAAAAACTAAAATAGTGATTCTTAAGCGAGAACTCCAATTGGGCTGAGGCAGCAGCAGAGGCAGAAGCAGAACTTTAGAACACATAGCGTCTTATGCAGCAGCAGAGCTCCAATAAAGCAGCAGCAGAGGCAGTGGCAGAAGCAGAAACACATTTTAGCTCTAATCTCTAAATTTCTGCTTTCAATTTAACCTCACAGATCGTTGTTGATATTTTTTGCATATATGGACGGAAGTAAATATTTGTAATACTTGAAATGGAGGAGAAATGAATTGAATACTTAAAAAACAATGAAATATTATAGGACAAATCATGCCGCGAATATAAATACGTACAACGTTTTGACAGGTTTCTGCTATTTTCGTCAGAATTCAAATTTCATTGTGGGACAGAAAGCAGATTCTGCTTCTGCCACTGCTACTGCTTCTGCCTCTGCTGCTGCCTCTGCCCAATTGGAGTTCTCGCTTAAAGTTAAAAAAAAAACAAACTTGAAAGAAAAAAATCGAAAAATTTTGTTCATTAAAAAAATTGCCCCACAAACAAAACATTTTTTGTGTCAATATCAAAGATATTGAATTTTAGGCTATTTTGATATGGCTGATTCTGAGTCGGACGTCTGTCTGTATGTCCGGATTTGGCTCGAAAACCACTGGACCGATTTTGATGCGATTTTTTTCTATATGTTGCTTAGAATTCTGGTCAGGTTATAGGTGTAGCGGAACTCACCTAAATTGAACAAGTTTATCCGGCTTGAAGAACCCGGAATATTAATACAAATTATGGTGAATCCACTTTGATGTTGTCTTTTGTTTATTGTTGTCTTTTGTTGGGTGGTTAAATTTTAAGGGCCGATGTTGAATGTGAACCACACCTAAACGTCAAGTTTTTTTCTGCATTTCATTTGACATTTCTCAATTTCAGACTAACTCAATTTGAACCATGGAAAGATACACAATCGAGCAACGCGTTAAAGTTATTCAGGCTTATTATGAAAATGGGCGTTCAAATCAAAATGCATATCGTGCACTTCGTGATTTTTTCGGTCAATTTAATCGTCCAAATGTGCGTACAATCGGAAAAATCGTGCAAAAATTTGAGCAAACCGGGTCTGTAGGAGATGTGAAAACACCAGTGCATGCTCGTACAGCTCGTACTGCAGAAAATATTGCTGCTGTTCGCGATAGTGTGGCTGAAGAGCCGTCCACCTCAACTCGTCGTCGTGCCCAACAATTGCACCTCCCACGCTCGTCGTTGATGAACATTATGCATAAAGACTTGCATTTACACGCTTACAAGGTGCAATTGACTCAAGAACTAAAGCCTCTTGACCATTTCAAGCGTCGTCAATGGTCAGAATGGTGGCAAGAAATGGCAACAGTGGATGATCAATTTTCGAAGAAAATCATCTTCAGTGATGAGGCACATTTTCACCTCAGTGGATTCGTCAATAAGCAGAACAGCCGCATTTGGGCGAATGATAATCCAAGAGTGATTGTCGAAAAACCAATGCACCCACAAAGAGTGACTGTTTGGTGCGGTTTATGGGCTGGCGGCACGAAGTGCACGATATGCATTTTGATTTGAACGCCCATTTTCATAATAAGCCTGAATAACTTTAACGCGTTGCTCGATTGTGTATCTTTCCATGGTTCAAATTGAGTTAGTCTGAAATTGAGAAATGTCAAATGAAATGCAGAAAAAAACTTGACGTTTAGGTGTGGTTCACATTCAACATCGGCCCTTAAAATTTAACCACCCTTTATAATAATTCTTGATACAAATATTTTTAATGTTTTTTGTCTCAACCAAAAACTCAACCAAATTTTGTTAAAACGAAACAAAAATGATGATTCACTTTTTCTTCAGTATTGCCACAGTGGCTTTTTATTTTTCTTCGACACCCATCAAACAAAAACCCCCAACAATAGGCTATGTATTATTTTGTTACAGTCACCCCGTTTTTCCCCCACAATGATCCTCACCCCAAAACGTTTTCAATCAACAAAATAATTAGCTGTAAATTTGTACAGGAGTACTATATACTCCGACATTATTGATTAGCTTTGTGGTTGACAAATATTCTTTTCCTCTCTGACCCCCCTCATCCGACATCTCCTAAATTATTGAATGTATTTTGATGCGGTTTTCACTATTAGACCATGCGAGACGGTACGTTAAATGGGTGCAAAAAAACCGGTTTTGAGGAAAAGACGCTCTCGGGAATTATCGGGGAAATACTCCTCGAAAAATGGCACCGCAACAGAGCAAAAGCACGCACACATAAAAGACAAACCGGTTTGATCAAAAAATTCTGAGCTCTACACACATTGAAATGGCACGTGTGGTTACACAGCCAGAGCAAAAGATACTCCACGTATGGTGCCGCAGTAATCCTGAAAATAAACCATTTCACGTTTGCGATAACACGTAGCGTCTCGCATCGCGTATTGGGTATGTCGTTTATCAGGGAAAATTTTTACCAACTAAATCTAAACCCATTCCATTCCCGCAAACTCCGTTTCCTTCTATCTTCTAAACTGAATGAATTTTGATACAGGTTTTTTAAGACCGATGTCCTCTCTCTAGGAAAAATGTCTGCGGATATTTGGGTATAAGGGGAGATACCTCCTCGCAAATCGGGCGAGAAATCAATTTTGTTAAACATGAGTTTGACTTACAGCTTGCTATGGTTTTTTGTCAGTTTAAACTCTTGATTGAAGAGTTGTCTTCACCTGGTTTAGGAGACTTGAAACAGAAACTTCTGTGCCAATGAAGGTTCTATCTCAATTAGATCAAAAATTTTCGCGAAAAAAATTAATATGACAAGATATGGAAAAAGGGTCCTTAACCTATTATTTGATAAATGGGAAACTTATCGAATATCCTTAGATATTAAAAACACGTGTAACTTGGTTTTTTGAGCATTATAACATATATGAATGCGAACAGAATCGGAGGCCGGCACATGAAACAGGTCCCATGTTAGTTGCGTGTCAGTTATCTGATTAAGTTATTAACAAAACGATAGTATTTTCTCTCTGAATGTGAATAAATTTTCAAGACGTAAAAATATGCTATATTTAGAAAAGAATGAAAACTTAAAAGATGGTAATTTCATAAATTGCCATCATTCCTCTTTATCGATTATATTTTTTTTCCTTTGTTTTGGTGTTGAACATATTTTCAATGCTTCGTGAACATAACAGTTATGATCATGTTAGGAGTAAAAATTTGTTCATAATTATGTCTTTATTGATATACAGTGTGACCTCGGTAATCGCAACTATAGTAGACAGAGCCTGTTGCAATAACCGAGTCAGTTGCGTTAACCGAGTCACAACATTATCTGTCAACAAGGGAAACATAAGTTCTTAAACAATATAACAGCTCCAAAAATAGGGTAAAACCTCTACAATTTGTAACGTAGTTTTTACACTGCAAAATTATTTACAATACTAAATAAATAGTAAATACTGCAAAAGTATTTACACCAAGTTTTTAATACATCAAAGTTCAGTCGGATTAGCCTCAAAACAATTAACTGGAATATTATGATCCAATTCAAAAATTCCACTTTGAGAGTTTATAATCTCGCCATACACAAATTGTACGATTGCCTGCCAATTTTAGTTTTCGTGTGTTTTTTTGTTGGCCCAGATTTGTTTTGTAACAGCCATTCTTTAATAAATAAAAACAAGGAACAGAGAATAAAGTCAATAAAAGATTTCCTGTAACTATTTTTTATCTTTTTTTGGCCGAAACAGTATCAGATTATAAAAAAGTTGCGTTAATCGAGTCAACCTTATTTGGAAGTTGCGTTTATTGAGTCAACAGTGTAAAATTTTAGGTGTTGCGTTAACCGAGGAGTTGCGTTCTTCGAGGGTTGCGTTTACCAAGGTCACACTGTATTCACTATAAAAAAAGTAAAATTTAATTGATTGTTAAATAATTTTTTTGTGGTAGATATTGGAAATGATAGTTTGCTTAAACGAATTAATAATTGAATCGACATTTTGGGTCACTATAAATAGGGAATGTTGAATTGAAAATTGTGTAGTTGTCATCTTGTCAAAGCCCAAAAAGTTTAAAGGTAGTTGTTACCATTAACTTTCACTGTATGTTATTCCACCTTAGCACAGCCATATAACATAAATCTTTTCTATACATTGTCTATTAAGTTGCTTTGTTGCAATCGCTGCACGCTTATATTTCCGAAACTATGCAACCTAGGAAGATGAAATTTTTCCACCTTGCGCAGTTGCAGTGACAGTACAATATTTACACTACTTCGTCGCTGTGAAGACAATGGAAGGTCCTGTAAGGATAACATGATTATCCTTTTCCTCAAATTTCCCAAAAAAATCTCATCTAGGGATTTTTGTGGTCGCTGAATCCAATTGTGTAGTCAGAAAGTTGGGAAGGATATCTCACAGGCAAGGATATATATTCGTAGACTAGAAAGTATATATAAATGTATCCCTGTAAACCAGCTTTTAAACCAAAGTGGTGTAAATTACTATTTAAAACTTTCGTGAAGCTGAAACGAAAAGTTAATTAAATGAAGAATAAAGACTATAAAATGCTCTACATTTTTGCCTTTCACCGTAAATAGTTATCTCTTACTCTTCTTACTCTTCTCGAGATATCTCGATATCTCGAGATATAGGTGCAGCGATATATCCTACACCGACGGACCATGTTTAGGTCTTTTCATTCGCTACTCCAAAGCTTATGGGCGAGGGACGAGGTGGGAACGATTCCTAACGTCGTTCCCACTGCATTTTGCATCCACAAACTTTGGAGTAACGAATGAAAAAATGTCATTTCCCCTTCATACCAAGTCTATCGGAGAGCAATCAAGTAAATATGGCAATAAATACTACGGGGAATGTGTTGGCATTAGGATGCAACATCGTTTAGGAAACATCGATATATCGAAAATCGATGTTTTTTTAAGCAGACATCGCTGTCAAAAAACATCGGATCGAAAACGTCGACGTTTTCTCGATGTTTTGAAAAAGTTGAATATAATAATAAAGAACGATGCACGATTTTGGCCCCCTAAAGTAACTTTTGAATCAATGTAGTTTTCACTTTGGTTGGGCACTTTTTGGAAAGGGCACAGTCTTTAGTTTGATCCATATATGGCCTCAAGAGCCACCGGATTGCAGGGGGATGGTGATGGATTAACGAACTTTCTCCATGATTTCTGTGAAAAATTACGCTATTTCTTGCATGGTTTTTTAGCCACCTGGCTGATACAATTTACGACTACACTAACACACGACGAATGAAATTTAATTTATATTTTTTTTATTTTACAAAATCTGGAATATCTCGATAACGGCAAAAGATATCTATTTACTGTATAAGGCACAAATGCCGAGAATTTTAATATCTTTAATTCTTCCTTTATCTGGTTTTTTCTCAATACCGTTAGTTTGCAAGCAATTCGCAAAAATCTATTTTTTGCATTTCAATGAAAATATCTCAATAACGGTAACAGATAGCGTATGAGACAAAATTGATGGCAATACTATTCTCTTTAATTAAACTCATACATTGACCTACTAAAACCCGATATTTTCGAGATAATGGCGAAAAACTTTTGTTTTCAAATAACTGGCATATATCGATATCGGCTTCAGATACGGAGTTTTAGTGAAAGACATAAATGTGGGAAATTTTATTGTTTCCAACTTTTGTCATAAAAAACGGTTAGTTTCGGAGTAAATCGCCAAAAACGATAACAACATCGATGCCTCCATATATCGGCGTGTACATCATTATCGAGGTATTAAACGATACCTCAACGATATTTCGATATTTTGCAAACATCGATGTATCGCATGCCAAAGTTGACATGCGAGGGTTTGATCGAAAAATGTCTTACACGCTGGAGTTAATTTAATATTTTGTTGAATATTGAGTGCAGTTTTTTTTCTGCACCTCAATACTAGGGAATTGAAAGTTTTCTCACTGAATATTTCTTTCAATCCGCGCCACAGACAGACAGACAGACGGACAGACGGACAGACAGACGGACGGACATGCAAAATTAAACTTTTTTTTATCATTCTAAACCCACTGGTGTAATTCATTTTTTTGTGTGATGACGGGATCTTGGCGTTACAAACGGTAAGGCAAAGTTAATATACCCTTTGGCTTCACCATACGGGTATAAACACGAAAACCTAAAAACCGCAAACAATTGAATATTGTTCTGATTTTTTTTTTCGCAGAAGTACATTCAGGAGGGTTGTTCAAAAGTTTTTTTTCTTAGGGTTGTATCGTAAATAGTTTAGCTAAAAATCCGTTTGCTTGATATAACCCGTTTGCTTGTATACGCTTGATATACCCCCACCTTCCCCGACCACTATTATGACAACACAAAATACTGAGAGACATTGCTATTATATAAAAGTGGATTATTGTACTAGGAATTGAACTAGATCAAGCTCTTCTTAGTTTTCTGTATTTGTTTCTTTCTTATGTTTACAATTGAAGTCAAGATTTAAAGCTACATTATCTTAACTATAATTAGCACATTGCTAACGGGCATTTCAACATTATTTTATTTTGGTCCATTAACACCGATGTAGTTAATCGTCCATTTTTAACAACATTTTTGATAGCTATTGACTGTATTTTACAACAAATATTGGAAGTGTTTTTAAACAAACGTTTCGTAGTGTACAGGGATTTTTTTTTTAAATCTTATATTAGTTTGGTTTTTGATGCAAACTTGAGAACAAAAAATGCTTTTACCGTTATAAAGTTTCTTTTAGCACATGAAACTAAATGTAAAATGTACAACAGTAAGTGCCATTACTACTAGGTAAAAGCAATAAACCTCCGCAACATGGAGCTTAGAGTTCAACAAACTCTTTTTGGTTTTTCTTTAGAATGGATTCTATTGTGCTGCTGTAAATGTATAGATTTTAATTTGACCCAATTAGAACACCTAAGTAATTTTTATAGCAAAAAATTTGATAAATTCACGCATTTAGGGGCTCAACGCATAAATCGATCAAACTGGTCAATACATATATATTTCAATTACGCATCTGCTCCATATAACTCTGAACAAGCTTTTAAAATGTACTAAAAAATCCTACGTAATTTAAAAAAAACTTTTTTAGTGTACTTGAAAAGCTTGTTTTTTATTATTTTTTTTATAGTCTTTTGAGTTCCCTATTCCTTTTTCGAAATCCTTTCATTTAAGATCCCACACGGTGTGTACTTCGTTTGTTCAATTTTGTCAAAATAATGTCTGTCGTACGCCATTTTTATTTTTTTTGAGTTTCCAATACACGTTTATAATTTTTTTCCACAGCTCTGTCAGTTAAGACCCCACACTACTTTGTTTGTTCAATTTGGCCAAACTCTGTCTGTCGTCCGCAATTTTTTTTTGGTTTTTTGAGTTTCCAATACACTGAATTTGAATACAATAACTAAGGCATTTCCCTAGTAGATTTTGTTCATCAGTACTCTACACCAGTGCTGCGCAACCTTTATTTGCATACGGCACACCAATTTTTTTTTCTGGAAATCCGGGGCACACCACAAAAGAAAATATAAAAAAAATTGTGTATAAAATATTTATAATTAAAAAATTTAAAAAAAATCCTGAAAGAATTATTAAATAGCTATTTGAAATGTTTACCTAATATCATTTCCCGGCACACCAGTGTGCCGCGGCAAACTGGTTGCGGGGCACACTATCAAAGGAAAAACGCACACAATAACATGTTTTTTCAGTTGTGTTTAGCGAAAATGAGTTGGTGTGGGTATATACAGAATTATTTGTAAAAAAAAACTTTAAAGTAAATGCTTTTAACCGCTTTGAATTTGACTTCTGATGAGCATATGATGAGCCTTCGATGAGTGCTCATGTAATGCGACGAGGCGATGCGTTCGGCATCGATTCGTAACCCACTTCATTTGTTTCCGAAATTCGTTCGATATTACCGTTAACTCTGGAACTGAAATGCTTGAAAACGATTATTTATTTTCATTCTAAGTTAAAGTGCAATTGAAGACAGAAGGTTCAAATAATATGAGTTCATCAATTTTAGTATGCTTGAGTTCTTCCATTTTAGGTTTCAATTCTGGTGAATTCATCAAAATAATGAATTCATCAATTCTGGTATTCATGAGTTCATCAATTCTGGTATTGATGAGTTCATCAATTCTGGTATTCATGAGTTCATCAATTCTGGTATTGATGAGTTCATCAATTCTGGTATTGATGAGTTCATCAATTCTGGTATTGATGAGTTCATCAATTCTGGTATTGATGAGTTCATCAATTCTGGTATTCATGAGTTCATCAATACGCTTACTGATCAGGTAACCAATTCGGCTACCAATGAGTTTACCCATGAGCATCATCAATACGATACTCATCGAGAGACTCATGCAGAGCTCATCGAAAGACTCATTGCTACAAATGAGTATATAAGGGAGCAGTAATGATGAGTATATTTCCCAGGCCTAGAACAAAACTCATCATGAGTATCATCACTTCGCGATCATGAATTCATCGATGAACTCATCATGAACGATCTACTAGGGTTACCAGCAAAATTTGCGTCGTGGTATGTACTGTCGTAACTATACAGTCGTAACTGTACATTTATTTAGAAGTCCAAATTTCAAGTTTCTTTAAAAACAATTGAAGATAGGTATATATACTTTTTCACTTCAGGAACATGGTTACTTAATTTTAAATTGACAGTATATTTATTTTCCGTTAAAACTATTTTATTAAACAAAATGTGCACAATAAAAAAGAATCCAGTAATTCGAAAATTTCCGTGGTTCGAATTAGTTCCGGGTTCCGGATTTGAATTACCGAATCTCTGCTGTATTAACTGATTTCAATTATTGATTACTGTATTAACTGATTTCAGATAACAATGAATCAAATTTTTAAAGTTTTTCGCGCTCGTTTTCCTTTTTACACGTCCTATTGTCCACTCTCTAGATTATAGGCTATCTAATTTTGCCCTTCAAGATCTTTGCCTGGTTATAAGGAGAAACGTGACTGTACGAAATTTCAAGTTTCTAGCTCAACTCTGCCTTCACCATTTAACAAAATTTGGTGATCCTTACCTATTTTTTCGACAATTTATCTTATATTTCATATACGATAAATTGAACTAATACAGCTGAAAATATGTCAGCTTTACATAGGGAAAAGAGAAAATCTTTTTCTTTTTAAAATGGGGCATGATAGAAAAACTTTTGTTATTGCAATAAGAAACTTATTTGAAAAATAAAAAACTTATAAAAAAAAAGTGTGCTTTGTATTGTAAAATTTCTATGTCTTCCATAAATAATGTAATTTTAAAGCTACAGTAAAAAATGCGGTTTTTCAGGAAAGCATTCTTTTGATGAGCTCTGCCGGCATTTCATAAGAAAAAATACAAAAAAAAATCCAAGAAATTTTCAAATTGACGGGTTTGATAGATACAAATAAAAATATCAGTTGTGATTAACACAAAACTTTCCTTTGCAATATTTGTATGGGAGGTACCCATTATAGCTAGCATTACTTTTCCATAAGTTGATAGAAAACTACGATTTTTGTCTTATTTATTAAAAATTTCAAGCCACTAGGTCAACGCGTTCTCGGGTTATTTAAAATATGTACAACGGACAGACCGACCAACGGACAGAACGTACTGAGCAGAAATTTTCTATCTGCCCGCTTTCTCGAGTCGTTTTTAGTCATGAAAACAATACTTTCCCACTATAGAAGAGGAAAGTAAAAATTGATAGAAAAATGAATATTTTCAATACCTCAGCATAATGACACAACGTACAAATACGTGGGAAATAATGACAACCAAATTCTTATTGTATATTAATCAATATTTATTTCTCCGACTTTTACATAAATGCGACTTATCTACACGACAACGGGATTCGGACTCCTCCTTTCTCTTTTCTCAACGTCTTGCCAACTCTCATAAATGTAAAATCAAAATTTAAATAACCCTACATTCTCGGCTATCCCACGGGTGACATCGACCTCGATGTCAGTCTTCAATGGAAAACTCGGATTCCTCGTCTGTCTCCGGATCACTATCGAAACCATAGTCTTGAACCACGGATAGGGCTGCCATCATATCTCTTTTAAAGAGAACCTTATCTCTTTTTTTAACCCCATTCTTTTTCCTCTTTCTTTTTCCTTGCCAGTTCTCTTTAGTTCTCTTTTTTTCAGAAAACTCTTGGTTCATACTATGCGTAAAAAACCAAACAGATTTTTCCACGAAAATTCCATAATGAATTAAAATGATCACGTTATTTATTGTATAGTAGTACTCTACTCTACAATTTTCTGTGTGTAGTGCGAAACTGTACATTATAATTGTAACGTAAAGCTATTTATTGTATGCGCTAGCAAGAACAGTTTTTTCTCCCACGATCAACTGCTGTAAAAATTAAAACAAATCAAAATTGTGCGGTTAAGGAAATAGCCGGTTTTGACATTTGATATTGTAGTTTTGACATTTTCATTTTTTTTCGATAGATACGGAAAATAACAGGCACGAAAAATTACACTTTTTTGTAATAATTCTGTGCAGTCATTCTAAAGGCCCAACTATGATAGACATAAGAACGCATATGTAGCTGCATATGTCATTTCCAGAATAAGAAAGTCAGTGTTAATACCCACAATAGACATGTGTCAAGAGTGTTGCCACTTTCAAACCTTCGTTAAACATTCGTTAAGCATGAATAATTCGATACAAATGGAACTGGCATATGTAAATAGTAAACATAACCTAAAATTTTTCCAAAAAGGGACTCAAGCAGGACAACAGATAGTCAAAGACATTTGTGGTCATTCTCGTATGAATAAAAAATTGATCCGGATCAAGCCTTTTTATTTTTAAGAAGGTGACTACGTAGTATCTGTACGTTTTCCTGTCGCGATTGATGTCTCGTACATCACATGAACGCTTCTTTCTGTCGTATCCATCCAGTTCATCTTTTATATCACTTAATTCTTTTAAGCACTTCACAATTTCAAATATTTCTTTAATTTTTTTCAATTCACTCATTTTTAACTTCAACTTTGTCAGTTACTATCGAGAAGAATTTGACTTTACTTATGTCAGTCTATGCCTATTATGGTTAGCTTTTATGTTGACAGCTATGTATGTCAACATTCGTTGGGAATTTGACATTTACATATGCGTTCTTATGTCTATCATAGTTGGGCCTTAAGTTCTGTAATTTTCACATTCAAAAAAAGTTCTCTTTTAGTTCTCTTTTTTCATTTGGTTAATTTCCTATACAAGGTCTCTTTTTTTAACCCAAAGGTTCTCTTTTCACAAATAGGTTCCATGGCAGCCCTAACCACGGAGAATGGCTTCATGAAATCGGCGGCGGAAATGGTTTTCTTCGGACCTTCATGTTCTCCTATCTTTTCCACTGAATAACGATTATTTGGTAGTACAGATTCAATTCGGTAAGGACCAAGAAACTTAGAATGTGTTTTCAAACCCTTTCCAAATTGTGTCCTTTTGATAGCAACAACATCGCCAACTTCATATACTTTAGGTTTCTTCCTTTTTCTGTTGTACGACATTCGATTCTCTTCTTGTACTTTGCGAATATTGTTCTTGGCTTGCTCTCTTAACTCAGATCGTTCCCCCTTAAATATTTCCACGATCTCGTCATCGAGAATTCTGCGCAATGTGAGATCGTCCTTCAGATGCATTTTGCTTCCTACCAACAGCTCAAAAGGCGACGTTCCAATACCTATACTATAGGTCGAATTAACATGCTGCTGTACTCCAGTCGTAATCATGACGTGTTCAATTTTTTCCTCGTTACAAAACCTCCTAAAAATATTTGAAGAAAATGCAGTGCCCCGATCAGAAATTATCCGTCTAGGATTTCCGAAGATCACCGCTTGTCTCCTCAATCTGTCAATAACCTCGTCCGACGTTGTTGATTTTGTAGGATAGAGCCATAGAAACTTCGTAAAACCGTCGACTACAGCAAACAAGTGATTGCAGCTCTTCTTTATTGACGGCATTGGCCCCAAATGATCAACGTGGTAAATATCGAAGGGCTTTTCGCCTTTATCAATAGGATTTAGGAAACCCTCGCCTTGACCCTGTTTTTTCTCAGCTAGGATACACTTTACGCAGCTCGCAATGAATTTCTCAACTCTCTCCTTCATCTTTGTAAACCAAAATTCCTGCCTGATGAGATATTCTGTTTTTTTCCAACCAAAATGGTCACGTTCGTGTGCTTGCCGTATGACATCGTATTGCAAGGATTTAGGAACAACAATCAACTGGTCTCCGTCGTGGTCGTAGTACAGTACTCCTCGTCGCAAAATGAAGTTCTTCGCCGTATTGCACTTCACGTCGTCAACGATATTTTTAACATCTGGATCGGATTCCTGTGCCTTCCGTATCCTTGCCACCAAAACATCCTGATCCACTGTGTAGACGGACACTGGACTTCGACTGAGGGCGTCAACGTGTCTCATTGACGACCCGGGGCGATGCTCGACTACTGCTTGGAACTCGTCGATTAAGAGCGCCCATCGCACGACTCGCAAAGGGGATGTCTTTCTTTGCCATCGTAAGTGCAAATGCTCTACAGTCACTATTTTGAATGGGATTCCCAGCAAATATACTCGGAACTTCTTGAGCGATTTTATAACTGCCAAAATCTCCAATTCATTACTTGTATACCTCTGTTCAGCTTCTGTTGTTTTCCAGCTGGCAAAATACGTAGGATGTAACAGCCCATCTTCTGCGTCTTTCTGCAGCAATATAGCGCCCAGCCCATAGATTGACGCGTCTGTATGCAACTCAGTTTCGGCCGATGAACGATAAAGCTTGAGAACTGGTCCTTTGGTGAGCGCAGACTTTAGTTGCTCGAACGCGTTCAGTTCTTGTGACCCAAATTCAAACCGCATGCCATCCTTCAATAATGGATAATGGTCTTGCTATTGTTGCGAAATTCGGAAGAAATTTCTGAAAATAACCCACCAAGCCGAGAAACTGCTGAACCTGTTTTGTTGTTTTATTGGTTTTATTGGATACTTTGCGACTGCTTCTGTTTTCTTCTGCGACGGCCCGACGGTACCACCCTCGACTATGTGACCAAGAAACTCAACGCGGCGTACCAAAAAACTGCACTTACTCCATAAATGCGAAGATTGTTACTGGTTGCAACTTTTAGCACTCTCTTTAATCTTCTGAGACCTTCCTCCATTGTCTTTGCACAGACAACAAAATCGTCCAAGTAAACACCAACGATGTCTTCCGTTATTAATTCTCGAAATATCACCTTGATATGTCTCTGGAACACTGACGGGGAATTACACAATCTAAACGGTACTTTTAAAAATTCCCATTGACCGTCGGGCGTCACAAAAGACGTATACCTGATACATTCTTCCTCGATCGGGACATGGAAAAACCCATTTTCAAGATCCAGCGTACTAAACACCTCAGCGTCCTGGAGTCGATCCAACTGATCTTCAATCAGGGGTAGGGGAAACCGGTCTCTGATGATTTTTTTATTGAGTCTACGATAGTCCACACATAGCCTTTGTTTACTGTTTTTTTCAACTAACACTACCGGGCTTGCATATTCGGAGACACTTGGCCGTATGTAGCCCTGCTTTAACCAATCATCAACAATCGCGTTCACCGTTATTCGCTGAGATTCCGACAGTCTGCGAGGATTCTGGTGTACTGGAATTTCATCCTTCAAAACTATTCTCATTCGGACGCCGCTGTCATCAATATTTTGTGGAATATATTCATCGATTAACTTGTTTAGTTCAGCTTTTACGTTTTCGTCTTTGATGTGTTGAATTTTGCTGTGACGTTCGTCGAGAGATATGTCAATATTCATCACTTGTTGTACTTCCTCTTTAACATCTTTCGTTTGACAAACACTTGCAACGTTGACATCGCCTTCAATCTTCACAAATCTTGCCGATCCCTTGTTCAGACGTATTTCCACATGATTTGAAAGTTCACTTCCCAATAAGAAGTCATAAGCGATTACCTTGTCAGGTACAACATGCATCTCCAGTTCCATCTGTGATTCATCAATAATCACCTTGGTGATGAAACTACTCAAGGTATGGAATCCTTCCGACCCGATGCCACCAAATGGAATTGTCTTGCTGCTCAACTCTGGTGCACCCAAACTCACATACACTGTTGGCGTAGCAAGATGCAAATCGCTGGCTGAATCTATTACAGCTTTAACGTCTTTGTCCATTATTTTGACAACTTTGTAAATTTTCGTATCCGAGGCTGACACTGCACTACATTTTTTTTCCAATACATTGATGCGCGTTTTCTTTTTACCTGGGCGATTTGCAGATACGTGCCCGAACTCATTACATCCAAAACATTTACTTCCCTTTGATTTATTTGGGCAATCTCTGCTTATGTGTGAGGTTTCTCCACAATTGAAACATTTCTTCCCTTTGTCATCTTTATTGATTTTTAGATTTTGTCCAGAGCGCTGTGATGAACGACTTCCATCGACGAATGATAGTTTACTTCTTACTCTACTCCCAAACGTGTCATATTGTATAAATTTCTTTCGAAGTTCCTTGATCGTAGTAGCCCCATATAACAAGGACTTGTTCGCATCATCATCAGGAATTCCATCAATTATATACTGAATTTTTCCCTCTAATTCAATCTCGGCATGACTGGCTATTTCCAGTACTCGGTAAATGAACTCCTGAGAAGATTCGTCTGATCTTTTCTTAACCATACTCAGCCGCTTGTGAATTATTTTGCTATTTACTGTAACTGAAAATTCCGAAATAAGTGATTTCTTCAAACTTGCCCAATTTTTGGCGTGACATTCGAAGCCAACAAATAGTTTTGCCGATCCGCTAAGAAGCCTTTTTGCGTATACAACTTTTTGTGTATCTGACCACTCGCAAAGATCAGCTGTTTCTTCAAAATTCGTCATCCATCTGTAGACATTTTGCGTCCCATCACCACTGAACCTTTCCAACGACTCTTCCACGTCTTTAAAAGTCATCATACTCGATCGATTTTGTTTTGATTTCGTATAGATAATTGCAGCCGCTCCTGTTTCGTCTTCCTCTCCATCGTCGTCGTCGCCATGTTGACATTGACTTGACTCTTGACTTTCGGTAGGATTTTCATCATTGTCGCTGATTTCGTCCTCCTCGAGATTCAAAGCATCTTTCAATCTAGTTTTCAAAGTCTCTTTACGTCGTCTTTAATTCGAGTTTTTTAAGCTCCTCTTTGAGCTCTGCAACTTTTAAAGCATCCACTTCTGTAGCACTTTTTGGCACCATATTGTCTCTTTTTTTCGATATTCAAAGACCCGCACTATACACTGAAATCGTTGGTATTCTTTTCCAACAGACTCGATTCGTATTGATTTTTTAGAATTACTCGTCAAATTTTCATTCACTCACAAAAAATCCGTCGTTTTTCTATCGAGATCACGTCGTACTTATTTTTTTCTTTTTATTTCATGCGCGCGCCGTTGTTATACGCTTTTTTTTGCGCCGTCGTTATACACTTTATATGTGCGCCGTCGTTATACGCTTTATGTGTACGCCATCGTTATACGCTTTATGTGTGCACCGTCGTTATACACTTTATATGTGCGCCATCGTTATACACTTTATATGTGCGCCGTCGTTATACGCTTTATGTGTGTGCGTCGTCGTTTCGTAGACTTCTGTATCCCGTTGCAATACACTAACACTTTCTTTGGCTGACAATTTCCCGATATCGATTCCCGAATAAAGCCTTCGCATGGAAAAATCCCAATAACTTTTCTTATGGAAGAATCCCGGTTGAGCCCCCAATTTGTGGGAAATAATGACAACCAAATTCTTATTGTATATTAATCAATATTTATTTTTCCGACTTTTACATAAATGCGACTTATCTACACGACAACCGGATTCGAACTCCTCCTTTCTCTTTTCTCAACGTATTGCCAACTCTCATAATTGTAAAATCAAAATTTTAATAACCCTACAAATATTTGAATATTTTTATGATTTTTTTACAGTTTAACACCAAACTCTTAAAAAACGTTTCGAGTTTGGTATATTTTACTTAGTTGATGGTAAAGTAGTTAAAAAAATCTGCCGAACCAATTCTTTGATCTTCCGAACCTAATGACTATGTAAGGTCTAATTTTAAAGATAAATTAATAATAAATTTTTGGTTTTTTTTCGTTTTAAGCTCATTTTATGTTTTTCGATCGCATAAATTTTCAAAGTTAAAAGATTTAACGAAGAAGCATTTTTTACTATGGCATTGTATGTACTTATAGAATAAAAATGCTATAATGAAAAAGCTTTTTGTTTGGTTCTTGTTTTTATCCCTTTATTCCTCTACACACCTTGCTATGTTTATCCCCTACAATGCACATTTTCCTGGGGTGGAAATGTTTTTCAGACAACAGCTACACAAATGAATTCTGCCATTGGCATTTTTCTAGAGGTTTCCTTTTTTCTTCATCATTTTTTCAATACTCTTTTTTATTTATATTTATGTTTGTAGGTTTTCATTTATGCTGCTATCATACACTGAAAATGGAAAATCCAGGAAATGTGATATGAGTTCGTTATTCTTATACATATTTTGGTAAATGGAAATTGAGGAAAACGAACTGAAAGCTGCATAGAATATATGAAAGTCCATTTATTCTATGGACTGTAGTCCCTTTTAAAGTGGTGATGTATTCGTTTAAATCATAGCCATCTCGATATTGTGGTAGCAAATTTCCGGTTTGGATGGATAACCTTTACTTAATATTTTCAACGGCTAGACGAATTTTATAGTGGCATCGCTTTTTAAAATAATTACCAGATAATTGAAAAGATTTGGAGCTGCATAATTTTACTGCGAGTGCAAACTAATTTAATTCAAATTTAAAAAAAACATGGCCAACCCTAGCGAACAAAAAATATTTCAGCATTCCTGAATTTTGGAACTTGAAACTTCGAAATATTTCTTCTATTTGGGTATATTGCATCGTCTCGTATATTGCAATGTGTGCAGGAGAACTTAAATGATTCCAATTTCTTCTTTGCGTGTAGTGGATAGTATCTGTTTTTTGTTGTCTCGAATATCCATATTTACTATGGCTTTCTATGGCTTTCGATCAAATTGACACATTTTGAAGTTCGGAACATTGGCCGCAAAGCTGATCGGAGATCCAATGTCCAGAAGGGATAGAATATTTGCAGAATACCTCTGGGAATCGATGCCATTGATCAATAAGTCAGAGCGTACTCGTTTAAAATCATACGCCAGAATTTCTGAACTTTCCACATCTTTTTTCTTGACATGAAGTTTGTAGAACATTTCGACTCCTTCTCAGCGACTGAGACAAAACCAATTCCTGGAAGACCATAACACCAGCTTTGCTGGGACCCTCCAGAGACTGATGACCTTGTTTACCACATGTAGAGCAAGTATTGTTTTCTTTTTTTTTTGCGTTGAGACAGTTATCGCGGACGCATCCATATAAATTGCAATTAAAAGAACGCAGGTTTCCCAAATTCAAACCATGTGGCGCTTTTTGGTAATTCTTGCTTTGTTTGCAAACTCACGTGGATTTCGGCACGTGTAACTTTTTTATTAATTTCTTTTAACAAAGCCGACACAGTTTCGATGTTCCATTGAGAAACCTTTTTGGGGTAAATGAATAAAGTGCGGCTATTCCTGTATAAATTTTTTGACTGGATAATTATTGTCACCATAAAATGACTCGAAGTCTTTAAAATGAAAGTATATCGGTTTCGGTGCGTCACATTCCATAGTTGGAACTGCACTAATTTCTTTTTTCTTCCCTACAAGTTCGCGTAAATTTTCTAATTCATGATTTATTGCGTTACTTTCCATTTCTGTGCTACTTACATTCAAATTTTCGACCTGCCCGTCTTCATAATCCCTGGCATCCGAATGCACGCGTTCCACGTTTTCTTCCTTCGCGGGCATATGTGATAAAAGTGCCTCGTCAGACAACATCCACCAAGCTCTCTCCAGCTGTATTTTTAAGAACGCCTTATTCTCAGTAGCAAGACTCAATCCTTCTAACTGAGACTTCAGCTCATCGTTTTTAGCACGATAAAGAAAATTCTGCATCCGAGAAACCACGAGTTCGCTCAGCATCTTTACTCATAAAGAAACTGTTACCAATTTTCTTACAAATCCAACTCTTTTAGCACGTACATAAAAACTACTCTACTATAAATCGATCCAACTTCTGTAAACTGTGGTATCGGCCGAATAAAATAAAACTCAAAGTTCAATTTGAAGTAGCACCCTTTACTGACGAATCGAGAGCAGTGCAGACTATTGTCTACTGGTATTTGCCTTCTAAAAAAATCTACTAAAAATATGCTACTATCGAATCATGACAAAAGTTTTTATTAAATCGAAATGAATCTTACACTTCGAGTGTAAAAGTTATTTTCGGAGAAATTTTAGATATTTTTGAGATGGTATGGCCACTCGGATCAAACAATGTTAACAGAAAACAGACATAGGTAGAATTTCTTAACCTTTCGATCTCATTGGGATTATATGTCCCATAGAAAGTCTGAAAGATACTATTGAGGTAACTATATATATATATTTCCGGTCAGCTGTCATCTTAGACGCAGTAATTTTTCCATGCAGTTCCCCGCTAAAAAAGAGCTAAATTCCCTTTCCAACGAAAGTGAAACCCCAACTGGTTCAAAAGTTAGCCCGGGGGCATAAAATACTTCGAAAACTGCTTGGAAAAATCATTGCGTCTAAGATGGCAGTTGACCATCCCCCTGCAGTTCCCCGCCAAACAAGAGCTTGTGCCCATGAAACTAGAGCAAATTATCTTTCCAACGCAAGTAAAGGGTGGTTAAATTTTAAGGGCCGATGTTGAATGTGAACCACACCTAAACGTCAAGTTTTTTTCTGCATTTCATTTGACATTTCTCAATTTCAGACTAACTCAATTTGAACCATGGAAAGATACACAATCGAGCAACGCGTTAAAGTTATTCAGGCTTATTATGAAAATGGGCGTTCAAATCAAAATGCATATCGTGCACTTCGTGATTTTTTCGGTCAATTTAATCGTCCAAATGTGCGTACAATCGGAAAAATCGTGCAAAAATTTGAGCAAACCGGGTCTGTAGGAGATGTGAAAACACCAGTGCATGCTCGTACAGCTCGTACTGCAGAAAATATTGCTGCTGTTCGCGATAGTGTGGCTGAAGAGCCGTCCACCTCAACTCGTCGTCGTGCCCAACAATTGCACCTCCCACGCTCGTCGTTGATGAACATTATGCATAAAGACTTGCATTTACACGCTTACAAGGTGCAATTGACTCAAGAACTAAAGCCTCTTGACCATTTCAAGCGTCGTCAATGGTCAGAATGGTGGCAAGAAATGGCAACAGTGGATGAGGCACATTTTCACCTCAGTGGATTCGTCAATAAGCAGAACAGCCGCATTTGGGCGAATGATAATCCAAGAGTGATTGTCGAAAAACCAATGCACCCACAAAGAGTGACTGTTTGGTGCGGTTTATGGGCTGGCGGCACGAAGTGCACGATATGCATTTTGATTTGAACGCCCATTTTCATAATAAGCCTGAATAACTTTAACGCGTTGCTCGATTGTGTATCTTTCCATGGTTCAAATTGAGTTAGTCTGAAATTGAGAAATGTCAAATGAAATGCAGAAAAAAACTTGACGTTTAGGTGTGGTTCACATTCAACATCGGCCCTTAAAATTTAACCACCCTTTACAACGAATGTGAAACCCAAAAGTTAGTCAAGGGGCATTTTTGTGTATCGTTCTTTACATGCATGATGTATTTTTACAGCATTCAAAGTTAACACCATTTTTGGCAAAATTGAATGTTATAATTATTTTTAGCTGTGTACGTTTTGTTTAATGTACTTTTTTTTGCAGATTCATCGATAACATTAAGGACCAACACCAAGTTAACAAGAGGAGTTCTTCTGAAGAATCAAAAAACATCTCGTAGTGATTTTATAACAAATATACCCACTAATATTTATATGAAAATTTAGAAAATCAATCGTTACGTAAAAAAACTTTGATTGATCGTATATCAGTTCACTATAATCAAACAAGATTAAGATTGGTACTTATAAATAACAGTATTGTGAAAATTACAGTTTTATTACAAATACTTCTAAATGTTATGCTGTGGTATTTGCGGAAATATGTCGAAACGAGATTATAAAGTTTCAACCCTAGACGGCATTGAGTTAGAGCCTTTGGGAGGCCCGAAACCGGACCAAAAAACAAATGGCGTCAAGTATGGTAAGTGTTATAATAATTAAATATTTGCATTTTGGTTGATTTCTGAGAATATATAGCTTAACTTTCCGACCTATGGCACAACGATTGTGTTGCATTGCCGAATTGCGCGACAATCCAGAAAAGGACATTGCCGGGTATCCATACTGAAATTGCGCTTGGCTTCAAAATGAAAACTTTTTAGCACGTTTAGTACATCTTAGTACTAAATATAATTATGCAAAGATTTAGCTCTCTGTAGGGTGTTTGTTTAAGAAAGTCCGGAAAATAAATGTAAATAAAAATACACGATATTGCCTTTTGATCTAAAAAATGCTTTTATTTGAAAGATAATCCTTTATCATTTAACGTTTAAAGATGATTCTGGGAATATGAGCACCACGGTTCAATTTTTGACTACCGTATATACGCAATAACTCACCGTATGTTGTCTTCTAAAGCGTCAATCGTTGCTGGTTTATCCACGTAAAGAAGTGTTTTTCGGTACCCCAAATAAAATTATCGAGCGTCGTCAGATCGCAAGATCTTGGTGGCCAATTTACAGGTTCCAATCTTGTAATCACTTTGATTTCAATAAAAAGATGGTATTGGCCACAATATGACACGTAGCCCCGTCATGCTAAAACCACATATCGTTCACATTGATGTCACGTAAATTTGGAAACAAATATTCGTTGATCATCTTTCTGTATCGGTCACCATTGACTGTAACGCAATTTTTAAAGAAATAAGGCTCGATAATGCCACCATCGTACAGATCCCACTACACGGTACATTTTTCTGGATGTAATGATGTCCGAGCCTCATCGCTGATCACAATTTTGCCATAAAATTTCTGATCATTTGCAATTGGTTTTGAGCCCATTCGGCGAAGGTACAACACATGCGATGATCCAACGGCTTCATTTCTTGGACCAACTGAATCTTGTAAGGAATAAGGCCAAGATCCTTTTGTAAAATCTTCCAAGTTGTGTATGGAAAAAGCCCAAGCTCCTGTGCATACCTGCGAACTGAAAATTTTTGGTCTTCATTAACACTAGGATGCATAACCAAATCGATCACCAGATTTACATACCCGGGCGAAAAATACCCATATGAAATTTCAACACTATTTTAATAACTGAGCTGTAGTGAAGTAAAAACATGTCACTCGCAAACACATTCCGAGAAATTTTCTGTTTCTAAAAGTTAATTTCCACTTGTCCATAATTTTGGCGGATCAAAGACAAAAGCTTTGGACATCTCCAAAGCTTTCGACCGTGTATTTGCTGACAAAGATGAGAGTTATCGGTCTAAATCCTGCTATCTCCAAATGGATTGAGAGCTACCTTTCTCATCGTTCAATATGGGTTGTACTGGATTTTTTATATAAGTCTGACTTCTTCAAAATTAACTCTGGTCTCCGTCAGGTTCAGTTCTAGCTCATACGCTCTTCTTAATAAAGGGTGATCCAATAAGAGCTTCCTATTTTTTTTTTTAATAAAACACATAATAATTAATATATTGAGGAAAATCTTTTTTTAAGTTGTTAGTTTGGTTCATGCCATTTAATGTTAAAAAATAATTTCCTTCAAATGTTGCCCACGACTAACTCTTAAATAATCCATTCTGTGGGTCCAATTTTCGACCACTCTTTCAAGCATATCGGTCGGTATTCCGCGAATAGCACGGGTTATGTTTGCTTCTAAAGCTGTAATCGTTCCGGGTTTATCGACGTAAACAAGAGATTTCACATATCCCCACAGAAAGTAATCCAATGGTGTCAGATCACAAGATCTCGGTGGCCAATTAACAGGACCATTTCTTGAGATGATGTTTTCATCGAACGTTTCCCTCAATAAAGCGATTGTATCGTTAGCTGTATGACATGTAGCGCCATCCTGTTGAAACCACAAGTCAGCTAGACCAATATCTTGAATTTTTGGCAACAAAAATTCATTGATCATTGCTCTATAGCGAGCTCCATTGATAGTAACACGCACTCCTTCCGCATTTTTAAAGAAATACGGTCCGATGATGCCGCCTGCCCATAAACCGCACCAAAAAAGTGCTGTACACACTCTGGTTCTCTACTTCGTTAACACTACCCTTTTTATGTATAGGAATAAAATGTGATATTTTCCAGATGTCTGGAAATTTTCCCTTCAATCAGGGATTTATTGAACAAAAAACGTTTCAAGTTTTTGATAAAATAATTTGGTATTCCATCAGTTCACAGCTATAGTTCCAACAAAATTAAAAATATCATCAGAGGTAAAGATCGTGGTAGGTACACTTACATTAAAATCATAAATTAAATGGGTCGTCGATTTATGGAATGTAGTCTCAAAAATTTCGTAAATGCATACCTGTTGTGGCTCAGATTCAGTGCATCCACGAAACGTTAGAAGGGAATGATTTCTTCTATTTTTAACGAAAGCCAAAAAAGGTTTATAATTAATATTCTGCATTGCGTCCACTTGGTGTAGAACATATGTATGTTTTGTGGGCGTGTTTGATGAGTGAATCAATATTTAATCGCTGTACAGAAAATAGCTTATAGTTTTCAGAAGATGAGGTCCAAATATATTTTTTATGGAACTTACCTTGGATCTTAAGTGTGTCAAGGATATCTTTATTAAACCAGTCAGGATAGGTCTTTTTACACTAGGTTACATAAAGGTACATGTAAATTTATTAGATTATTTAGAATTTCGTGAAAGAACTTAATTGCAATGTCACAGGTTATTTATTTATTTACGATATAACTACAGTACAGAAAAAAAAATCCAATTACACTATAGCTATAAATGCTAAAAATTTTGTCACATAATTATTTTTGCAGAAGTTTTTTTTTTGAATATTAACTATAGTATTCTTGTAATGGTGAGTGAAAGTTCGCATTTATATGGAGGGGTGGATGATATGGGTCAAGATTTGGGTCCAACCCTTCAAAGGCATTTACAATTATTGTGTCTGCTTTAAAATTTGACAAAACAAGATCAAGCAACTTTCCATTTTGATTAAGAATGTAATTACGGTGAAACAAGGAGCACAGATTCACAAAAAACGGCTTGTACAACTGGTGGAAACAAGAAAAAAAATTTTCGGTTGGTTGAAAATCCATTCAACAGATGACAAATATTGCTTGAAGGAGTCTGAACATTTATTAAAAATGACAATTTATCAAAGAATGAGTCAACAATATTAGAAACACGATTACAAGGAATATACACACCACATACAAGTATTTTCAGCTGCATAACGTACTGTAAAAGCATTAAAAACACAATTTTGTAGAAAAAATATTGATATTTCGAACTCGCTAAGTCTAATGAATTGAAAATTTATTGAAGATTTTTTTCTGCGTTTTTCCATATAGACCACAAAGCACTAATGTGTGCAATTCAAAAATCACTTTGAAACGGGGATTTTTGAAATTGTCTAAATTCGTTTAAAATAAGTAAAAATATCTTATGTGTACAGCATACAAAATCTGCGTTTTTAGCACAATTTACACTAGAACCCCACGAATAAAATTTTAGTTTATGTAAAATATGAATTTTTGTTTTTATAAAACAGAAATTTATATTTTAGAAAAAAAGAGCTGGAGTACAATATAGAAGACGCATAAAATATTAGCTGCCACAATTTTAATAATTATCTGTCAGGTTGGCACAACGGTTGAAAATACTTTTTACTTTCTTATGAAAAGACATTTTTGTAATAATGTTCTAATCGATTCATGATTTTCAAGCAAAATTAAGAATACCATACTTTATTATTAGTAAAATACTTTTCCCAACATAGTAAAACATTTTTTTTACCGGTGATCGCATAGAAAGTTGCACAAAAAAGGCTGTACAAAAATAAGTTTGAGTGCATTGTCCTTTCATTACTGTATAAACTGAAATTTTCATACCCGTATGGTGAAACCAAAGGGTATATTAACTTTGCCTTACCGTTACAAACGGATCCTGTCATCACACAAAAAATGAATTACACCACTGTGTTTAGAATGATAAAAAAAGTTGAATTTTGCATGTCCGTCTGTCTGTCCGTCTGTCCGTCTGTCCGTCTGTCTGTCTGTCCGTCCGTCCGTCTGTGGCGCGGATTGCGGGCACACGGATTGAGCTACAGACTTGAAATTTTGCACAGATTCGTTTTTCGTAAAATGCAATGCTAAGTTCGTTAATGGGCAAAAATGGACCATTAGGGGTACCCCCCATACGAACGAAAACGTTTTTTGCGAATATCTCAAAAACGGTGCATCTTATCAAAAAAGTGCAAGAATAAAAGTTATTTAGGATAAGATTCTACATAAAACTCCCATACATCAAAATCCGATTGGAATAAAATTTAAAAAATCTTATTGGAAAGTTTGACTTCAAAGTGGAATTTTGATACAACTGTTCGCCGTTCACTTTTCGAACAAAGCCATATCACCATACGGTTTTCAATAATTGCCAGATTGGCAATTATAGCTTTTGTTATGTTTTTAGCGAAAAATAACACAAAATGTCTTAAAATCACTATTGAAGACGAGAAAAAACGATACTGATTTTTTATATAATTGCTTAAAATACGCGATTATGGTTTTGTTAAAATTTGCGATTTTTACTCCCGCTCCCGATTCAGTTCGAAGCTCGAATATGAAGATTTTTTCAAATTTTCCTAAAATTGAACAAATTTATTCTTATTTTTGTTTGGTAAAAAGTGAACATGCAACAAGATGTCAATATTTAAAACTCTTATCTTTTATTTATTTTTTTATTTTTAAATATTTTTATTTTGCATAAAAGTCGAGTAAACTGAATTCTCGAAATTCAAGATGGTGCACGGAAAAATCAAAAATCGCGATAAATTCGGTGGCAATGGGTAATGGATGATGTGTGGTTTTTGGGGTCACTGATTACGAATCTGATGCGCAAATTTTAAAATTTAATTTTACAAGATAGAGGATTCAAGAGTCACATGGAAAGAAAAACTTAGGTGAAAATACCCGAAATCATGGTATAGTTCACCCAAGATCTTGGTTTATTTACACCACAATGATTTGGTGATTTACCCTAGATTCTTGGTAAAACCAAATTCCGGAAGAAAATCAATTTGGTATTTTTTTTTTCATTTTTACCGAATTAAAAGATGTTTCTTATATGAAATTATTTAAAAAAAATAATCTATATATATATACAGGGTGCGCCATCTGTTCCTCCGGTATGAGAATGTTGAATAACTTTTTAAAGAAACAATAGATTGCAAAAAATTGTGTTTTTTTATTTAGTTCAATCCTTTACAATTTATGTGGACTACTTTTTGAAAACAACATCGATCAAATGACCACCTTTATTGGCCACCGCAAACTGTGCTCTTTTTCGGGCATTTTCCATCACTTCTTCGAGCATCTCCGTCGGTATGGCAGCTATTTCGGCACGAATATTGGTCTTGAGCTCGTCAATGGTCTTCGGGTTGCTGGCGTAAACTTTACTCTTCAAATAACCCCACAAAAAGAAGTCTGGGGGGGTTAAATCAGGGGATCTTGGTGGCCAGTCAATATCGCCTCTTTTCGATATCACACGTCTAGGGAATTTTTGTTGCAAAAACCGTATTGTTTGGTCCGCTGTGTGGCATGGCGCCCCGTCTTGCTGAAACCAGAAGTCAGTCAGACCTTTTTCACGCATTTTCGGACACACAAAATGTGCCAACATCCACCGATATCGATTACCATTAACTGTTTCACCTTCATTGAAGAAAAATGGCCCAATGATGGTTTTTGCGCACACGCCGGCCCAAACAGTCACTTTTCGATCATGCAATGGTATTTCATGAATCTCGTGAGGATTTTCTGTCGCCCAAATGCGGCAATTTTGTTTATTAACACCGCCAGAGGGAGTGAAATGTGCCTCGTCGGTCATTAAAACTTGCATCCAAAATTGAACGACTATTTTCAATGTACATCGTCACTATTTCGGCGCGTTCTTTCGGTGTGAAGCGGTTCATGGTTAAAATTGTACTGGTTTGACGTTTCCAAAACGTGTCTAGGAAAGCAAATCGGTTGACAAATGGCGAAGTTATTCAATGTTTACATACCGGAGGAACAGATGGCGCACCCTGTATATAATCGTTTGTCCTGATTGACTGACTCATCATCGCCCAGCCCGAACCTCTGAAGCTAGAAACTTGAAATTTTCACAGTCACCCTTGTTCTGAGATATGGCGTTAGGCAGCTAAACGTAACGCATTCGATTCGATTTGCAACGTGATCGGTGTTCTGAAGAACTGATTAAAACAATGACAAGCATCGCATGATAAAGAACTGTCAAAAATCAGCTGGTTTTGTTTGTATCTGGGTTGATAGCCATTTCTGTGCAACTTTTGAAAGCAAAATATGGATTTCACGCTTCCAATATATTTATTATTGAGACAGGAGGAGATAAACTCCTTGCGGGAGCAAATTATTGCCTATGCTGCTGGTATTCGTGAATAGCCCTTATCAAGGAGCACCCTGGCTTCATTGCATCAATCAAAGAGTTGAACTGGGAATTATTTGTTGATATTTATTTCCACTCCTAACACTTGTTATTTCATACATAAATATATATTTCCCTTATTTTCTATTAACATTTTAATTGATCACAAAACTTACAAAACCTGAAACTGTCTGCAATATTCACCGAACGCGAGAAAACTCAAGTGAGCAATTTAACCTCAAATATCAGCTCCCGGCGAATCGCAGAACAACGAAAATCGAATCAAATCGAATGCGTTGCTCCGCGTTGAACTCAAGTAGGGCACTGCGCTTTCAAGAACAACGAAAATGGGATATCGAGTACTGATCGAGTAAATATCGAAGATACGTAACGCCGTATCTCAGAACAAGGGTGAGTATGTCACAAAGCATCACGTAGGCACTTACTAAGGCGGGGTTTTCCGAAGTGTTACCGCTAAGGGGGTAAAGGGGGTTTGGGTGTTTTTAAATCGTGATTTTCGCCATGATTCCTGCTCAATAGGAGGCTGAAAAGTTTCACTCGGGGTTTTTCGGGGTCGCTGATCACAATTTTCAAAATTAGAAACAGAAGGTCCTGTAAGGATAACGCAAATATCCTTTTTCCCATTTTGCCCGGGGAAAAATGGCATTAGGGGGTTTTCGTGGTCGCTTATCACGGATCCGGTGTTAGGCTAATTCGCAATGGAGAGTCATGCAAGGATAAGATTTTTCTAAAAACTTTTTAAGTTCTTTCCGGGTGTCTTCGTATTCTAAAACTTATGCAAAAAACTTAACCCGGCAACGACGGGTATGTATGTAAGCTAGTAAAAATATAAAAAAAGAAAAAAAGTACGTGTGTGGCGGGTGAGATTTGAACCCCGACCTCATGTTTTTGGTTACTGATAGATAATCTCTTGCTGGTGTGTTCTGCGCACCTTTGGTGGAGCATAGTTAAAATTGAGATACATGCTTAAATCCTATTGGAATTTCTCGGCTTATAAGGTCTGCAAAAACAATTATATTAATTATATTATTTTTGCGGATGTTTTCACATCCAAATTTCCCCCCAACAGGTCGGACATGTCTGCCCCGAAAACCCATCAGGAGCCTGTTTCTGGTAAGGAAAGCTGTCTCACCGTCATCAGAGCCTGCTTTGCCAGCTTCCACGCAGGCTTACAGGATTTTTGTGGAGTAAAACTCGATTTGAGTATTTATACTCCGATGCCACAAACCTTGCGCGAATTATAAGGTTTAAGGCAACATAGCTCCATCAAGCCAGAGCGAATAAACTATTTAGTGTTTAACCATTGAACCATTTCTGATTCATGGTTTATACTCGACCTTTTAGCATTGAATCCTATTGGAATTTCTCGGCTTATAAGGTCTGCAAAAACAACAAAATTATATTATTTTTGCGGATGTTTTCACATCCAAATTTCCCCCCAACAGGTCGGACATGTCTGCCCCGAAAACCCATCAGGAGCCTGTTTCTGGTAAAGAAAGCTGTCTCACGTCATCAAAGCCTGCTTTGCCAGCTTCCACGCAGGCTTACAGGATTTTTGTGGAGTAAAACTCGATTTGATACATGGTTAAGTTCAAAAAATGTTTGTCAAATTAGTTTTTATACCCGTATGGTGAAACCAAAGGGTATATTAACTTTGCCTTACCGTTTGTAACGCCAAGATCCCGTTATCACACACAAAAATGAATTACACCAGTGTGTTTAGAATGATAAAAAAAATTGAATTTTGCATGTCCGTCCGTCTGTCTGTCCGTCTGTCTGTCTGTCTGTCCGTCCGTCTGTCTGTCTGTCCGTCCGTCTGTCTGTCTGTGGCGCGGATTGCGGGCGCACGGATTGAGCTAGATACTTGAAATTTTGCACAGGTCCGTTTTTCGTAAAATGCGAGGCTAAGAGTAAAACACTTGTTTCCTTTTTAACTTAATTCTTTATTTATTATAGGCATAAAGTTCTTTTTATATTGAAACACAAAGTTATTTATATATATATCCAAGTATTAGATTATTTTAATGTTCAAATTTACTTCTATTAATTTCGACCGGTAACGCCAGACTGACTCGCGATCCCTTTCGTTCAGAAATTAGCGGTTTGCTACGGCGTGAGGGATTTCTAGGAAATCTACTTTAACGTGTTAGAATGTGCTGACAGCGTCGCGTTTTTATTGTTGTGGGTTTCGGTCACGTTGACCGACGCGTGTGGGAATTGTTGAATTCGCGTATTAGTTACCGTGTGAGAATCGTTATTTATATGATTCTCACAGGGTTTATTTCTTCGGATATAATTTCTTCGGATATAACAGCTAAGTTCGTTAATGGGTAAAAATGGACTATTAGGGGGGGTACCCCCCATACGAACTAAAACGTTTTTTGTGAATATCTCAAAAACGGTTCATCTTATCAAAAAAGTCCAAGAACAAAAGTTATTTAGGATATAATTCTACATAAAACTCCCATACATCAAAATCCAATTGGAACAAATTTTAAAAAATCTTATTGGAAAGTTTGACTTCAAAATGGAATTTTGGTACAACTGTTCCAATTTTGATACGAATATCACCATACGGGTCTCCAATGATTGCCAGATAGGCAATTATAGCTTTTGTTATGTTTTACTTTACTTTTACATCATTTTAACAAAAATATTTTACTAGCTCGTAAATTTATTATTTTTTTTACAAAAAAAAAATAAATATACACAAATCTATTAAAGAGGAAATAAAAATTCCTTTCCGATATTAATTTTAGAATTTGGACCTCAGATTCTTCATCAGCGAATCAAAAAACCCCCATAAAATTTTTTTCATGTGATTCGGAATGCCTGTCTTAAAGGCTTAAGCAAATTTTTAATTAGAGCAAAATAATTGAGGCAATAGCCAACTTTTGCATTAAGTTTTCATTGTAAAATAAATGTGTCGTTTAACAAAATATCGATTTTCACTTATTACCCTGAAAATTCCCTTGACCTACATGGAAATACAAAAATTATATTAAAAGCTTGTCTACATAAACGTTATATATTGTTTTATGACGATAATGATGTTATTACGAATCTCTTCAAACATCTCATGAAATTACTGATTCAATATTGTGCAATTTTTATTTTCTGATTAAACGAACGAATAATGGAACGAGTAAATTCATTCTGATATTAAATCGTCACGTATAGTCAGAAAAAAATATCAACAAGCAGTCATTGTGTATCAAGATAGAGCCAGATAGGAAGGCGTTCAATATTCTAGTAACGTTCTTACCTTAATTCCTTGTTAAAATATTTGTCGTTCTTTTAAAAAAGGGGATAGAATTGATCCTAAACTGCCAATCAGATCCTTCAGCGATTTCATGCCACATGTGTGGTTACAATTTCGTAATATCTCACGCACGGAGTATAATGTTGCCCTAATTTTTTTAGATATGTAACATCTACATATATATGTTTCTTTTCCTCTTTTTTCCATTGTCTACAAGAAAAACCAAATGTTTTTAAAGATTCCCAATTTATAATAGGTTCTTTTAAATTGCTGTTAAAGAAAACATTGTTGTGCTAAAAAAAACCCATTTTTTTTTTAAAAAAAAAAGCCTTTATTTAAAAAAACCTGCACTAAAAACGAAAAAAAAAATTTCGCGTGCTATGTATCCGAAATAAAAGCGAGATAAATATTTTTTTGTGTGCTTTATTTCGCTTTTATTTCTGATACACAGTGCTCAGAAAATTATTTTTTCCCTTTTAGTGCATTCAAAAAAAAAATATTTTTTTAATTTTATCCTACTAAGGCCCGTTTGCGCGTATTATTCTTAAAAAATTAAGTTGTGGTTAGCCTACTTAAACCGTAGAAATTCTTCGACTTAAATTTTTTAAGTTGTACATAAGTTGCTAAGTTTTGTTGGTGCAAACGGCACTTAGTCATTTTGTATTTGATTAGTATGACTACAAATTCAAAATGAAAAGAATAATCACATTATCCTAACACGACCTTCCGTTATCCTTACAAACTTCTTAATATCAGAATCGGATTTGCCAATGCCAAAAACCACCAGAATAGATTTTTCCCGAAAAATTTGAGAAAAAGGATAATCACGTTATCCTTGCAGGACCTTTCCTTATCCTGTCTAGGACGAAGTAGAGAAAATATTGTATTGTCATCGGATTTATCTATGCGTGTAATATTTCACCTCTAGTGGAAGTGGGTCAAAATTAGATTGCAAGATTTGACCTCGAAAGACAAAGGAACAGACAGACAGGCAAACAAGGCAAGCTAAATAAAAGTTTTTAAAAAATAGCAATTATCCCTTTATTCACCAACGTTCTTAAAAAATGTATAATGTTTGTATGTATATTTACAATGAATCAGCAGTGAATGTTATTAAAAAATTCTTACAATGCTGTGACATTGGTCATCAACCAATGGCGTCGGTGGCTAAAACGTGTATTATCAAACACTGATGACGGATTCCTTAATTTTCAACCAAAATATTTATCCTCGATTTTCCACAGAAAATTAAATTCAAAAAAATTAAATTGATCTTAACAAAATCCATTAGATATGTGAAACTTTGAATTGAGACTAAAAAGCTCGTATCATAACTTATAAAATTTTCTCTTCTTCGTCCTTGTAAGGATAAGGGAAGGTCCTGTAAGGATAACGGGATTATTATTTTCTTGAAATTTTCCGGAAAATAATTTATTCTGGGGGTTTTACAAGCGATCTTTTGGTTTGCTGGACCGAGCGTTGGAGTAACAGTGTCTATTATTTTGGCAAAAATCAAAACCAATAGCTTTAGACCAGGGCCAGGAAAGCTTTGAAAGTTCTCGGGCATCCACTACCACTGATAAGCGATTTACTTGTTTATATGGCTTGCTCTCCGAGCCAAGTGAAACAAGCTTGTTGAAAGCTCTTTTCGTTATGCTTGGTTTTGACACACTGTTAATTGTTTTACTTTACGTTAAAAAAAGTTTTGATAATGAAAAACTTTTATATGAAATTTCCGAATTACAATCGGAAAATAAAAATAATTTCGTAAAACCAGAAACATTAATTTGATCAATTGATATTTTATGAAACGACTGAAAATGCCTATATAAATTGTATTTTTTTATTGTTTTAATTTCCTGAAATCATAGTAAACATTGCATTGTGTTATCACACCGAATAAGAAAACAATCATGTCCAAAATTCGTGTCGTCTTTTGAGACAGAACGCTTCATGATTTTCAGCAGTGTTAAATTTTTCATGATTTTCAGCAGTATGAAATACACCTCTGCTTCAGTCAATGTCCTAATGACAACTGGAGCTAATAAAAATCTCTCGCATAAATGGCCTTACTTAGAGCTCAGCAAAGCTCCATGGTATGTAAAATGCACAAGTGGAAGCAGAACGGGTTATATGCAAGGTGAAACAGATTATTTCTTTCATATGCGTATGTATGCAGTTTTCGTACAAGCCAGAATGAAACGGATAGCATGAAGAATCGATGTATAAAAGGGCAATTTGAGCTGCGAAAATGCCCTTGGTGCACATGGCTTCAGAGCGATGCTTTAGACATCTCCAAAGCTTTCGACCGTGTTTGGCAAAGCTTTATTTGCTGACAAAGATAAGAGCTATTGGTCTAAGTCCTGCTATCTCCAAATGGATTGAGAGCTACCTTTCTCATCGTTCAATATGGGTTGTACTGGATTTTTTATATAAGTCTGACTTCTTCAAAATTAACTTTGGTCTTCCTCAAGGCTCAGTTCTAGCTCCTACGCTCTTCTTAATATTTATCAAGGATCTACTGTCTTTCACTCTCAATCCGGTTTTCTGTTTCGCTGATGACAGCTCCCTTGACGCCTCTTACCATTTTAACTCACCTGCAGAATCGAACTCCATTGCAGTTTGATCGAAACGCAGTGAGCAAATTAGATCTTTGAATTCTGATTTAAACAGAATTATGGCTTGGGACAGAATCAACCATTTATTAAGCGATCATATTTTTAAAATTGGAAGTATTGCAGTGCCTAGGCTTTATGGGGCGGTGCAAAAAATATTTCGCACCAATCGACATCCTCAGCCTCTACAAGACCCACATTCGGACGGGACTTGAGTACAATTTGCACATTTGAGCTGGTGCCTCAAAAACTGTCCTGCAACTGTTAGACCAAATTCAAAAACGTGCGATCCGACTAATTGGAGGCAAATCTTTGACAGATACATTACCGTCTTTCGAGCATCGTCGCTCTGTTGGGGTACTTAGCATATTCTATAGATAGTTCCATGAGAAATGTTCCACCGAAGTTTCCCAGCTTATTCCTCCACGGTACATATTCCCTAGACCCTCTCGTGCAGCTACACGCGCACACGCCTTCTTCCTTGGGCCTTCCCGTTTTCGTACAGTAAAGTTTAGGAGTTCTTTCATTCCGGGAATTACAAGACTTTGGAACGATTTACCATCCGATGTGTTCCCCCCGGACTAAAACCCGCAGAAGTTCAAGGAGAACATAAACCGACATATCCTTTTGTCCTTCCGACCATCCCGAGCTGTGCTTCGGCATTAAAGGGTTTTCCCCTAAACTCTGCCTGAAATTAAAGCAACGGTAGAAAAAAACAGAATTCATCTGCGTCAACACAATGCTGAAAAGCTTTCAATAAAGCTAGATGTTAATTTTAGACAAAAATTTTGAGCAGGAAAATTGAGTCGTCGTTTAACCTTTCTTATTGTAAAGCCACACACTTTGTGCTTATAAACAAAGAAAAATTATACAAATAGAAGGAATCAAAGGATGTGCGCACACGGTTGGAGTCTTCAAAATGTATGTTCAGTAGAAAAAAAAACAAAAAAAAAACTGGTGAGGTATTTTAAAATTGTTTATTTTTTTAAGTGAGATTATTACAAAGTGTCGGTGAATTTTCAATTCATCGGCGTTTGAATGTTCCTTGGGTCATAACTTATATTTAAAAATTTTCTGATCTCGATCTGAGTTGTCTCAATTTTTTTTTTAAATTTTCAATTGCAATATTATTTATTTTTTTAATCTAAATTGTGACATTAAATTGAGATTTGTTAGAGGTGGTAAAATTTTTCTTTCCTCGTTTTGAGTGACTGTGTTTTTGATTTCCCCTCATGAGTGCCTAAATTAGGACCATCCTCCCCTCTTAATTCAATGACCTGATCAAGAGAAAAAATCACATTCGCGATGAAGGCACGTCGGTATTTTATTTTGTGGTGGATCTTGAAAACAACTCACAGCCTAGCCGGCAAGGACGTGCCGCCAAGCTTCTACCACAGGCTTTCTCTCTCCTCTCCCTTTGCCTTACAAAGGGTAGTAAAAGTGGCCCCTAATAAGGTCCTGTTAGGATAATGTGGTAATCTTTTTCATTTTGGATTTTTCGTCATACTAATCAAATACGAAATGACTAAATTGAATAAAATAAAAAAAATTAAATTTTTTTTAGAAACAGCGTTTATTTTTAAAAAATGCACTAAAAAAATAATTTTTTGAGCACTGGGTATCAAGATAATAAAAGTAAGATAAAAGCATTTTCGTGCATTTTTGTTAAATAAAAGCTTTTTAAAAAATTTTTTTTTTGTATCTTACATTGATACTTTAATGTTTTGGTTTCGATTCCAGTATGTTGTCATTTCAACTCGCTTTACAAAATTAGTTGAAATTCTAGTTTAATTATCTGCATATCATTGCACTTTTTTGCAGTTCTGAAAATTCGTATTTTTTTTATTTTGAAAATTGATAGTTAAAATTGCCAATATGCTACTAGCGTACACAAGTTTATTAAAATAAAAAAAGTAATATGAATCATTTTGTTAAAGTTTCGCCTGAACACCTATGTCCTATTCGAATGTCACGTGCTATTTCACAATTGGATCCATTTAGTGTGGAATCGTATTCAAGTAAAACCCATAAACACTATGAATGACTGTATCACTGGGGATCCACCCAATCACTTAGGAACGTACGAAATGTCCATATCCACGATTTTCTTGAAACATAGCAGTTTGGAGCTCTTTATTGATTCAGTTTATGCTCTATCAAGTACTTTTTCCGCAATTTAGTGAAATTGCCTGGGGCAAGGATAAGATAAGCAACTACTGATTCTTTTAGAATCTTTTAACCGACCAACACGTCTTCATGTGGTTGCTACTGGTGTATAATAGGTTGTTTTAGGTTTTTACTGTAGATAGACACAGAGGTTTAAGTATCAACAAGTTTCCTAAAATTTCATTCTAAATCGACTTTAAATCTTTGTTATTTGTATTAAATGAGTTGTTGAAGGAATTTGTGCCGTTACTTTTTATTACGTTAAATTCATTTATATTTCACATTCAACTTTAAGAAGCTCTTTTGACTTATTGATTAAACCTTTCATGCCCTACTTTTTCCCTGCAGTTAGAATATTTTTATGCCGGTTGTTGTTTTTTATTCCCAGGGAGGCACCATATAAAATTTGAAATTTCCACTTTTGTATGAAAAAAACTGTTATCAAAAGTTGCTTATAAGCAATATCGGGCATCAAAGAATTAATAATTCCGCGAGATAAGTTATGAGAATCAGTTCATCGATGGATTTGGCTGACTTTTTCTGGAGAAGGGTTGCTATGAAACTCAAATAACAAAATTTCAACTCAAAAAATTACTTTTTGTGAAAAAAAGTGTGCTATAATGAACCGTATTGCCTCTACTTACGGTAGTTAGTAATTTGAAACTTTAATGGAGCTCTACATATGTCTATCATTATATTAGCACTATATTGGTCATTGGGCCCGATTTTGGCAGATAAAGGACTAATGTCGTTAAATTATCAGATACCGTAATTAATGAAATTATTACTTCCTCCGTCAATAATAATAAAAAGAAGCTCAAATTGCTTAAAAAATGTAGATCGCAAAATTCTTTTTAAAAATTGTGCGATTCAAATATATTTATATCAAGAACATAGTATGTATTAATGATACACATGAGTAGAGCTCAACTAAAGTTTAGACTTGCTAGCAACTGTAAGTAGAATTAATACGACTCATTATGGGTTACCTTTGATACAATTTTTATGAAACGTTAAAAAATTTGTTATACCGTTCGAACCGGTTTAAATTTTTTATAAGGCGTAACTGATAAAAAAATATTCATATTTAAAAAAAAAATCAAATTCTCCATTGAAACCTCGATGCCATATACCGATAGCAAATCAGGAAGGTATGTAGTATTGAGGGGTATTCGTTACTGAGAGAAGAACATATTGTTATGGTTTCAATTATTATCATACAATACTTTTATTATCTTTTTACCATATGTAACTTAGGGTGGATCGCGGCTCGAACAAAAAAAATAAATGTGGCAATGTCGGTTTGGAATATATGTAAAAATGAAATTTGGAAAATTTCAGCTCGATCGGAGGTCATTTTCAGTTTCCGCTTTTCATTTGAAATTTTGAAAATCTGCCATTAAACTAAAAATTTCAACTTTCACCAAAACCAAGGAGGATTTCCAAAAAAACTTGAATTAGTTAACAAATTACAAAAAAAAAACCAAAAACGAAAAAATATTAAAAAAATTAAAACAAAAAAAAAGTTAAAAAAAATTAAAACAAAATAAAATTTTGAAAAAAAATTAACCAAAAAAAAATTACAAAAAAAAAAATAAAACAAAAAAAATTACAAAAAGGATTTCGAATTACAAATGCCTCTACGCGGCGAAATCTGGGTGATCACAGCAATTAGCGAAAATTTGTAAAATAGAAATTCACCTAGCGCATACACACTGTTATGTCAAATTTTTAAACGAAAAGCGGAAACTGAAGATGACCTCCGATCGAGCTGAAACTTTCCACAATTTGTTTTTATATCAATTCACAACTTTTCGTTATGTTTAGAATTAGACGGAGTCCGAATTTTTATATACATATATTTATATTTCCTACCTAAAAGTTTTAGGGCCTTCTAAAAATTGATTCTCTCCAAAAAAAAATAATGAAATTTCGGATGCTGAAGAAAGGTTTTTAATTTTTATGGGTCCAACAAATTTTTTTGGGGAGGGAGAATTTATAGTTGTGTCACTGCCAACAATGCAAAAAACAAATTTTAATTTAAAATTTGGGACAGAGCGCATGTTCGAAAGTAGAATGGCCATTTGTCCAAAAATATACACTACTGAGAGCTCTGCGTAACGCCGAGTTGCCTATTCTAATCTATATATATAAACATAACAAAAGCTATAATTGCCAATCTGGCAATTATTGAAAACCCGTATGGTGATTTAAGTGAACGGCAAACAGTTGTATGAAAATTTCAGTAAGAAGTCAAATTTTCCAATAAGATTTTTTTAAAACTTGTTCCAATTGGATTTTGATGTATGGAACTTTAATGTAGAATCATATCCTAAATAACTTTTGTTCTTAGACTTTTTTGATAAGATGCACCGTTTTCGAGATATTCACAAAAACCGTTTTCGTTCGTATGGGGGGTACCCCCCCTAATGGTCCATTTTTGCCCATTAACGAACTTAGCCTCGCATTTTACGAAAAACGGATCTGCGCAAAATTTCAAGTCTCTAGCTCAATCCGTGCGCCCGCAATCCGCGCCACAGACAGACAGACAGACGGACAGACGGACGGACATGCTAAATTCAACTTTTTTCATCATTCTAAACACACTGGTGTAATTCATTTTTTTGTGCGATGACGGGATCTTGGCGTTACAAACGGTAAGGCAAAGTTAATATACCCTTTGGTTTCACCATACGGGTATAAAAATGGAAGTTTGTTGGTTGGTTTTCAGATTACAAAACTCAAAAACTACTGGACCGATTTTTACGCGGTTTTTTTTGCAAAATGATCTGCGTTGCCAGGAGCAGGTTTTTAGCTATGTTAGATTTTCAAAATTCAAGGCAGAAGGTCCAGTAAGGATAACGAAAATATCCTTTTTCCCATTTTTCCCCGGAAAATTGGCATCATAAAGTTTCCGGGTTCGCTGATTACGAATCCGGTGTTAGATTTTCGAAATTGGAAACGGAAGGTCCTGTAAGGATGTCGTTTTCCCCAAAAGTTTTTAGGTTATTTATGGTTTTTTGACATTCTAAAATTTATACCAAAAACTTTAAGCTGGCAACGAAAGGTCTGCTAGTATATTATATATTTATATTTTGTCAACTTAAGAAATTTCGTGTAACTAAAGAATGGCTGCTTTAAATGACAACGTGTTGTAAAAAGGTTTTATATCATAATCCTGCTAAAAGACCTTTTCATATTGTTTTGTTGAGAAATTTCTTTAAAATCTACAGTAGATGTGTTAGCATACTTTATAAATCGACTCAATCAGCTATATCAACCTACTTTCCGCCCTCAAGCTATTTAAAAACTGCCCTATAAACACAATTTTTGTTGAAAGAATTCAAGCAAAAGTGAAGGATGATGACAAAAGCGGAAGACATCCCCGATAACCACGCTGAAATTAAAATAAAAAATAGGTCGTCTTTTCATTTATGCATGTGGCTCTGCTGATTTCAAAAGTGTCATTCATTCCCCTCAACATCAGCATCTCCGTTTCATTTGAATTACTTAAAATGATGTCACATGTACCTGACTAACAAACACGTCAAGGAGGAAACGACAATAATGCTTTATGCTGTGGCACACGAGCTGCATATGGAACTATAGCAGAAGGATGCATGCATATGAAAAGTCGAAATGTATATCAAATGTCGAGTAAATGTTTATAAAATACATCTGTAGATATAAACTGTTTATATATTTATATTATGAATTTGAGAGCCTCATAAAGTAAATTCTTATAGAAGTTTCAGGAAGTAGGGACGGAATTTGCTAGCTTCAAATAACTGTTGATTATATGATGCGAGATGGATATGTTGTACAGATTGAGAATTTATATTCCTTTTATAAGTAAGGAAAAGTGGAGCACTTTGTGCGGTAATAAATTGTAACGAAGATAATAAGAATTCTGAAGATGCGAGTTAAGTCAACCAAACTAAAAATTTCTCTTTTAGCGGAAGTAATAACAAACTGGTTTTTAAAAGCTTTTATTTAGCTTACCTTCGTATTTGTCTGTCTGTCTGGATCAAATCGTGCAATCTAATTGCGACCCACTTCAACTCATCAGATTGCCTTGAAATTTTGCCCACATACTTAAATCCGATGAACATACAATATTTTCACTACTTCGTCCTTGCAAGGATAAGGGAAGGTCCTGTAAGGATAACATGATTATCCTTGTCCTAAAATTTCCGGGAAAAATCTCATCCGTGGGCTTTTGCGTCCGTAAGAATATTTCAAAAGCAAGGATATACATTCGAAGTAAAAAGTATAAACAAGCGTGGTGATCTTTCATTTTGAATTTTTAGTCTTACTAATCAAATACGAAATAACTAAAAAGGGTGAAATAAATAAAACATAAAGTTTTTTTTTTTAAACTACACTGAAAAGTAAAAACAATAATTTTTAGGTGTTTTTTGTCAGAAATAAAAGCATAAGAAATAGAATAAGATATATATCTCGCTTTTATTTCTGACACACAGCGCCTAAAAATTATTATTTTTTTCCTTTTCAGTGCATTTCTTTTAAATAAAAGCTTTTTTAAAGTTTTTTTATCCTCTCCTTTATGGAACACGGCCCAAAAAATTTGTTCGTCCACACAGATTGTATGGCGGCCACAACATTTTATCTAATCCGCTGCTTATTTGTTTGTTTATATATTGGTCTTCAAAGTTAATTTTTTATATTTATTTTTCGTTAAATGTAATTTTTTTCGAAAACTTGTCATATTTTTTTCGTTTTTATGTATTTTTTTAATTCGCTATATTCTTAACTACAAATCATCCATAAAAAAGAAGTCTGTGTCATTAACGGTTTTCGAGTTAAGCGACATTTACGCCCGCAGCACACTTCAGCTAAGCTAAGTGGCGATATTTTCGGTAAATGTATGCCATCAGTTGTATTTAAACACTTACACATTTATATCCACACGGCAAAAAATCCTGGAGTATTTTTCAATCCAAAAATTATATTGACGAAATCTTAATACATATTTTGGATTGGAATTTAATACATGCGAATTTTTGAAAATATTTTAGCCTTTTTTGCAGTCATATTTGAAAAGTTTTTTATTATGTATCGAACTTAAGTACTTTTAACATTAATGTCTACAATTTAATCAAAATTTTAGACTTTAATACTGAATTAAACCAAAAATAAATTTATAAAAATTTCCAATCCATATTATTGGATTAGAATTTTCCATTGGATTACATATAGGTCCAGCGTAATCCAGTTTTGATTGGAATTCACTCCAAGATTTTTTGCCGTGCACAAAATACTACACTTTTGCAAACACCGATTCTACACTGTATAACGCCGAAAGTATGTATATGTGAGTGTCAGCGATGCCAGCGGAGTCGTTCGCACAGTTGAGGTCTGAACTAGGGATGTCAAATTTTTGAAAAAAAACCGGTTTTCGGCTAAACCGGGTTTCGGTTAAACCGGTTTTCGATTAAACCGGTTTTTAAGACTTCGGTTTAAACCGGGCCGGCTTAACCGGATCCAAAAAAACCGGCTATTAAAACACCGAAAAACCGTTTTGTTCAAATTGGGTAGTTTAGGTCTTATACGCAACAAATACACTATAATACAAACAAAAGACGCGAAGTGCCATATAATCCATTAAGAGGCCATAAATGGCACAATATGATATTGTATTTGGTTTAGAGTGCCTAAAAAGAAATGTTTATAACAAATCAGTTGCACGAAAATTGGTTTAAAATTATTTTTCCGTACAAAAAAATGATCGGTTTTTTTGAACGGTTTTTGGCTTTTAAAAAAACACCGGGTATAATCGTGCAAAAAAAACCACCGAAAAAACCCGGCTAACCGAAGCAAAAACACCGGGTAACCGGTTTAACCGGTTCTTTTTTTGACATCCCTAGTCTGAACCACGGCATACAGACAACCAAGGTATGCTGTAAACTTTTGATAGTCAGGTGTGACGTCGTTTGTGCCGACTTTTTTTAATTAATTTTTATGTTTATTGATCACTATTTAATGCAATCAGTCTACTAATTTACAAATATCTTATTTAAATCGCACAAATTTAAAAAAAACCATCCAGAATACAAAATTCCTTCTGCACTTGACGAACTAATCGGCACAAGTGACGTAGCAACGAAATGTCAGATTTGAGTTTACAGCATACCTTGGTTGTCTCTATGCCGTGGTCTGAACTACGCGAGCGAGCTTAGTCAATATCTCCCATAACTAGGCGACGTAATTTCATAGTTTCGCTGAAGTGTGCGGTCACCAATGTAAATGCTAAGGATTTTACTTTAAGCGAGAAACTTAGCTTACGTAGTTGAGCTCGCTTAGTTCAAGCGTACGGCGGGCGTTACAATGCTTAAAAATACTCAATTTAGTCATTGATATTTATGTATTTATATTATTTTTTCAGTTTAAAGTATGGGAGTATTTAAAAACTTTATTAGATTCTAGATTTTCGAAGTACAACACTTAAAAAACGAAGTAAAAAACTTACCGCTGCCTGAAGACAAGCTTGTGCCCGGTTTTGAATAGCTGTATTTACGTTAATATTTGGTAAGGCTTCCCTTATTTTTTCAGCTGCTTCTTCTATGCGTCCCTTTAATTGATCTATATTAGAAATTTCTGTTGAATACACCAGTTCCTTCATCAATCCCCATACATAAAAATCTAAGACTGCGAAATTTGGTGATCTTGGAGGCCAGTGTATTGAGTCGTCCCTTCCAATTCAATGATCTTGGTAGTTATCATTCAATCAGGTTGTTATGTGCCGTCCATAATGACTTAGGTCACTGTCACGTTGATAAAACAAAATTTTTCTTTGGGAAAGAGGGACATCATCGAGAAGTTATAGTAGCTGCGAGTCAGAAATTCCATGTAAAGTTTAATCTTTGTAGAAATATGAAACGATCAATTAACTTATCATCAAGCGCTCCAGCTCACAAATTTACACTGAAACACTGTCGAAATGATGTCTATTTTTTGGAATGTGGATTGGAAGAAGTCTTACGCACTTGGCACATCTTATATCATTACCACGCGATCTTATATCATATGTCATCTACATGAGCTCTAATTTTGCAGTTACCGCAATTTTGCGGAGACCGCATTGTTACGTAATACAAAATTAGAGCTCATGTAGATGACATATGATATAAGATCGCGTGGTGAACTTGAACTTTTTCGCAATGCGGGATTCGGTGTGCCAAGTGCCTTAGTGTGCAGGTTACGGAACTGCGACTTATCTGTCCATAAGGCCCAACTACGATCGACACAGGAGCGCATATGTAGCTGCATACATATGCCATTTCCAGAATAAGAAAGTCAATGTTATTACCCACAATAGACATGTGTCAAAGTGTTGCCACTTTCAAACCTTCGTTAAACTTTCGTTAAGCATGAATGATTCGATACAAATGGAACTGGCATATGAAAATAGTGAACATAACCTAAAATGTTAGTGTGAATTTAATAATATTGTGGCCATATTAATTTCCACTTGAGGTAAAATGAAGATTAGCTAGCTTTTATGTTGACAGCTATGTATGTATGTCAACATTCGTTGGGAATTTGACATTAATATATGCGCTCCTATGTCTATCGTAGTTGGGCCTATAGGATGTTGGTTTGCTCTAAGTTTCGTCCCAACAGCCACTCGTGGAGTTCCACTCGATTAGCCAAATCATCTGGTAAAAGGTCTTGGACAGGTGTAGAATGAAAAGGATGGAATTTTTCCTTCTACAAAATTCTATGAACTGTAGTATGTGCAACATCTGATCGTCTACCCAATCTTCTAGTACTAATGGATGGATCTGTGTGTACAATGCGAAGTAATTTCTTCTTCTTGAGCTACACTTCTTACTCCGCGCGCTCTTCCTGACTCTTTTTTGTGTAGTCTCACTGATCCAGTTATCTGTGAGTTCTTGAAAACACATTTGTGAGAGATATTTCTTTGAAGACGATTTCTAGTTGGTAACATCTACAAGTATATATGTACTTAAAAGCCAAATACCACTCACTCACTGAACCATCACAGTATCTCCAGAACCACAAAACCGATTGTCATAAAATTTGGCATACAAATCATAGGTGCTAGCACGGTTTTGCAAAATTCGAAACGGAAGATCCTGCCAGGATAACGCAAATATCCTTTTTCCCATTTTTTCTCGAAAAAACTGGATTAGAGCGTTTTCGGAGTCGCTGATCACGAATCTGGTGTTAGAATCTTAAAATTCGAAACGGGAGATCCTATTGGTATAACTCAAATGATCTTTTTTCAATTAAACCTAATAAATGAAAGAATGTCTAACGTACATTAAAAATTGATATTTCAACACTTACAGAACAAAAAAAACTCTTTGATAAACGTAAATTTGCTTTTTGCTGGAATCTTTGAATTGGTTTTCAGAAAATTTCAATTTATTATTCAAGCTTAAGATGAAGCACCCTTCAAAATTTCAACAAAAATTTATTTTACGAATTGGGCCTCTTAAAGTTTATGCATTTAAAGTTTCAGTTTTCAGGATTTTAATATATACCGATATTATTATAGATGTACGGCGTCAACTATATTCACATCGTTAGAAAGTTGTTTATCATAACAAAAGGCAAAATAAAATTTACTTGTTGCAGAGTAGCCTAAAGTGTGTATCCTTGAAGTGGGACCCTTTTAATATTCTCATTTTTTGTTTTCGGTTTCTACGACATTGTTACGAAGCCTTTTCTTAAATTATATAGAATCCCTCATCTAATAACCAACACAACACCAAGTACGTAGCAGTGTTGTGTACAAAGATTTTTCACATCGCTTTACATATTTTTATTTCGTTCTATCAATCCATTTCTCTATAACGGAAAAAGGTGTATTCTACTACAAGAGTGTTTTCTAGTTCACACATGTGGCCAACACTAACTTTGCCGTAATAGTGGTTTAAAAGAAATGAAATATTATTCCTTGGTAATAGCTTTGATATACATACAACTATTCTCAGTCAGCTGACAAACACATCAATCCAAAGATTTCGATTAATATGATACATATTTATTTATGACATCCTGCTTGAACTTGTGTTGGATACACCATTTTTGAACGCATGCGTGCTCAAATGTCAAAGTGAAGGGAATTGTTACCAGCATCACACATTTTAGAAAAAGGATCCAAGGATCAAAGGAAGGACGTAATTATCAATCTGCCCTACAGAGAACGCATTGCGTGTCCTATCGAAGAAGTCATAAGTATAAAAAAAGATTTTTCGGTTATACCTCAGTGAAACAATATAAAATATAGTTTTTTTTTGTCGCGTTTAAACAATTTTTTTAGAGAAAATCAGCAAACTACTTCAAATCACGGAAATAACATGGAAAATGTGAAAAAGGTTAACTAGTGAATGAGAAAACATTAAGTGCAGTAAAAAAAAATCACACAGGAAATTGTTCATCCTGTTAGAATTGTGCTTTTGGTCTTATTTTAGTACAGAAAACTTTTCTACACTCACACACATAAGCTTAGATGGAAATATTGTGTAGGCAAGGATATTAGATTTTTTATTGAGTTCCTTTCAATTAAACTTCTTTCAGAGTACGAACGCATTTAAGGTTTTTCCCCATTATTTTCTCTGCGGCCTTTTAAAGTTGCTCTTTGAAACACTTGTACGAGTAGCTTTCAAATTACAATATGTATTTTGCATTGAATTTTATTTGAAATCTGTGTATTTTTTTTTTAAATTGGATGAAGTTGACGTGCTTAAGTTGCATACTTTAATTGTGACATACTTCTATATACAAGCTGTATTAACTGTAAATATCTTGAGAATATTCTATAGCTATTATAACCTGAAAATTGGGTTTTTATACTCTATATGAGTATCATATAATAGTATGTTGGATTTGGTATACCGTTATAAAATTTAGATTGGTATACCAAATTTAGTACACTCGCGATTATATGAACATGAAATTTTAAGCTATTCATATAACAGAGTATTTAATCTCAAATATTTTCTATGCATTTAATACAGCCGTTCATATAATGTGAGGCGATGAGAGCAAAAGTGGACCAAGCCACATAATCGAGTTTTTGAAGCTTTTCCACTTTTGTACTATTATCGACTGTAAATTTTTGGAAAAAAAAACATTCTGTGGACTTAATGTTGAAATGTTCTTTTGTGCATCCAAACAATTTTATCTAAAAACTCACTCGCAATAGTGATTCAAACACAAAAAAACTCACGATTTCGACATGTGGGTTAGTCCACTCTTGCTCTGATAGCCTCATATAATGAACCAATCGTCGGACACAAAAATTAACTACACCAAGGTGTATGACAAAAGATTTTGATTTTCGCATGTCCGTCCATCCATCTGTCCGTCATTCTGTCTGTCTGTTTGTTCGTCCATGAATACGAAAACTTTCGTTTTTTATATTGTTAAATATTATCAAAAGGCTTTGTATGTAGCGGCAACTAAATGCTGAATTATATTTTGTTTTGTTTGTGTTCAATCATTGAATTATTTCCGATTCATGGGTTTTACTTGACATTTTTAGCATTGAACCTATTGGTCAAGCGTATTTTCTCTGAAACCACACTAGGAGCCGGTTTCTGGCATGGAAGTTGGCTCACCGTCGTAACCAAAGCCTGCTTTACCGGCTCCCACTCATTTTGACCGACGGGACGGACGGGCAGACAGACAAACAGACAGACGGACGTACAGACGCGGAAATAAAAAATATTTTGTCATACTAAATAACCTGGTGGGTTCTGCTTGAATCCTAAAAAACATTTTTCGAGCAACCTCGAGTTGATTGGATTCATATTACAAAAATGTCTTCTTGTCTGTCAGTCTGTGGAAAATATTTCTCATAAATTGCTTGAGTAAATTACTTGAGTAATTGAACCCTTGAAATTTTATAAACATGTTTGGTTCTAAATGGGACAATTCTATCAAATTGTGGTTAAAATCCGTTAACCGGAAGTGCCCAAAATGGCTGCTTTTTAAAAATCGCAATTTTGTTTTTTTGCGATTTACTCCGAAACTACGCGTTTTTCAGTAGTTTTATGTTTAACAAAAATTGGGCACAATAAAATCTACACTTTTGTATTTTATTAGAACTTGATATTTCAAACTGGTAGCAAGACATACGCTTTTTCAAAAAAAAAAAATCAATTTTTTGGGATTATCCCGAAAATTAACGGATTTCCGGTGGTTCCATGTAGAAGATAACTTAAATAAAAAAAAATTTCGTCGATCAAAGTTATCCAGTATCTTTTACCGTTGTAGAGATATTTTCATTATTCCGAAGAGCGTTCACAAACCAAAGTGTTCACGAACCGAGACATCACTGTATAACTTAATCTACAAATTTCATAAAGAATATAAGTAATTACGCTTATATGTTAGTTTCTAAGAAATAAATAGTGAACGGTAACATTCTAAAACAGTATTTGCGTGTTGAGAGAAATTTCCTTTAACAACTTTTATCTCTCCCGACTCTCTCAAATGGATTTTTTGCCGGGGAGAAGTGAAATTTTTAGTACAAAATTCCAATACCTTATCAGAAATAGGACGCGTAATAGAGAGAATGGAAAATGAGGTTACATTTCACATCTGTTACTGCATGAGTGTTGGTGTACGTTTTTCCGATCAGATGAGGGTACCATGGACACGAAAAGGAAAAGTAGTTCGTGCGCAAATATTATACAAGTCGGTCGCAATGTTTTTTCAGTAATCCATTTGATCTGTTTACAAATTCAAAAAATAAATTTTCATGCAATACACATTTTTTTGGATGCTAAAGGATATTCCAAAGTCCGTATAAGGATATGTGAAAACGGAGAATAGTTATTGATGAAAACATATAAGCAAAAAAGATAAGGAAAGACTTTCCTCATCATCTTAAGGAGAAGTCAGAAGTAATTTTCATCTTCTAAAAAGAATCTACAAAAAAGTTTTCCTCGTATAAATACATATATATCGTATTTATATATGCCATATATGGAATATATGCCAAAAACACATGGAAAAGCTTCTACTACATATAAAATCTTCATTGCAAAGTTATATCTATTCCGTATCAAATTTCTCGAATCATTTGGGGTGAAATATTTACGCGAGTGTGGATTTTTTGTCTAAGTATTTAGAATTGCGAGCGTACATTTTCCGGGTATCTTCGCATAAACGGGCTATATAACTGTTGTTCTATCTAGTATAGATGTATGCATAGGGGTAAACAATCTGTATGTTGAACGATATAAAAGTTATATAAAAATGTGTATCACATTCGCACTATAATATGGTTGTATATCAGTTTTATGCGTAGATGTAATTCGTATTTTAACAAGTTTAATATTGTAAGATGCCTTTTATCATAGTAATAATAATGATGAATATGTGTTGTGATTTTTAGCGCAATTTTTCCCTTAGTGATATTGAAAAAGGAGTCCATGGGGACTTACAACTTAATACAGATGGTGTTTAGTGTTATAGATTCATATGATTATACCCTTAACCATTCGCATATCTTATAACTACGGAAACTGTATATCCCTGGGTATTCTGTGGCTATCAGCAATGTGTATGCGAAGAAGGGTTAAAAGAGCAAACTGCACGGAATCACTTTGCGGATACCTGGTGAAAAGAACTCTTCTGTTTCTGCCGTCAGACTTTTTTCTAACCCCATTTTTCATCGAGTCCCATTTATATACCATACATGTTCACCCACTTCCGCTCCCAATTTCCATTACCACTTTGTTCGCGTTTAAGAGTTTTTAATTTTTCCGCTAACCAGCGCCGGGCTTTTCACAATTAACCGGTTAGGTGAATGAGAGAATATTCAAGAATAGGAAAGCAACGAGTTGTAATTGATGTGCTGTAATCGTCGTTGGTGGGATGCTTTCTGAAAGGGTAATGAGTGGAATTATGTTAAGTGCTATCTAAAAGCTTGAAAATTCAACCTCTTGGATTACTAAAAAAAAAAAACTAATGTTTTTATATTATTACAATGAAAAAATAGGGAAATGCGTGAAAAAATACAATATCGCAAGGCGATAGAAAATTATTCTATTTCGATATTTATTCTACAATTTTAAATCCTTAACTCTACGCATAATTTGCTGGAAATTCAATTGGAAAGGAGAAACCGGAAAATTTCCATATATATTGATTCCCGTTTGTGCGTGTTTATATATTTTTTTTATCTGTGTTTGTAGGTTTTTAAATGTGTAGTTGTAACATAAATTCAAATAATATATTCAATATTAATGTTGTGAACCATTTTTGTGACTAAAATAAATAAAATTGAATCTGATTTAAAGGTGGCTAAAAGTTTTCAAAACATCGATTAAAGTTTTAAGTAACCAATTTCAAAAAAAAATTGGTTGTGATTTGTTTTCCTATCTAAATATTGGATAGAAAGTGGAAAGTGTTTTAGGTGCCATTGCGGATCACCGCGAGAATCCTCAGCGAAAAATAATTACGTATTGGCAGGAAATCAACGTCAAGGAGGCCCCGTTAAGATTTCGGTCGTCGGCGGTGGCCAGAGAGGCTCGAAAGTTTGGCGACGGGAGCGCATCGAGATGACAGAGCCAGATCTAGATGATGTGGCTTTTCTATCAGGTAAATCCAACAAGAAAACTATTTTAACTGCCCGAAGTAATTAATTTGAATGGTGAATTTGTCTAAGCCAAAAACGTATATAGCCCGGGAGCCGTAGAACAAAAAATAACAACGAATAGTTGACGGGATGAAATATGTTTGAATCAGAGCTGGGCAAAATACTCAATACTCAAGTATCAGTACCAGTATATGGTAATGATACTTTTAACCGCATTTCAGTATCAGTACAAAAAGTACTGGTACTGAGATTTCAGTACCAGTAAATTTTGTACTGGTATTGCTCTCACTGAGCAGTACAAAAATACCAACATCATGTACTTGAAAAATATCAGTACTTTCGCGAAAAATACTTGAAAAAATTCCAGTACTTTTGCAAAAGTACTTGAAAAAATTCCAGTACTTTTGCAAAAGTACTTGAAAAAGTATAAAAAGTACTGGTACTGCAAAACTCAAAACCAGTACAAAAAGTACTGGTACTGCAAAAACCAATACCAGTACAAAAAGTACTGGTATTGCAAAAAACCAGTACAAAAATACAAATATTGTAAAAAATCAGTACCAGTACTTTTTGTACTGGGACTGGATCCGTGCATCGATTACAAGTACTTCAAGTACTGGTACTGATCGTGCAGTACCAATACTACTTTTTAAAATATTTAAAAATAGTGATTCGGTGATAGCAGCATGTTGTTTGTCCCTTACATCGTTGGTGAGAAGAAAACGTCTTCGTCGCCTGATCAAATGAGGTTGCGGAGACTAAAAAAGACTATTTTTCCCCCTTAATGTGTTTGCATTTTAATTAAAACAAGTTCAGACATTAAGGTATTGATACCGGTGGCAAGCCTAGTACAAGTATCTATGTACTGGTACTGCTGGTGTACTGCAGTATCAAATGTACTGAAGTATGCCCAGTTCTGGTTTGAATACCTGTATCTTGATCTAACTAAGAAAAAAATCTTCTACGGCGATCTTCCAAAGTGGTGCTAAATGAGCGACAGATCGCGATTTATACCGTGGTTTCGTTGTTAAAAAAAACGACGAGTTAACGGGACAAAATTCTAGATCTTGGTCCAACTAAGAAAAAAATGTTCTACGACGACCTTGTCAGGTGGTGCTAAATGGGTGACAGATCGCGATAAATTACATACGTTTTAGTATTTTGGCAAGAGTTCAGTTTAGCGACAATGACGCTACAGAATTTTGGTGTATAGGGAGGGATAGAGGGAGGCATCCCCTATCCAAAATGGGTATTTTTAGCCGTCGCTCGCCCCCCTTGCCCCCTCCAGGGGTCCTCAAACTTTGTAAAAAAAATTTCTGGGGGGTGGTAGGGGGGTGTGTGGTACCTCAAATGAAAGGTAATGAAGAGTACATTCCAAAAATATATAGCATGATGGGATTTCCCCCCTCACCATTCGATTTATACCCCTTCGTGGGGTATAAAACGCGATCTGTCACCCATTTACCACCACCTGACAAGGTCGCCGTAGAACATTTTTTTCTTAGTTCGATCAAGATCTAGATCCTGCAATAAATTTTGTCCCGTTAACTCGTCGTTTTTTTTAACAACGAAACCGCGGTATAAATCACGATCTGTCGCTCATTTAGCACCACTTTGGAAGATCGCCGTAGAAGAATTTTTTCTTAGTTTGATCAAGATAGAGGTATTCAAACATATTTCATCCCGTCAACTATTCGTTGTCATTTTTTGTTCTACGGCTCCCGCTCTAATAGGGTATGCTAGGATGCATCCATTTTAGCTAAGCAAATTTTTAAGGAGAATTTGGAACAATTATTTTTAAAGTTATTTTTTTGCTCGAAAGATAATTTGCAAAAGTGATGTCCTTTTTTCTTTGTCAAAAGGAAATTTCACAAATGTCTATATGCGCACATTCTGGAAAAGGTTTTTTTCACAAAAGCTTGAACCTCAAGTGTGGTCTATACTTTACTTTTTCGTAAATGGCGAAATAATACAAAAAAAAAGAAAATAAGATGTTTTTGAAACGAGGATTTGAACCACCGTTTTTTTATAGTCTCTCCTCTCGTCCATGCATTTTCGCGCATAATTTCATCTGAAGCACCCCTGCATTCTGAAAGGAGACTGAAAAGTTGAATGAAGCGAATCTATCAAATGGTTCTCCTCGTAAAGCTAAAAAATGATAAACTATTTATTGTATGTGCAAACGGTCTCAGAAATGCTGGAAATACAGGGAGGCTGGAAGTTTTTTTTTTTAAAGTAAAATCAAACACTTTTAGTCCGTTAAAATAATAAATTCTTGAATTTTCATAAAACTCAATTTTATTCTGAAATTTTTATCGAGATGTAAAAAAATGTATTAAATATATATAAAAAATCGTTAAAATTCGTTCCTTCAATAATTTCCAATGCTCCACCGAATAGTTTCCGTGATGTAAATTACTTCATGATGCAGAGCAAAACTAGTAAATCTAACTATTTTATAATGGGAAGTTGAGCCTATGACTAGAAAATTTAGTTAATTCAAATTACAAAAATTATCAAAATCGACTATTTTTATAATAAATTCAACCACTTGGTAGTGAATATTGCTACTTTATGGTTAAATTGACTATTTTTGTAATTGAAATTCACTATTTTAGTTATAGTCCCATTTACTTTTTTTTCTTTGCGTGATTGTCTACACAGTTAAAAAATTGACCCGTCAGTGTCAAATTTCTTCCAGTCTCAAAGAAAAAGTGTTCATTTTTAACACTTATAAATATCACTTTAGCACTTTTGAAATGTGTAAAAAAATAATAACACATCGAAGCGTTAGGGTTACACCTTGCTGGGAGTTAACTGACTTTAACACTTTCGAGTTTCAAACAAATTGGGACTTGAATGTCTTCAAATGAAATTCTTTATAGATCTGAAGCTAATTGGAAATGATGTAGTAATAAGTTTTATTTTCTTAAAAATAATGTTACGATATAGAAAGAAAAATATGGCAAATTTAATTAAAAAGTCTTGGATAAATAAGTTAAATATGGGTTCAAAAAAGTTAAATATTGAATTAAAAAAATAAAAATATAATAAAAATTTTAATTTTCTTAATAAATGTAAAAAAAAATCGAGTCGAGATCGGGACTCGAACCCGCTCAACGATTTTTTTTTCTGTTTTTAGGGTTTTTTTTTAATTCATTATGATTTAAAAAAAAATTAAAATATTTTAAATAAAAATTATAAATAATAACAATTTTTATTACTAATAATTAATATTGTTTAAATAAAAACAATAAACTTACAAACCAATAAAAGATATTCTAAAATTATGTAAAAGTTAAACATGACCATGTTGCATTTTAACTATGCTCCGCCAAAGGAGCAAGCAGCCCAGTGGCAAGGCGCGCAGAACTCACAAGCGAGAGATGTCAGAAACCAAAAACACACCGGTTCAAATCCCATACCGTGCTACACGCGAATTTTTTTTTTCTTCTTTTTTAATTTTTTTTATTAAAAATAATGGTAAACATGAAGAAAATTTTACCAAATTAATTTTGTTTTTCCCTCTGTGAAGACTGATAAGTGTTAAAAAAAATTCAACACTTGAAGTGTTTATCTAAAATGACACTTAAAAGCCTCAATGATTCAACACTGGGATAAAGTAACACTGTGTTAAAAATGTGTTAAAAATAAAAATTTCTAACTGTGTAGCTTTAATTTTTTTGAGAAACGTTGCTGAAAAAAACGGAATATTTGTTATTGGTTTGATTAAATCAAAGCTTATCTCCTTAACCCTTTCACTCGGCATTTATTTCTAATAGCAAAAAAAATGTGTTGTTGCTTTTTTCAATAATAATATGTAGCAACACAATATATTTCAAAATTTAAAAAATTTAAATATCTTTTTAGAAGTCTCTTTTAGATAATGTACTCATTTGTATACATAACATGTCAATCATTGTCCCTCTCCCTTCTAATTCTCTTAGAAATGCGAGTGAAATATGATGTACACAATTGTGTACGCGCCGAGTGAAAGGGTTAAAACTTTTGTTTTGTCTGTCTGGCATATTTTAAAAAGACACGACTTTATAGTAGGGATGTCAAAAAAGAACCGGTTAAATCGCTTATCCGGTGTTTTTGCTTCGGTTAACCGGTTTTTTTCGGTGTTTTTTAAAAGCCAAAAACCGTTCAAAAAAACCGATCATTTTTTTTTTGTACGGAAAAATAATTTTAAACCAATTTTTGTGCAACTGATTTGTTAGAAACACTTCTTTTTAGGCACTCTAAACCAAATACAATATCATATTGTGCCATTTATGGCCTCTTAATGGATTATATGGCACTTCACGTATTTTGTTTGTATTATAGTGTATTTGTTGTGTATAAGACCTAACCTACCCAATTTGAACAAAACGGTTTTTCGGTGTTTTAATAACCGGTTTTTTGGACCCGGTTTAAACCGAAGTCTTAAAAACCGGTTTAACCGAAAACCGGTTTTTTTTTTCAAAAATTTGACATCCCTACTTTATAGTTTGATGGTAAGTTTGCTTTAACATGTTGTTTACGAGAACAACATGTTGTCTACGCTTTTGTATACTTCAAAGTCCCCGCGGAGAAAAAAATAGTTAATCTAACTATTTTGTAATGTGGAATCTAGACTAATTACTAAAATAGTTCATTTCAATTATGAAACAGTTAATTTCAACTACAAAAATAGTAAATTTAACTAAATAACAGTAAATTTTACTACTATGCATTTAAATTTATTATAAAAACATAACAAAAGCTATAATTGCCAATCTGGCAATAATTGAAAACCCGTATGGTGATATTCGCATCGAAATTCGAACAGTTATACCAAAATTCCACTTGAAGTCCAACTTTCCAATAAGATTTTTTAAAACTTATTCCAATCGGATTTTGATGTATGGGAGTTTTATGTAGAATCATATCCTAAATAACTTTTGTGTTTTTAGTGTTTATTTCTATAAGTTTTGTGTATTATTCTGTACGTTTGGATTTCTTTTAACCTTAATATAATATAGAAGAGACAATAAAATAGAAAAATTTTGCAATGCGCATGTCGCACGAATATCGAAAGCAAAAAGCACGCACGCACATATATGCATTGTCCAATAAGTGTGAGCAGTGCGCGACAACAAAGTGGGTCACTCTTCGTTGACCAATATACCAGTTTTCCGTGTGGTTGGTGAGTGCGTTTCCGAACGGATTTCCATGCGAATTTCTATGTGATATGTTTATTGGGTTTGCACGAATAGATATTATTTCTTCGGTGAAACGATGGTCGTGCGGGATCGTTTAATCATCGGGTAATTTCGTTCTCGGACTTTGCGCAAGCGGTTGCAGCATTTGTGTAAGGCGAGAAACACAATTGATGCAGCTTGCTGCAGCGTTGTGCGTTCACGCAATGGAATGCATGCAGCAGTGTTGGTTGATGACACAATTTGTAGCGCTGCAGTGTCAAATGTCATTTGAAAACAGATTTATGATTGCGCACACTTCATTTTCAAAGAAAACACGCATATGTAGATAAGCATTATTGCAGCATGCAGCAACGTTTTAATTTTTCAAAACGCCGCGTCGATGCAGTCGCATGTGTTACTGCTGCAGTATCAATTGTGTCTACAGCGATAAGAGTACACGAGTTTGATGCATGTGTCGTCGTTACTTCGTCAATTGTATTTTCGCCTTATTGCAGCATGCAGCAACATTTTAGTTTTTTAAAACACTGCGGACTGTAAAAAATATTATCAGCACAGTATTTATGTGAATGAATTTGCTTAGCGATGGTGACCTCTGCCGTAGGCTATCAAAGTCTGCGCGTAGAGGAACAACACTAATACTTTTCACGGCATAAGAAAATTCCGGTGAATTATACGAAAAACCCTTATATTTTCCACCGATTTCAATGAATGTTTTTTGGTTAGATGTAAGACTTAATTACCTATCTGAAGACACAATAGTCATACAAAAGTGGTATGTCAAACGGTTTCAGAGTTATAGAAAAATACCGTTACCTTTCAAAGAATCAATGTCTAAGCGTTTTGCGAAACTCATAAAATAAATTTCAATAGATTTGGTACACTGTTCTTTATTCCTTCACTGATTCGAGAAGAATGAATTTACAAAAGAAAAAATATGACAATCGTTTTAGATTTTCAATAGCAACAGAATTTTAAAAGTCAATGGTAACTACGGCGCGGTGGTGATAACACAACCCGACAAAAGCTACTTTTTTTGTGCTGCCAAAGATTTTACAATCTTTTTAGGATAATCTGGCGTCGCTGATTCCAAATCTTCAAGTGGTTTGGCCAGATTGGCTCTAGTTTTTAATAAAACCCCAAAAAAACAATTTTTTTCGAAAAAATTCCTTGTAGACTAAAAAATTTTATTTTTTATTTTTGTTGTTGCCTTGGATTTAATATTTTTAGGTTAAGTTGACATCCCTGAATTCGAATGTGGAAGTAGTTTGGCTGGGTTCACTTTACTTTTTGAGATTTGAATTTTTTTCAAAAACTGAAACAAATCTGTGGCCACAAGCAATAATCGCTTATGTCGAAAATTGCGATTTTGAGTAACCGGAGTACAAAGATGAAAATCATTTTCTGAAAAAAGTTTGAATGATAACTGGATCCGGATTTTCATTAAATTAATTGCTTTATAAGGACAATAAATCCGTGCTACAGTAGACTTAAATGATCTTTTATTTTATAAAATACTAGCTTGCATACCCGTCGTTGCCGGGCTAAAGTTTTTTTTTAAAAAGTTTTTTGCACAAAAAACCCAGAAATAGCTTAAAAACTATTGGAAAAAATCGTTATGCCTTCAGAACCTCCCGTTCCGAATTTTAAAATTCTAATACCAGATTCGTGATCAGCGGCTCCGAAACCCCATTATTGCCAGTTTTTTCGAGGAAAAATGGTAAAAAGGATATTTGCGTTATCCTTACAGGACCTTCCGTTTTGAATTTTGAAAATCTAACACCGGATTCGTGATCAGCGACCCCGAAAACCCCCGAGAGAAACTTTTCAGCCTCCTATTGAGAAGGATTAATGGCGAAAATCACGGTTTCATAACACCCAGACCCCCTTTACCCCCCGTTCACCCCCTTAGGGGTAAAATTTCGGAAAACCCCGCCTTAGTGAGCGCCTACGCAATGGTTGGGACATACTGTGAAAGTTTCAAGTCTCTAGTTTCAGGGGTTTGGGCTGTGCGTTGATGAGTCAGTCACTCACTCAGTCAGGTTGAACAATTTTATAAATAGAGATTAAGGAAAAAACTACATAGGCGACATGTAACTAAAGTTAAGTGTTTATTGAATGTGTAATACATTATTATTGGGACATAAGCGATTATGTTTTTCGACCAAAGCTCCTGGTTAGAAAAATGATAGAAAGACCAAATTTTTTGTGTATATAGATTACAGCATGGAGAACGCAGTAATATTAATAACTCATTTCGTTCTTAAATCGACATAAGCGGTTATTGCTTGTGGCCACAGAAATTCAGTTAAACTATTTCCCGATTCGGATTCAGAGGTATCAAATTACCCTTAAATGATTGAAATATCCAAGGCAGTAACAAAAATACAGTTTATATGGATTTTTTTCGAAAAATATAATTCACAGTCCTCTTTTAATTTTCGGTATTCGGTGTTTTCGGTAATATTAAAAGACTGAAAATATTCTGCTGTGAACATCCCACAGCACAGATTTGAGAACAGCGCTTTTATTGGATACGTGACCAAATCATGAACTGCGAATTTGATTGTCACATACCTTCAAATCCATGTTTGATGTATTCTTTTAAATTTCTATTGTGGCAACGGCTATCAAAATTGAAAAAAATTGCAGTCCGATGAGATAACCAGCGAGAAAATTTGACAACTGAAAACATTACTAGCGCCACTCGTGGTTGATTCTTGATACCGAATAACCGGGCCGGAAAACACGACTCAAGGCATGTCTACAATTACCGAATCTGGTAATTCATTTTTACATGAACCAAGTTACCGTCTGGGTAAAAATCTGTTAAATTTGACTGAATTACCGAGCGGTAAAATTACTCGCAATTTAAAAGAGGACTGTGAATACCCTGAATCTTTTTTATTGAATTTTCTCAAAAACGAGAGCCATTCTGGCCAAACCACTTGTAGATTCAGAATCAGCAAAGTGAAATTATCCTAAATATATTGTAAAATCTTTGGCAGCAAATTGGCTGTTGTGCAGAAAATCAAATTACAAACATTAGGTATTATAATTTGTTGTGTCCTTATTAACAGATATCATAGAGTTATCGTCTATAGAACAAAAAAAAAGTTGAAAACGGTACAATGTATGTAATCAAAACACGCACGTACGGCACTTAAATCTATATGAACAAACGAATAGATAAATCTCGTTAATCACATAATTACTTGGGAGTTCGTTAATTTAATATTGACACAGATTGTGATGGTGCCGGCGTATCCGGTTTTAATGTAGAAGCGTATAGTCAAATACCGAAAAATGCGAAATGTTTGTCTCTACAATTTATTCGATAAATGGTAAATTTCCTTTTGACTTTGTTTCTGTATTTGACTTTGCCAAACAGTCGGTTATTTATGTCAATATTCATTTCTATACTCAATGTTGCTATACAAGAATCACACACACTTTGATCATTTGTCCAGAAAATTCTACTAACGATGCCAGATAACGTTAACGCGCACTCATTTTTTAAATATTTCGAGTAAAAACGGTAAAGTAATTCAATCTATATTCCGTTTTTTATTTTATTTTGGTGAGACGTTAGTGGGTTGGTGTTTTAAAACACGGATTTTTGCCATGCACCTATTTAAAGAGTAAAGCGAGCCATATACGATCTATCTGGTTACCGTTGGCAACCAATTCCAAAGAAGGGTGACTCTTCAGACATTAGCAATTATCGACCGATCTCGCTATTATTAAACATAACAAAAGCTATAATTGCCAATCTGGCAATCATTGGAGACCCGTATGGTGATATTCGTATCAAAATTCGAACAGTTGTACCAAAATTCCACTTTGAAGTCAAACTTTCCAATAAGATTTTTTTAAATTTATTCTAATCGGATTTTGATGTATGGGAGTTTTATGTAGAATCATATCCTAAATAACTTTTGTTCTTGGACTTTTTTGATAGGATGCACCGTTTTCGAGATATTCACAAAAAACGATTTCGTTCGTATGGGGGGTGCCCCCCCTAATGGTCCATGTTTGACCATTAACGAACTTAGCCTCGCATTTTACGAAAAACGGATCTGTGCAAACTTTCAAGTCTCTAGCTCGATCCGTGCGCCCGCAATCCGCGCCACAGACAGACAGACAGACGGACGGACAGACGGACGGACGGACGGACAGACGGACGGACGGACGGACAGACGGACGGACATGCAAAAATTAATTATTTTTGTCATTCTAAACACACTGGTGTAATTCATTTTTTTGTGCGATGACGGGATCTTGGCGTTACAAACGGTAAGGCAAAGTTAATATACCCTTTGGTTTCACCATACGGGTATAAAAATGGGCCGGATGGGCCAAATACCGGATAATAGCCGAATATTCGTTGCAACCTTATTTTAAAGTAAAACAAAATTAACTGAAACAAATTTCTGTCTTTTATAAAATTTTTATTAATTACCTTTTCACTAAATTTTAGATATTCGTACAGTAAAGTTTAAAGGCCCAACTATGATAGACATAAGAGCGCATATGTAAATGTCAAATTCCCAACGAATGTTGACATACATAGCTGTCAACATAAAAGCTAACCATAATAGGCATAGACTGACATAAGTAAAGTTAAATTTTTCTCGATAGTAATTGACAAAGTTGAGGGAAAAAATTAGTGAATTGAAAAAAATTAAAGAAATATTTGAAATTGTGAAGTGCTTAAAAGAATTAAGTGACCTTAAAGATGAACTGGATGAATACGGCAGAAAGAAGCGTTCATGTGACGTACGAGAAATCAATCGCGACAGGAAAACGCACGGATACTACGTAGTCACCTTCTTAAAAATAAAAAGGCTTGATCCGGATCAATTTTTTATTCATACGAGAATTACCACAAATGTCTTTGACTATCTGTTGTCCTGCTTGAGTCAGTTTTTGAAAAAATTTTAGGTTATGTTCACTATTTACATATGCCAGTTCCATTTGTATCGAATTATTCATGCTTAACGAATGTTTAACGAAGGTTTGAAAGTGGCAACACTCTTGACACATGTCTATTGTGGGTAATAACATTGACTTTCTTATTCTGGAAATGACATATGCAGCTACATATGCGTCCTTATGTCTATCATAGTTGAGCCTTAAGAGTTCCTTCATTCCGCGAACAACAAGACTTGGGAACGATTTACGATACGATGTTTCTCCCCGGACTATAACCCGCAGAAGTTCAAAGAGAACATTAACCGACCTCTCCTTTCGTTTTTCCGACCATCCTGAGCTGTGCTTCGGCGTTAAAGGTCTTTCTCCAAGCTCTGGCTGAAACTATAAAAAAAGTCGTATTAATAAAATAATTGATGGTGCTCACAAATTGGAACCCTTGTCACCTTCTGGATACTTTAAATCGGTTCTGGGATTCTTCTGTGGTTCCTAGCGCGGGTTGGACGATGGGTTCCGATTCCGGTACCGATTTAAAATATTTGTAGGGGTTCCGGGTCCGGTTCGGTGTGACATTTCTACTTATATGTACTAAATAGACATTGAGTCAAATTATATGAAAATAGATTGAGAAACGAATGTAGTTATCTGAAATCTTATTTATCGTATTTTAAAAATTCCTTGTGCAGTCCAATGACCTAAAGTTTAACCAATCATTAGATACTTGTTGTTTATTTCCAGAAACCGTTAGTACCCATTTTTTGACGTAGTAAATACCCCTTGACCTATGTATACTGTTTTAGTACAAAAACAAACTTTTGAAATCTGACTAAAAATCTTCTTCTATTTGTGTTAGTGGGTGACTTTGGAATTAGAAAAATTAAACTAATGAACGCAATCGGAGCAAAGGCAGTCATTATCGATCGTTCCATTAATGTAACAGCTTTTTATCTTTTGTTTGACGACTGAAGCTTTTAGAAATTCCAACACATTTTTTTACATTGCTCTTAAGTGCCCTTTGTATATTTAATGTTACCCGCTATATGAAGACAAATTTAATTTGAAGCAGAAAGAGTCCTATTAATTCTGAAATTAATGAAACTAATTGGGTATTAATAATTTTTAAAATTCGATTACAAGCCTGCTTCTATTAGCCCCACCACGCAATAAATCTAAATTGCTCAGGGGAGTTGTATAATAACAAACTTGTAATATGGCGAGAAAAGAGTTTTACCGCCATATCAACTTTGCATAAGAAAATAATTTTGCATTGAGTATAGTAAAATCAAAATGGGGATTTGGATAAAAAAATGTTATAGCATATTTTTTTTAATTTTCAAAATGTGTTGTTTGGAACACGCAGTTATTTTTACCTACTGTTAGGATGGCAAAAACTAGGCGCGATGAATAAAACATAACAATACTAGATCATATAGAAATCGGTTTATTTGTTATATTACATCGTTCTAAGTCCATTATACCAAAATTTCTGGAAGAGCAATAAAAAACCTTGTTAAATCATTTTAATTTTCATTTAGGATCATAGGCGCACAGGGGAACCGGCATAGAATTCCCGCCACATACATTTATATTGCCCCATCTATCCTCTACAAAAAACCTTTTAATACCTTTGCTCTATATCTTAACTGGACGATTTTAACTACTGAAAGCTCTTGGGCAAGCATACGTGCCTGTGGTCTCAATTTCAAAAATCCTAACGAAAGTTCCTGTAAGGATAATGCAAATATCATTTCCAGTTTTTCCGAGAAAAATTTCCATGAGGGGGTTTTCGGGGTCGCTGGTCACGAATCTGGTGTTAGACTAATTCGCAACGGAGAGTCCTGCAAGGATAAGATTTTTCTTCTTTTCGGTTTTCTTCGTATTCTAAAACTTATACGAAAAACTTAACCCAGCAACGACGGGTATGCAAGCCAGTGTTTTATATTTGCATGTAATAACAAAATTTTCTGTTAGTAATAGAATTTCGAAAATCAATATCATAAAAACAAAATTTACTTTTTTGGGAAAAAAATTTAATGTTATATGATTTTTGTGCTTGGAGAAATTCCAATAGAGATAAGTGTGACAAAGAGGGGGTAGTTACTAGACTGAAAAATTAGAATCATATTGATTTAGGGCCTGTTTCACCACTGCTGAATAAGTTTTATCTAGTAAATAAATATCTGTCATATCGCTACTCCGGAGGAAGACTGTCACAACTCAAAAAATGTCGAATTTGTACTAAAGGTGCGGAAGAGTGGTAAATATGGTATACTTTGTTGTAGAAGTTGTAGAAGAGTGTCACAATTGTAACTTAAGCAAAAGCTTGTTACTGTAGATATTTTCTAAATATCAAAAATACTAACATAAAATATCAGAATAACTTTAAAACGTCATTTCCCAAAATTTACAATTTTTGAGTTGTGATAGTCTTCCTCCGGAGTAGCGATATGTCTTATATCTACGGCACAAGGTCGCTGAGATGTACTTAATCATTAGATAAAACTTATCCTGAAAACTTAAATTTATAAATTGTGTGACATTTTTTGACGTTTTCGCTTTTAGAGAAAAAGCGAAGTGGCTTGAATGAAGATATCGCATAGATCAGACGTGGACAAAGAGCCGAATTTCCGCACTTTTTAGCCAATACAAACGAAACTGTGCGGAATACATGAAAAACTGTGCGGATATTTACACGCAGCTTATACAAACTGTACCCAATTTCTAGAAAATATCTAAAATATAGTTTATACCAATGATATTTATCGAACATATTCGAGCGTTTGACCCTTTTAAAAAGTAGGTAGTTCATAAAATTTTAACTGTACGCAGAAAAAATTATTTTTAGAGTATTTCCTCTTATTTTCTAATGCTAAAAATTTGAATTATTTCCAATTTTGAATTTTATTTCACAAAAATTATATAGGTATGCGATAAAAAGTGAAAAGCATTTATTTTGAACTTTTTTTCTGGTTTCTTATGTAGCATCATATTTTTAATGTGAGTCACGTCCTACTTGATACTTACTACTTCGTTTAAAGAAATTTGAATTTTGCTTGTGGTAAGGAGGTGTTTATGGCTTCCTACAAAGTAAATTTTTTTTAAAAGTTTTCAGCAATGTCTGACGTGGTTCTGCACGAAATCAAGTTTAGTAGCTGTGCGTGTTTATTTCAAGAAATCGTATAAATTTGAACTTTTTACCGAAAGTTTAATGGGCTATTTAGAATGTACTGAATCGATCATTGAATATTTATAAGTGATTAATCATTAATCAATAAGAATTTGGCTTTTGAATTAAAAGTATTTATAGATATTGAGGTGTGAAGGTAGCTGGGCAGTATCCCATAATACAGTGCTTCACAACCAGGGGTACATGTGCATCGGTTATATTGGCTGGTTCCAGATGGTACAATAAATCTGGAATATAGAATTGCGGCAACCAAATTGTGAAAAAGTTTCTAGGTTTTGTAAGCAAAAAAAAATATCTCGAATTTCTATGAATAAGTTAAAACTACCTGTAATTTAATTCTGAAAGTATTCTGATATTTGCTTTAATACTTGTGTTAGCTCGAGTTCTTTGTAGAATCATAAAAACTGTATATTTTTCATGTAATAATTATATAAAAACAGGAAATCAAATAACAAATAAAAAAGTTCTTCGATGAAAATTCGCTTTAATTCATACTGAAAACTTAATCATTAATCCCCACTGTTACATATATATAACGCAATAATCGCCTTTTATTGAGAAATTGTCACTTATTTATCTTTCGGCAACTTTGAGTACGGTTATGAGATATCCAAAAGTTTATGTTTTGATTCTGGCGAACAGTAAAACTACTTTATGAAAATTTCAATACTTTATCAAAATTTCAAAAGGTCTGGGGGCTAATGCGTTAAGTGACATTTAACATGTTTTCAGGAAACAAGTTATGTGTTTAAGACATTGGTTGTGGTTTGATCCACCGTTGGTTAACGCCGTGTGGCCAACTGATGATTCACTGTATTTACAGTTAGGCATTTTAGTAATAATTTTATTTCTATAGTGTGGCAGCTAACATGTTAAAAATAGGGGCTACTCTATTTTAGGACTACCTTTAGTACTGCTTTATAGTCGAGCTTTTTATTGTAGTTATGCTTCAGATTAAAAAAATGTTCGTCTGCGGCGCAAATCGTTCATTTTTGATCTCTATATATGATTTTCGGACATAATCTTATAATCCATGTTTTTGTTTTTTCTTAAAGTATTAATAATTCTGTAATAAGTATATTTTTGCGATACAATAGATTTTTGCGATAATGGTATAAGGGGGTAACCGAGAAAAAGCTAGCTCGTTTTTCTCCAGCGAAAATGGCTGAGAAACATTGCTGTAATATAATAGTTGTACGAGCAATAATTGAATGTTTCCATGTTTGTATGTAAATTTTTTTCCCGAAAACGGCATTTTAGATTTCGATGATCTTTCGTTACTTATAATTTTTCAAGAAAAAAATGGGATTGCGCTGGGTCCCATCTTCAGGAAAATTCGTTAAAGCTTTGTAAGGATAACGCGAATGTCTTTTTTTCCCCGGGAAAATTTACATTAGGGGGTTTTTGAGGTCTCTGATCTCGAATCTGGTGTTGGAATTTCAACATTTCAAAGGTCCTGTGGTGATAGCAAAAATATCAATTCTTCTGCCAGTAAACCTTAACCGATTTTGACGCAGCTTTTTGCATTCGAAATCGATTATCGTCCCATAAAACCCTATGGAACTAAATTTTGGAAAAAAAACCGTTTTCGAAATAATTACAAAAATCTTTTTCATTTGTATGGGAGAGGGGGAAGGAATATTCTTCCTGAATTTTGATGTATTCAGAATTTCGTAAAATCATATTTGAAACAATTTTTGTTTAGGCATTTTTTTTTCGAAAAAATTAGCCGTTTTCGAGAAAATTGCGAAAGCTTTTTACATTTGTATGGGTGAGGGGGGAAGGGGTGATTCGATTTTTCCCATTTTCGGAAGATGTTTATCGTTTGATATAGGCCTGTTCTATGCCTAATTTCAACTTTCTACTTCCAGTCGTTCTATAGTTTTGAAATGTTTTTTTAAATAAAAACTTTCAATATTACATCGTATGAGGTTCGATTATGTAAGAAAGGTATCATCTCACTGTTAGGTGGATTAAGCCGTGTTTTCTCGAGGAAATTTGCAGAGGGGGTTTTTAGATCGGGGATTTCAAACTGACAACGCCAAGATAACGTGAGCCTTACTTTTTTCCACAAAAAAATCAGCAAAAGGAGGACTTTGAGGTCACCTAGTATAACTTAGTATTCCTGTAAGTACCATTAGAGAACTGAACGCGTAGAAAATAATTTTCTACAATTTAAAAAATTATACGATTTTTTTCCAAGCAAATCTAGAATAATTGCACGAAATTCCAAAAAATATTTTTTTAAATCAACGATCCATCAACATGACCTATTATTTAAAAAAAAAACGTTTTCACATCTTAAAAAAATCGTTTTTAAATATTTTAAGACATTTGTTCGAAATCTTGATTTGAAGACCGAAAAGCATTTTAATAATTGAACAGGCAATGCGTTTAAACCTTTATCGATTATTCAACATGTACAAAAAACTTGAAACTGAGCCAATTTTATTAATCAAAATCATTTGATTAAATTTTCATAACAAAATAGGACTCCTGTTAACTTGGGTACTCGTCTACCTCGTAATAAGAACACATGGAAAGGAAAATTGAAGTGATGCTGTTGAATGAGAATTGACTCCTGTACAAGTTTGATTAGATTTTTATTCTCTGAGAGATTTCATTTGATTCAAGGTGTAAAAATAACGAATGAAGTAAGGGTTTATAATATAGAAATGTGTGATGTCGATGAGAGTGATCAAAAATTCTTTACAAATGATTTTTATCTCAACACTTCAAATTTAAAAAAAAGTGGGATTACAAGAATTACAATCATAGACTGGAGCAAAAACTTTTTTTATTTGTTTTGTCTTGATTAAACAATACATTTTAATTAACTTTTACAAATAACTGAGGTTTTTTAATATTTCCTTTATTTAGGTGGTGGTGACAGTAGTGCTGGACGCCAAACTAGGAATGGTGTTGCTGTGTGCTCTCAAAAGCGTGCCCTCTGTGTCACAGGAGTTGTGGTTGGATCCCTCCTAGCGACTGCCTTGATAATTGCCTACGCGGGCCCACAAAATGGTAAGTGTTGTGTATAACTTATAGATGAGTTGTTTTTTTTTACGTTATGTTTAATATATCTGCAAAGTTTTAGACGCTTTGGACAATTGAAGCGTATTTATAATTATTTTTAGATTTTTTTTGCCTCCCACCCTCTCCTCGTCCAAAAGATCCAGATTTATTTAAGATGTTAACTTTTATCTCCCTGCCAAATTTGAAGCTCCTAGCTTGACTAGGAGTTTTGTTTTTAAAAAAATCGGTAATATGTAGTTGCTTCAAAATTTTTTTTTGTGTTTTAGGCTTTCTTATGTTAGACTATTCTAAACCACACTAAAAAAAATTGAAATCGATTGTAATTGTTGAACGTATTTTGAAACCGTTTTTAATTATTTTTTATACTCTATATTATATATCATAAAAGTGTATACAGTGGGCGTCCAGTATAACGAACGATATAATGTTGGAGCCCGTTCGCAATATCGAATTATTCGTTATATCGTAACGATATTTAGGTATAAAAATAACCGTATTTAAATTTTTTCTCATCAAGACAAGTAGGAACATAACACTTAAACTATAATTTATTCCAGAAATTCACATTTGTATTGTTTTTTTTTTTTAATTTTTGCCGAAAAAGTCGACTATTTTCGTCTGCTTTTTGGGATGCTCTAGTGTTCGCTGCACTGCTGTCTCCCGCCAAAAATGTCGTTGAAATCGATATCGTTCGCTGTAGCCCATTTCAAACTAGTGTTTAAATTTTCAATTACTTCTAAATGTTTCACGCAGTAACAGGCTCGTCCTCGACAAGCGATTTAAATTAATTCTTCTGGTTCAGCATCAGCTTCCACCATATTTATGTCGGTGTTATTCCAAGCCTGTATATCTTCCATATTTGAACGGTTTTAGCAAAAGTGAGACATGATAACTTATTGTTACTCAATCTAAACAACAGGTACTATTAAAATATGTATGAGTTACCTCAGGAAAAATTTTATTGACCAGCATAAGTATTCGCCTCATTGTTACGATTTCCTCATCAGAACGTAGTGCAGCTAGCGGAATTTCATCTTCTTCGCCGAACTCGGGGGTTCAGCAATAAGATTAACCACCTCAAAGACCGTAAGAGCCTTTAGTGATTCGGTAATGTTCATGCTTAACGATGGTATCTATACTGTTTTTCGCAGTATTATACTGTTTTTCAGACTCCAATACTGCACACTGCTTTTTTCCTCAAAATACTGTATGGAAATACTCAGAAAAAATATTGAACTTTAATTCTTTAACGATTCGAAATTCATATTTATTAATAGCAATGCAAAACGTCAGACAAAACTCGATTAGCAGTGAAAACATTGGCGGCAATTCTGATCGTCAAATGTAACTTGAAATATCCATGCGTTGATTTTTATAATTATCTCAAAACAAAGCCGGAATTGCTTCGTCAAATTGCTTCAAAGGAAATACAAAACAACAGCCAAAAAAGGCGATATGGAAAGCGAAGACGATGCAGATGATGGAAGTGAATCGCCCGGTGTTTAATTTGCTTTTTTGTAAATTTTCATTGCATAAAATTTATACTGCGAAAAATACTGTTTTTTCAAATCGATTTACCGCTTTTTTAAATATTTAGGTGAAGTATACTGTTTTTTGTCCGAAAAAAGATACCATCGTTATTCATGCTAGTTGAATGGGCACTGACAATTTGGATCAACAAACTGTTTCTATAAAACAATTTGGTCAACCGAATAGCATTTTGATCCATTGGCTAAATCAATGGAGTTACGTTGGGTGGCATATACATCACATATAACAGTACCAAAATATGTAGAGTTAACTTAAACATGGAATGGATATTCTACAAAAAAATCGTTCGTTATTTCGAGTACTTAATTTTGGAAACGTTCGATATATAGAGACATCAATGTAAAGAATGTGAACGTTCGTTATACCGAACATTCGGTATATCGGCATTCGTTATACTGTACGTCCACTGTATTAGATTTAGTATACTATTTGTAACGTATCGAACCAATCATCGAACACAAAAATGAACTACACCAGGGTGTTAGGGTTGACAAAAGATTTTGATTTCCGGATATTCGTGTGTCTCTGTCTGTCTGCCTGTCTGTCCTTGAACACCACAACTTTTGAAAGGATTGAAGTAGAGACTTGAAATTTTGTATAGTTACGTTTCTCGTAAATGGCTAGGCTAAGTTCTTGAACGGGCTAAATTGGACCATTCCTTCCCACCTCCACCATACTGAAAAAGTATTTTGCAGTTTTCTCGAAAACGGTGAGTCATATTGAAAAATTTATAAAAATAAAATGTGTTTAGAATGGCATTTTATGTAACTCATCCATACACTAAAATCCAATCTGACCACTGCTTCCCCCCTCTTCCATACCAATACTTCTTTCCTGTTTTCTCGACAACTGTACATCGATAAAAAAAATTATAACGATAAAATGTGTTTAAAATATGATTTTACATAATCGTTCCATACATAAAAATCCAATCGGACCACTCGTTTCCCTCTTTCCTATAAAAATGCATTTTTTAAATAAACATTTTGTCTGACATCATATAGAGTATTTGACGATTAGCCCCTGGCAATGTACTTTTTCTTATATTTTTTAATTTTTTTTGAAAAAAAGTGTTCATTAACTTTTTTGTTCAAATTCTTGAAAAATTCGAAAGTTCGATTTTTTTGATTTTTTCATTCAGTAAATATATAAGTCAGCGGAAAGAATTACAATGGGCCTTACCAATGACCCGTGACTAACTTAGTAACAGCTTTTGGTGTGTGCGAAACGGGCTATTTGCTTGCTAATTTCGGTTCAAATCCTAGTTTTTATTGAAAAGTTTTAAATTTGCTGTGATAAATGTGTGAAAACTTACTAGAATTAGCAAGCAAATAGCCCGTTTCGCACACACCAAAAGCTGTTACTAAGTTAGTCACGGGTCATTGGTAAGGCCCAATGTAAATAAATTCACAGATTTATAATCTTCTGTTTCATGTGAGAAAAAGTATTTTTCATAACACATGCATCGAAAATATGCCTTTCGATGCCTCCGTAGCGGGTCGAAAGTTGCGTTTTCGGCCCTAGGGGCGAAAGTGCGATTAGCAGGCCGAAACTGTGTTTTCGCGACGTAAACCGAAAATTTATGAATGAAACTGAACGAGTGAAGTTAGCTATACGAGCGCAGTGTGATTTACAATAGTTGCGCATTGTCGATTTCCATTTTTTGTTATGTTGATTTTTCATTTCAGTGGGGAGAAAAACTGAAACACTTTTGCATTTCACATTGTATTTTGCGTGTGATTTAGTTGAGCATTACCGATTTCCATTTTTTGTTATGTTGATTTTTTATTTCAAAGGAAAGAAATTTAAAAATTGAAATCTGTTTTGACCAACATTTCTTAGTAATAAAACGAATTTATAGAATAAAGTTGTTTTGTTTCTTTTACAACTTTACTTCTGTTGAAGTCAGGGGGCTTTGCCCCCCGAACCCCCTGACCGGGGCTCCGCCCCTGGACCCCGTCCCGTATATGGGGCTTTTCCCCCCAAACCCCCGTTTGCATTACTCTGCAATACGAAAATCGCGTTTAAATGGCATCTCAAGTCATATTTTTAATGAATTTGTTATGAAAAATTGTATACGCAACTCGGAGCGAGTCAACGATTTCACTCGTGTGATATCTGCCCTCGCTTCGCTCGTGCAGCTAACTTCACACTCTTGAAATCGTTGACTTTCGCCCCTTGTTGCGTAATATACTTTTCCATATTAAAGCTTGTAATTAGCCATGATCAAGTTACATATGTGGTTGAAAATCTTGAATTATACAAGCATATGCCATACAGTGTGGTTACTGTGAAGTAGTGGGTAATAATCATAACAGCAAAACATCAAAAACAAAAAACCAAGTGATTAAACGAGCGACATATTATACCCCTATACGTAAATGCATGATAGGAGAACTGCCGTGACTCAATTGAAGTGAACAACAAAAGTTGTCTATTTAAATAAAGGAAACGGGAGATGAGACGTGAATAATCAAAGAACCATCAAATGTGAGCCCCTTTTAAACAATGAAAGCATCTGAAATCAGCGGAACCCCCCTATTTCTGTTCACATATATACATAAATAAAGCACGTCTGTTTATACCGGTGAAATCTTTGCGCAATGACGTGTTAACGATCAAATAATTTTTCGTCCTCTCATTTCAGGTCTAAGTTTTAGGTAAAAAGAGCCATAAGAAGTGAAGGGAAAAGTGCGTTTGAAACATAGCTATAAGGGGAACATGTAAATAGGTATACTATGATTCCTTTCTCTGATCCAGGCAGAAAAAGAGAACCAACTAAAATAAAAAGTTCTTTGTATCACGTGAAAATCCCTTGTGGTGGCGTATATGTTTCAAAGGACTCATTTTGCTAAGGAAACATCCCAACCCCCAGCCAATCTTTCAGACCTTTAAAGTCAGCTTTTATGAGAGATATATTACTTTAAAAGGATCGGGAGGTGGTAGGAAGAGGGTTTCTGTGACTAGCATAATTTACTCTTATGGGCGGTGGATGATGGTTTTATGAAACGCACCAGGACATTCATCGACACCAGAACATCTCTTATCTCTGGAGGACTGAAGGTTGCCCGCCAAGTGAATTATTTGCCCTCGGTTAAACATTGAAGTGCCGTTTGGCCACTAAAACGAAAATTGGATGGATGGGCACCTCAGTTGAAATCTTCTATCTTGCCTACTTCTCATAAAGTTTAAATATTTTGTATCAGCTTCAAAGTAATTTGTACTTCGCTACCCGGTTTTACTTCTTTTCATCATTCCTTACCCGTTCATATCTTTTAGTCAAACTTTCTCTTCTTTCTGTTGAATTCACTTTACATAAACATTGACAGATCGTTAGACTGACATTTTATGGTAAATGTAGCGTAAGTCACCCCTAACAGGTGATAACTTGATAAAACCTCACCAGAAGGAAAATCGTAAGATATTACTACAATGTATATTTACTTTAAAAGGAAATGTCTTCCCATCTAATACTTAAATCTTATGGGTTATAAACAACAATTGTGACTAAAAATATAGCCCAATATGTTTATATTAAAGCTTCAGATTCTGTTAGACTCTGATATAAAATTATCTAACTAATTATTCGTCCTTAAAAAACAAGTCGCTTTTTCGGCTCTGCGTGGAAAGCATTTGAATTTGTAATGCCTTAACAATTGCTCCAAATGGAATAGATAACTCTGTTATGTAAAATCATTTCCTAAATACCTTTTATCCTCGTCTGTATATAAAAGTGTATGAAAAAGTAATGTAAAATTTTATGATCAACGTTTTCGAAGAACCGCGAAAAACTACAGTGAAACCTCCTAATTAGGACACTCTGTAATCGGGACACTCTCTAAATCTGGACACCCTTTGATCAAGGCTGCCATTTCATAATTTTCAATAGGAGTATTATCGTCAATTTTGGGGAGTATTTTGGGCAAGAGGAGTACGAGCTTCGATTAGAGGTAAGATACGAGGCAAATGAATAGTCCCTAGAAAGCAGATAATATCTTGCTTTTATACTTATACCTCGTGGCTTTTCATCATGGCTTTTAGAGTTTTACACTTTTATTCTTATTACTTAAAAATTAGCGTTTTTTAAAAGCTTTTATTTAGCTTGCCTTCGTATCTACCTGTCAGTCAATTTGTTTGTTTTACCCATTTCCACTCATTGCACGGAAAAAACATATAGGAACCATTCCACCAAAATCGCATGCTCCAGTTCACCATAGATGGGAAAAAACGGCATAGTGGCCAAATATGGGAATCATTCCTATAAAGAAGGTGTAACAGCTCCCACATTTTTTAGGACACATTCCAACAAAAAAGTGGTCGTATTCTTTTTTTTTGGTGTAACCATTCCCAAAATTATGGCAAAGACTCCAACGTGTTACATGGGACAGATTACTATATATGTTAGACTGGTTACGACAAAAATATGGCGACACTCCCTTTTGTAAAGGACTCAATCCCATAAAACGTTGTAATGTCTCCATTGATTATTGGATTCTCTCCTATATATATTCGCGACATTCTGATTTGAAGTAGGACACGTTCCTATAATTATAGCACCAAGTCCTATCTGTATAGGACTGGAGACTTTTTTTTATTGGATCCTGTCCAATCTAAAGGGGACAAACAAAAATTCGAGTTATCGAATATTCGAGATAGAGAAGTTCGGGGCCTCAAAATATTCGAGATATGAAATTGCTCGAGCAAAAAAAAAACGCCCCGTAATTAAAAAATCTCTCCGATACAAGTGTCAGAGTGGCACTAGGCAGGTCCAAGCTAACATATATATGGGGTGTTCAGAACTGAAGTGGATCAAGTCCATAAAATTTCAAACTTAAGTTTTTTTAAACTTGATTCATTTGAGCACTGAAAATAATTTTTTTTTGTCAGTTACCAATTTAAATACAGCTTACAATTACCGTTACGCAACAAGGAGGACTTACAAAAAAAATTTACCGAATAAACTAATATTATTAAGCACTTTAACATCATAATATGGAAAATTTCAAAAAGTGGAGTTGATCCACTTCAATTCTGAGCACCACATATACTCCGAGTTCGCAAACCACGTGTGAATTATAATCGAAGAAAAAATTCGACGTGAATTATCATATTCGCTGAATCCTATTTGCATAGGAATGAGTCCACCAAAACTTAGGATTCATTCCATTTTTTTTGTAGGACTGAGCCCTACATAATATTGGAGTCGTTTCTAAAAACAGTGGGAATGATTCCATTCCATAATATAGTAATGATTCCACCTCAGATTAACAACGTCTCCAATGCAAACTAGGGACGAGTGCTACTTTTGTTGGAATGTGTCCATTCTTCTCTCAGCCCTATTTACATAGTAATGATTCCACGAAAAATAGGACTAGTTCCAACATTTATTGAAGCCTTTCCTACAAAATGGTGCAATGACTCCTAAAATCGCTTTCCACCATTTTATAGGAACGATTACTATGTGGATTTTTTCCGTGTGGATTAACATATTTTTTTCAAAAAAAAGAACCAATTTAAAAAAATTAAAAATTAAAATTTTAGATTTCAAATACGGTAGACTCTCGATTTACGCACAATGTAAAGTTTAAGCTCTTTGCATAAATCGAGAAATTGCTACAATCGAATGACCCAAAAACATGCTGGGAAAGCATATTTACGCATTTAATGAAATTTAAAAAAAAGCATATTTACGCATTTAATGGAATTTTAAAAAAAATTAGTGCCAGATTCGGATATAGCGACCTCAATAACCTCAGATGATATTTTTTTCGGATAATTTGAGAAAAAGTATAATAGACGTTATCCTTCCATTATTGTTATCTACGTCTTAATGCTAGGTTCGGAATCAGTGAGCTCAAAAACCCCCAAACGAAATTTTTTGCCGGGAAATTTGAGGAAAATGACAACTACGTTATCCTTACAGGACCTAACGTTATCCTTTTTTTTAATTATTCAAATTTAATATTGTCATTAAAATATGATTTATTGGAAAGGGAAATATTAAAAAAAACAGTGCCTTATATACTCGAATGTTGCAGACCATCGAATTATAACGGAAGGAAAATTTTGAAAAATATTGGAAAATAAAAATTTGATTTAAAATGTAATTAATAGTTTGAGAGAATTGAAATTTAATAGAAAAAGTATTAAAAAATGTCGAATTCCAGAAATAAGATTTAAAGTTAGTCCAATAATTTTAACCGTGTACATCAGAGATGTCCAATTTTTTTGAATTACCACTAAATTTTTTTGGTTTCTTATTGCACACAAAAACAAGTGGCCAGATTTGATTGAACTCGTTTTTGATTGTTTCTGGCTTACTGGCTTAAATCGAAAAAAAATGAAATATTAGCTGTATTTTAATAACCCAATCAAGATAGCTATGTGAACTATTATTTTTTTTTGTGTTTGTATTATTTTTTTGTGGTTAGCCCATTTCAACTATATGACCATGTCTATAATCTAACCAGCTGACGTATATTTATGCTATTTCACTTTTTCTAAATTAAAACCACGTGCACCATGAAAATGGCGACAGGTTAAATCTGGCTTTTACAGTCGGGATCACCCCACCCTCCCTGGAACACATAAGTCTGCACTCCAAAGACACTCAAAATGGCGATTCCTCCAAATAGAACCAATCTCGACCGCTCAACTCAGCGACTCGAGAGAGACTCCATATGAATTATTAAAACATAACAAAAGCTATAATTGCCAATCTGGCAATCATTGGAGACCCGTATGGTGATATTCGTATCAAAATTCGAACAGTTGTACCAAAATTCCACTTTGAAGTCAAACTTTCCAATAAGATTCTTTAAAATTTATTCCAATCGGATTTTGATGTATGGGAGTTTTATGTAGAATCATATCCTAAATAACTTTTGTTCTTGGACTTTTTTGATGAGATGCACCGTTTTCGAGATATTCACAAAAACCGTTTTCGTTCGTATGGGGGGTACCCCCCCTAATGGTCCGTTTTTGCCCATTAACGAACTTAGCCTCGCATTTTACGAAAAACGAATCTGCGCAAAATTTCAAGTCTCTAGCTCAATCCGTGCGCCCGCAATCCGCGCCACAGACAGACGGACAGACAGACAGACAGACAGACAGACAGACGGACAGACAGACGGACAGACAGACAGACGGACGGACATGCAGAAATTAATTATTTTTATCATTCTAAACACACTGGTGTAATTCATTTTTGTGTGTGATGACGGGATCTTGGCGTTACAAACGGTAAGGCAAAGTTAATATACCCTTTGGTTTCACCATACGGGTATAAAAAGCTTTTAAAAGAGCGATTGGTTCCACTTACTTTTAGACCGAGTAAATCGAATCAAGGAATGTGAAGAAAAGTCAAAGATATGTTCATAATAACCGTGTAAAATGAGGCACACATTTAATGAAAGAAACGGAGATTGGTTCTAAATAAATCCATTTAATAAAATTATAAACATAAAATAATATTAACATACGAAATACAAATATCAGTTGTGGTCAACACAAAACTTTCTTCTACAAAATCTACGACCCTGCGCAATTTACGTTAGAGCCCTGTCGTATTGTCAACCCAATACAACCTCCCAATAAATTGTTGGTTTATCCAAAAATATCAAAAACGTACAAAATTTGAGATAACTTGAGAACGGTAAAAGATATCAATTTACGGTAAATGGCAAAAATGTAGAAAATGTTAACATCTTTAATTATTCTTTTAACTGATTTGTCGAAAAACCGTTAGTTTGCAAATTATTCGCAAAAATATGATTTTTTACATATTAGTGAAAATATCTCAATAACGGTAAAAGATAACGGTAAGAAAAAAAATTGTACAGAATGCCATTCTCATTAATTCACTTCATACATTCAGTCAGCAAAAACCCGTTAGTTTTCGAGATAATCGCAAAAAACTGTTTTTTTTGGAAATAACTGTTTATCTCGATAACAGGTTGAGATATCGAGTTATAGCTAAAGACAAAAGTGTGGGAAATTTTATTTTCTCCAAGTTTTGTCATACTTAAGGCCACTAAAAAACGCGTAGTTTGGGAGTAAATCGAGAAAAACGAAATTGCGATTTTTGAAAAACCGCCATTTTGGATACTTCCGGTTAACGGATTTCCACCAAAAGCTGATAGGATCGTCCCATTTCAGGACCCAACATGCCTATAAAATTTCATGACGCTAGCTCTATTAGTTTTTGAGAAATCTTGTACACAGACTGACAGACAGACTGACAGACGGACGGACACGCAGAAATTAATTATTTTTATCATTCTAAACACACTGGTGTAATTCATTTTTAAAAGCTTTTATTTAGCTTGCCTTCGTGTCTGTCTGTCTGTTTGTTTGTCTGTCAGATCAAATCTTGCAACCCAATTTTGACCCACTTCCACTTGTCCGATTGACTTGAAATTTTGCACACTTATATAAGTCCGATGACAATACAATATTTTCACTACTTCGTCCTTGTAAGGATAACGGAAGGTCCTGTAAGGATAACGTGATTATCCTTTTCTCCAAATTTTCCGGAAAAAAATCTATTCTGGGGGTCTTTGGGGTCGCTGAATCCGAATCTGTCATTAAAAAGTCAGCAAGGATAACGGAATGTCCTGTAAGGATAACGTGATTATCCTTTTCTCCAAATTTTCCGGAAAAAAATCTGTTCTGGGGGTTTTTGCGGTCGCTGAATCCGAATCTGTCATTAAAAAGTCAGTAAGGATAACGGAAGGTCCTGTAAGGATAACGTGATTCTCCTTTTCTCCAAATTTTCCGGAAAAAAATCTATTCTGGGGGTTTTTGAGGTCGCTGAATCCGAATCTGTCATTAAAAAGTCAATAAGAATAACGGAAGGTCCTGTAAGGATCACGTGATTATCCTTTTCTCCAAATTTTCCGGAAAAAAATCTATTCTGGGGGTTTTTGAAGTCGCTAAATCCGAATCTGCCATTAAAAAGTCTGTAAGGACATCTCAAATGTAAGGATACATATTCGAAGACTAAAAAGAACAAAATAAAAAAAAAAGCTTTTATTAAAAAAGAATGCACTAAAAAGAAAAAAATAATTTTCTGGACGCTGTGTATCACAAATATAAAAGCTTTTAAAAAGCGAGATAAAGCATAAAACAATAAAATAAAAATTTATCTCGCTTTTAAAAAGCTTTTATATTTGTGATACACAGCGTCCAGAAAATTATTTTTTTCTTTTTAGTGCATTCTTTTTTAATAAAAGCTTTTTTTAAAAAAAAATTTTTTTATTTTTTTTTTATGTGTGATGACGGGATCTTGGCGTTACAAACGGTAAGGCAAATCTAATATACCCTTTGGTTTTACCATACGGGTATAAACAGTGCCTTATAAAGGGTGTTTTTTTTAGACGTGTGGTTTTCAAGAAGAAATAAAACGCATATAATTTAATGTTATGGCCAAGAGTTTAGCTTTATTATAAAGATAAGGGTTTGCCATTATGTTTTAAAAATGATTTCGGACAAGTGGCCGCCGCGGCTGGCTCGAATAAATTCCAGCCGAGAGGCCCAATTTTCGACCACTTTTTGCAGCAATTGGGGCCGTATGTCAGCAATAACGCGCCGAATATTCTCTTCCAAGCCGTCAATCGTCTCGGGCTTATCTGCGTAGACAAGCGACTTCACATAACCCCACAAAAAATAGTCCAGCGGTGTTAAATCGCACGATCTTGGAGGCCACGCCACAGGCCCACGACGCGAGATAATGCGCTCACCAAAAGTTTCCTTCAATAAATTGATTGTTTCGTTGGCTGTATGGCATGTAGCGCCGTCTTGTTGGAACCAAAGGTCGTCCACATCAACATCCTCCAATTCAGGCACGAAAAAGTCATTAATCATGGCTCTATAGCGTTCCCCATTGACTGTAACATTATGGCCGGCTTCATTTTTGAAGAAATATGGACCAATGATTCCCTCTGCCCATAGAGCACACCAAACAGTGACTTTTTGAGGATGTAACGGCGTCTGAAGAATGGCTTGTGGATTACCATCCCTCCAAATGCGACAATTTTGCTTATTGACGTACCCATTCAACCAAAAGTGAGCTTCATCGCTGAACAAAATTTTCTTGTGAAAATCGGGATCGGTGGCCATCTCGTTTTGGGCCCATTCACCGAACGTGCGACTCGCTTGCCAGATTAAAAACCACACGTCTACAAAAGCACCCTTTATACTCGGATGTTGCAGACCATCGAATTATAGCGGAAGGAAAATTTTTGAAAAATATTGGAAAATAAAATTTTGATTTAAAATGTAATTAATAGTTTGAGAGAATTGAAATTTAATAGAAAAAGTATTAAAAAATGTCGAATTCCAGAAATAAGATTTAAAGTTAGTCCAATAATTTTAACCGTGTACATCAGAGATGTCCATTTTTTTTGAATTACCACTAAATTTTTTTGGTTTCTTATTGCACACAAAAACAAGTGGCCAGATCTGATTGAACTCGTTTTTGATTGTTTCTGGCTTACTGGCTTAAATCGAAAAAAAAATGAAATATTAGCTGTATTTTAATAATCCAATCAAGATAGCTATGTGAACTATTATTTTTTTTTGTGTTTGTATTATTTTTTTTTTGTGGTTGGCCCATTTCAACTATATGACCATGTCTATAATCTAACCAGCTGACGTATATTTATGCTATTTCACTTTTTCTAAATTAAAACCACGTGCACCATGAAAATGGCGACAGGTTAAATCTGGCTTTTACAGTCGGGATCACCCGACCCTCCCTGGAACACACAAGTCTGCACTCCAAAGACACTCAAAATGGCGATTCCTCCAAATAGAACCAATCTCGACCGCTCAACTCAGCGACTCGAGAGAGACTCCATATGAATTATTAAAAACCCGGATGAGGACTTATTGTGTAAAATAATTGAAGGTACACTCTAGAAAATTTTATTGTAATTTTACCACTATAATAGTAGTAGGAAAATGGTTTCCTACTATTTTAGTGGTAAAATTACAATTCTTACCGAGTCGTAATAGCTTAAAAGCTATTTTCCTACCGAGTCGTAATGGCTTAAAAGCTATGTATTTTTACTCATTTTGTGGCGTACAAAAGCCACTTTTACGGGGGAACTTTAAAATAAATAAGACGTAAGAGTACAATACTGGTGTAAACTTACGACATTTTTTGTTTAAAATTAAACCGAAATCAGTGTGGTACCTACCATTTAAACACTTTAAAATTACCACATTTTTGTTGTAATTTGCCTCCTATTTGGTAGCAAAATCGTGTTTTAAGGTGTAATTTCACGACATTTCTTGTTTAAAATTACACTGAAAATAGTCTAATGCTGGATTTACACGAATGATAATATTCGTCATTATTCGTCGCAATAATCGTCAATATGTTCTCAATTTTGTAAGTTTTTTAGTAACCAAAATACTGTTTACGATATTGAAGATTAATGACATAAATAATAACGAATATGTCATTGGTGTAAATTTGGAATAAGACACTGCACTACAAAATAAATGAGCTCTACATGCATAGGTATATCCTTTATTTCTTTTATGGGCGTTTGAATGTTTCACCCACTTTCTCCTTATGCGTAAATAAATGTTTATTATAATTTTTTATTGAATTTAATTTAATACCGAACAGACTACAGTCAATCATCTTCCACAAATGGCGAACAAATGACTCATCAAACAGGCTAATGCCGTAAACTGCATTGTGAGATAATGAAATTGTCCGTTCAATAATGCAAAAATACCCTGTGAGCGTGTTTTTACACCAAAATTAGAGTAAAAATATGAATATTGGTCGAAATTTTACGCAAGGTTTAAAATTACCCTATTTCTAGTGTAGGATTAATGTTTTTTTGTGTGATTTTACAACTTAAATGGTGTGCGAGTTAAATTTTGATTTTTTCGAAATTTTACGACTTTTTTGTAAATTTACCCCGTTTTTACCCCATTTTTTGGTTTAAATTCAAATTCATTTTCTACAGTGTATTTCAACTTAAAAATCACCTTCTGCAATATTAAAAAATTCTAAAGTCACTCTTAACAAAAGGGGTTTACAATTTTTAACAATCTTATGAGATTACAAGGTGTTTTCTCTTAATTACGCACGATTTATGATTTAAATAGAAACAAAGTACACTCTAGAAAATTTTATTGTAATTTTACCCCTATTATCGTAGGAAACCATTTTCCTACGATAATAGGGGTAAAATTACACCGAGTCGTAATGGCTTAAAAGCTGTGCATTTTTACTCATTTTGTGGCGTACAAAAGCCTCTTTTACGGGGGAACTTTAAGCTAAATAACAAGTAAAAGTACAATACGGGTGTAATTTTACAACATGGATGTTTAAAATTACCACATTTTTGTTGTGATTTTCCTCCTATTTGGTAGCAAAACCGCGTCTTAAAGGTGTAATTTTACGACATTTTTTGTTCAAAATTACACCGAAAATGGTATTAGAATTTCTCGGCTTATACGGTCTGCAAAAACAAAAATATTATATTATTTTTGCGGATGTTTTCACATCCAAATTTCCCGGGCATGTCTGCCATGTGGCAGGCGCCACACAGGATTTTGGTAGAGTAAAACTCGATTCGAGTATTTATACTCCGATGCCACAAACCTTATGCGAATTATAAGGTTAAGGTTAAATTGTCCGTACAATAATGCAAAAATACCCTGCGAGCGTGTTTTTACACCAAAATGAGAGTAAAAATACGAATATTGGTCGAAATTTTACGCAAGGTTTAAAATTACCCTATTTCTAGTGTAAGATTAATGTTTTTTGGGTGATTTTACAACTTAAAGGGTGTGCGAGCTAAATTCTGATTTTTTTTCGAAATTTTACGACGTTTTTGCAAATTTACCCCGTTTTTACCCCATTTTTCGGTTTAAATTCAAATTCATTTTCTACAGTGTAGGTTATTTGATAGATTTTGAATAATAAATGATAAGAATATGAATCGAGGAACGTAATTTTTGATGAAATGGAGTTTTTCTCTCTTCCGAAAATGTAAGTGTTGAAAAAAATTTATGCAAACACAATAATTCAAAGGAAAATTCTCGATCTGTACTTTAATTACACCCATCCCTCGATTTAAACGGTAGATACGTTCCATGAAAATCCGTGTAAATTGAAACCGTCTAAAACAAGACGCAGAATGCATATGAAAAAGAGCGATTGGTTCAACTTACTTTTAGACCGTGTAAATCGAATCATGGAATGTGAAGAAAGTCATAGATATGGTCATAATAACCGTGTAAAATGAGGCAAACATTTAATGAAAGAAACGGAGATTGGTTCTAAATAAATCCATTTAATAAAATTATAAACATAAAATAATATTACATACGAAATAAAAAATAAATAAATTAACAATACATAAGACAGCTTTTTTATTAAAAATAAATAAAAAAGCTGTCTAATCTTCGGATTTGGGTTTTCTTTGGTTCTTGTAAATATAATGTCACTATCAGAATCGGTACTAGAAATTTGATCAATCGAACTGTTCTGTATTGTCATTACCACTTAACGAATTGAATTGCTGGCTGTATTTGCAACATCAGTAATGTTAGTAGATTTACTTTTGGTTACGAAATCAGTAATCAACATTTGCTTGTTTTGGCGCATGTCTTTGTAAATTTCTTAAAAACAGCTTTACATTTCCTCTTGTTTACTTTTCTTATTTAAATTTACTTTGAAATTTGTGACAAAAGAGCTGCGTTCAATAAAACGAGTATGTGAAAAGAATGCGTTCAAATCATTAAAAAAAATATTTTTTTGCAAATTTAAACAGAACAAAAGCTATAATTGCCAATCTGGAAATTATTGAAAACCCGTATGGTGATTTAAGTGAACGGCGAACAGTTGTATAAAAATTCCACTTTGAAGTCAAACTTTTCAAAAAGAGTTTTTTAAATTTGTTCCAATCGGATTTTGATGTAAAATCATATCCTAAATAACTTTTGTTCTTGCAGTTTTTTGAGATATTCGTAAAAACGTTTTCGTTCGTATGGACCATTTTTGCCCATTAACAAACTTAGCCTTGCATTTTACGAAAAACGAATCTGCGAAAAATTTCAAGTCTGTAGCTCAATCCGTGCGCTTGCAATCCGCACCACAGACAGACGGACAGACGGACGGACATGCAAAATTCAATTTTTTTATAATTCTAAACACACTGGTGTAATTCATTTTTGTGTGTGATAACGGGATCTTGGCGTTACAAACGGTAAGGCAAAGTTAATACACCCTTTGGTTTCACCATACGGGTATAAAAACCGTGTAAAAGCGAAACCGTGTAAAAGCGAAACCGTGTAAATCAAGTGCCGTGTAAATCGAGGGATGAAATGATTAGACACGTAAGTAAATGGATCTGAAGATCTAAACTCTTAAATTAAATTTCCCACTGTCAACCATTAATGTATAATATGTGAATAAAACTTAAACTTAAAACTTAAAAAACTTAAATGGTTTTTAATGTACCTTTCAACAAATGGGCACTTCTACCAACTACAGGACCCCATGAGAATACCCAAATAGCCCATTGGAAATAAAACGAACTCAAAACAGACAAAAGGAAGAAAAATAACTGAATTTCAATATAATTAAATTATTTTCCACTACCAGAGTTCAAAATTTGTAAAATTTGGATCAGAAATAGGTAAATAAATCTGAGAAACAGTCAACCGGTTGATTATCATAATCGCACATCCGAGTAAATAAAAAAAAAAAGTCAACACAATTATTAATGTGGTAAATTAAATTTTGTGGTTTATTTTTGTCCTGGGAATGAGTTAAATCGTAAAAAACCAAAAATTTCACCAGCAAATGACTGAAATCGGGGAAAAAGAAATACGTTGTTTTCTTAGAAATATGTTCGTAAATTATACTTTATTTCTGTTATTTTACCATGGGTTTGAATCTGTTTTTGGATTATATTAAAACGAAGCGTACGTAATAACAACCCGCATATTGTGGCAATAGTGTTTAAGATCGCAAAACCCATGTCATTACCAGCTAGAAAATAATGGCTTCTATTTCTCGCCACTAAGTTTTTTTCCGTTTTATGCGGTCCCTAGTAGGGAATGGAAACCGTTAAAATAATTTCATAACCGGTTAACGGTTAACTGACTTTTTGAAAAAAATTTAACCGGTTATAACCGGTTAATAACCGTATACTTATTTTAGTTAAATATGATTAAAAAAAATACAAATAATACCAACAGTTGTTTTTATTAGAATGCATTTTATTCAATTATCAATGTGTGGTCATAATTTATCCCTTTTGGAAGTAAAAACGAAGAAAAGAAAGAGCATTTATTGTGTCGTCATTTAATCGACATCGAAACTTATTGCACAAAAAAGCAGCAGAAAAAGCTCTCTCAGATTCTACGCTTGTGGGGCGGTATAGTTAATAAATCTGTGGTCACAAGTTATAAGGGCTTAAGTCGAATTTCTTGATTTTTCAGGAGAAGCATTTTAATATTTATGAAACTTTAACTGTCGGTGGCAAAAGGGTATCAAACCGAATTTAAAAATCTATAACTACAAAATATTATGAAAAGTAAGCTTTTTACGATTGGTTTAATCTGGTTTATTCAAACTTAATATTTTCAGAGAAATTAAGGATTATTTTACTTTAGCCACTCTTTCAAAACTTTTTCATATCTTAGAAATGGCTACAATCAATGGCTAAAGTCAAGTTAAGCCCTTATAACTTGTGACCACAGAAATAGTTATATGTATTTTCTAAATTACTTCCACGCGATCCCCCGGATTCAAATAAAATCATTTCTGTTTTAATGGATTTAATCAAACGCTCATCAGTCGGAACCTTTTCTTTGTGGGCATTTGATTGAATTCCTCGGATGGCATCTTCTAATTCGTCATGGAAATCATTTTTTGAGGTTTTTGTAATCAGTTCTTCATTAACTGGAATTTCCTCCAATTCCTTAGCTGAAAACGTGAAAGAAAATTGAATTGGCTAATAAATATAAGCAAAATTGATAAATTTATGTTTACCTTGAGCATATTAGATTTATCAATTGGACGATCCGGTTTCTCGTAGAAATAGCGAACAACCCCGATTCATCTTCCCTTGAATATTTTCCAGAGTGTAAGTATTGAAGGATCCCAGAATACTCTGTTCTTCTTTCGGCAATCCTAATCGAGTAATTCATTGCCAAGAATTGTATTTTGCTCTTTTAATTTTTTATAGGCAAAATTACGAACTGCATCCGCTGTGACCAAATTTGATTCGCGACGACACAAAGCCTTGACTATCATTTTTAAAGGCTCCAAAGCTCCATGGATATTTTCCAAAACTTTGATTTGGTTCTGGGTAAATTATAAAGATTTAACTGGTTTAACCGGTTAAAATTCAATAATATAACCGGTTATCGGTTAACTGTAACCGTCCTATAACCGGTTATTCCTAGCCGGTTAATAACCGGTTTCCATTCCCTAGTCCCTAGACGTACAATATTATTGTGCAATATATTGTACAATATTATTGAAATGGCCCTAGACGATGCAATGTTATTGCACAATAAAGCATTTTACGTTTGATTCGTGAGCAGTCAACATGTCTCTAAATGACATTGAAGCTAGTTGTGTAGTCATTGCACTGGCTGTGAACTTCAAAAAGAAGTTTGAAAAAAAGCTCACACGGTTGAAGGATTGGTTAAAAAAAAGAATGACTTAAAAATAAAGGAACAAAGGGATTTTCTTCGCCATAGCTAGCTGTACTCTCGGCGATATTTCATACGATACTGAGCCAATATTGTGCAATATCGCCCTCAGACTATATACAATAAAACCTTATTGTGCAATAAAAATCAAACCGATTTTGATTCCTTCAATATATTGAACAACCGTTCAATATTACCCCTAGACGGTCAATATATTGCACAATATTGAAATATTGCACAATAATATTGCACATCTAGGGGCCACATTAGAGTAATAACCCTAATGCAATGGAAATAGTATTCAATATCCTATGAAACCAAAGACACAAGCTGAGACATGCACCGAGGCAAAAGTTTTATTTAAATCATGATACCGATAAAACTTGGATTACGAATTTGTGTGAGTAAATCTGGATCTCTGACCGGATCATTAAAAAAATACAGCTAATATTTACTTGGGTTATGAATTTGTATGAGAATTTATCGGGATCTCTGATTGGATCATAAAAAACAGCTAGTAGATCAATCGTTAATAAGAACACTCAAAAAAGAAGATAGATGGACTTTTTCTATTTTTAAGAAAGTTTTAAGGAACAGAAAGTAATCATTTATATTTGTTTTATTCCCATAAATAACAGTTACGGTGAAATTTTCAGATGTTATTATTTGCAATTCAAAAACAAGCAATTTTCCTTAAAAAGACGTCATGAATTCAGGGATGTAATATGTCAATGTCAAAAAATGATAAATACCCTGTTTCGTGGATTCGGTGTGGCCTACCTAAAAGTATTACTTAATTTAAAGAATTTTTTTTTAAATCTTCATAAAACTGTCGGTTGTATTGTTTTATAAAATGCAACGAGTTTGTCCAATTTCTGAATTATGCTTTTATTTGCATTCAAATAAGCTAACATATGAAAATATTGGTTGCTTTGTAAAATCAAAGCCAGCACTAGAGGCATTGAAAAAGGGAACAGAACTGAATCTAAAAGTTGACATAATGTATTTCAAAGAAATTCATATGTTTGATATTTTTATAGATGAGAAGCAATTTTCGCCAAATGCCGCTAGGTTATATCCATTTTTAATACCGAATTGATTTTTATATCATTATATTGCATGCAAGTATAATATAACAACAATGAATTGAAACATTGAAAAAATTTCAAACTATGTGTGTCTGCCTATCCGATTAACCATACATGATAACAAAAATTTAAGGATTAATTTAATATAAATCAAAATCTTTCACATAAAATTTATATGAACTCGAATGTTTTTATCAATATTTGGTGTAAATTGTCAAAACAACACCAAATAAACATTTATCACATTTTTACGTTTAATATACGGAGACAATATGTCCCGGCATAGTCGGAACAGACTCGGATTTAGGCATGCTGCCCCGGCTGCTATGCGTCCCGAAACCAAATTTTTTTCCCGCATTTTTCAATTTAGTATAATAATTTGCCAAATGCTAGAAAAAATGTAGCTCTTGATTTAAATCTTCGTGCCGCAAATTTCGCCTGTAGCACACATTTCTTAATTGTTATATTTTTTTTTCTTCTATATAAATATTTTCTATACAAAATCACCCTATTTTGATACCAAATGTCGATAAAAACATCCAAACTGATAAAAATTTGGTGTTTAAGATCTTTGTAAACAACATTTTTTTCATATTAATCCTTAAGTTTTTTTTACCGTGTCTGTCTGTGGATACATAGATAACTTGAGGACTGAAAGATAACGTGAATTTTAACACAAAGTTTATATTCTCTATATTTATAATTGAGGCGTTAGAGGCTAGAGTGGACCAAGCCACAAAATCGAGTTTTTGAACCTTTTTCACTTTTGTACTATTATTTACTGTAAATTTTTGGAAAAAAAATTTGTGTGGACTTTATTACTCAATGTTGAAACGTTTTTTGGTGCATCCAAACATTTTTGTCTAAAAACTCACTCGCAATAGTGATTCAAACACAAAAAAATTCACGATTTCGACATGTGGGTTGGTCCACTCTAGCTTTTAACGCCTCAATTATGGATTCATTCTTTAATTATTTTAATTATTCCAAAAATAATTAAATCAGTACATGACTCGAATAATGTTCATAATCCGGAAAATTGCTCGTTTTTTTAAAAGCAAATCTGATACTGAAATCGCTCTGCCATTTATATGGAAAATTCAATTCATTATTTAGTAATACTGACACATCATAATAAAATATGAAAACTTGCGGATATTTACTCTTAGCACTCTTCTTTTTCATCACAATCTGCAATATAGTTCAGGTATTATACTAATAATAGTTTTGTATTTCCATTAATTAATCATTTTTTAGGCATATAAGATTACCTTCAATGAAATTTTACATAGTTATAGAAAAGAAGTAGTATTTTTTAATGCTTCGCTCAAGAATAACGTGTCCATATCAGTAAACTGCGACTTATATAAAACGGTGCAAACGGGAGTAATGTACTTCGGTTTGCGCATTAAAAAAAGTGGAAAATATAACTTATTTATCTATCGATATTTTGACTATTGTCATCTTACCGAAGAAGTTAAACAAAATAAATTAATTGGGTTATTATTTAAAGTAATATTTGAAAAATCTAATATGTACGGAACATGCCCATTGTTACCTGGGTTTTATTATTTGGATGACTTTCAAGTGCCGATCAAAGACTTTCCAAGAATAATTCCTTCAGCAGATTTTCTGGCTAATATCAATTTTCGAGAGTCGAAAAACGTAACAACCCCTATTTGGAATATCTATTTGTATGGAAGCCTTAAATAAAATTTCATTTTGATGGATGTGGTCTTTTTTATTAGTTCTAGCATATTATCCTAAGCGGGTAAACAAAAATTGAGTTATCAAGAATTCGAAGCTATCGAGATTCAACTTGCCACGATAGAACTCTGTATAATCAAAGATACAACTGGCTGCCGGACCTCAACAAAAAGACATTTCTGTGACACCCGAACCATAATCAAATTATAAGAAGACTGTTTATTTCTAACTACTCGAAACTTGACCGAAATTGAATTTCAGCACTGAAAAATAATCCCCCAAAGCAGCACATATGCAGCGGTCGGCAGTTCGGCAGCGCCCACGAGCAGCGGAGCATGTCACTTGGGCGAAGAAAACCATTGAATTGATTTTCAAACTTTCTAATCAACACGAAGTTTTACCGAAATCGTAGTTTTCTTTCAATTATTGGGAAAGTACCGCTAGCTACATATAACGAGTACCTCCCATACAATTTTTTTTAAATACAAAATTTCTCGAACACTGCGCTTTTGAGAAAACAAGCATATAATCAAAATTAAAGGAAATAATATTGTCTACCTTTTTAACTTTAGGTGAACTCCACCTCAACTCATACTCACGTTTACAGTCAAGTTCAATTTCTTAACTTTGCTCGATTGGATATTGTTAGGGATCTAAAAAAAAGTTACCCGTATTTTTTTAACGTCCGGTAGGCAGAGGGGATAAAAGTCGGCAAAAACTCGACATCACAAAAACTTTGCAAATTTGTAACTTTTGAACGGCTTCACCGATTGAGATGATATTGAACATTTTGGAAAGGTAATTAAATTTACTCTTTTTTTTGGGGGAGTATTTTTTTAAATAAATAAAAAAAGACTCCCCTCCTCACCGTCTTTTTGTAAAATTCAATTTAGTGACAAAATTTAAAATATCTCGAAAAAGACAGCAACAACTTCAAAGATTTGAAAGTGTCAAAACACTTCCAGGAACTCAAAATATTCACAGATTTATTCCAGACGGAAACTTTCTCAAAGAAAAAAAATTTTCTAATGGTGATACAGTAATCCCTCCAACTGCGCGGTAGATACGTTCCACAAAAAGAGCGCGCAACCCGAAACCGCGCACTGTGAACCCTACTGTAAAATGTAAAATTTTCTTGTATTCGATTTTTTTTGAAATTTTTTTAAAAATCAACAACGCATTTACCCCCAAATTTTATTTAGCGAATTTGTATGTTATAATGGTAGGTATTTACAGAAAAAAATTCAAAAGAAAAAAAAAATGTCTTTCTCGAGATATTTTAAATATTGTCACTAAATGGAATTTTACAATATAAGGGGGAAGGAGTAAAAAATATTTTTTTGTGACAAGGAAATTTAATTACCTTTCCAAAATGTTCAATAACATCTCAATCGGTCAGAAGTTATAAATTTTCAAAGTTTTTGTGATTTCGAGTTTTCGCCGACTTTCCGCCTACCGGGCGTTACCCCCGTCGCACACTTCAGCTAAGCGAGCTCAACTACGTGAGCTAAGTTTCTCGCTGAAAGTAAAATCCTTTTGCATTGGCGACCGCACACTTCAGCGAAACTATGAAACTACATCGCGTAGTCATGGGCGACGCGGACTAAGCTCGCTCGCGTAGTTCAGACCTCAACTACGCGAACGACTTCGCTGGCATCGCTGACACTCACATATAAATATTTTCGGCGTTATACAGTGTAGAATCGGTGTTTGCAAAAGTGTAGTATTTTGTGGACATAAAAGTGTAAGGAAAACGTGAAAATTGAATTCTTTTGCGGAATATTTTCAATCGCGTTAAATAATTTATATCTAAAAATGGCTGCAGATAAAGTGGAAAAATGCATATATTTACCGCAAATATCGCCGTGTAGCTTAGCTCAAGTGTGCAACGAGGTGAGCTAACCCAGCTAGGCTATGTAACTATAGCTAGCCTCGCTCACATAGCTTAGTTGAAGTGTGCGACGGGGGTCATTCCCCCAAACAAAAAAATACGGGTAACTGTTTTAAGGTCCCTAACTACATCCAAATGAAAAAAGTTAAAAAAAAAACAGAGGTGACTTCCAAGCTCCATACAAGTCGAGTATGAGTTGATGTGGAATTCACCTTTAGGGGTTTTTACATATCTCTAACGGTTCATGAGAAAATTTGAAAAACATCAGTTCTCACATATTTTTTCGGAAACTTTAAATATTGCAGAGGAAAGTCATGTGATGCTGACATCTGTTTTTACAATTGTTTAAATTATACTTTAAATTGTTTAACCTTCATACTGTCCTTAAGAAAAATAACGTATGATGTCTTCGTGGGTCAAGAATTACCCTCTACATATTTTCACATAAAAATAGGTTTTCTCTTAAATAAATTGATTTTTTATTACACTTTGAGTGGAACTACAAAAAGTTTTTGCGCTATAGAGAAATAAAAATTAATTAGAATGTAATACGTGAAAGTTTTTTTCTCTTTTTTTGATGGACACAAATCACAGCGCTTTCGCTCACTGGCTGTTCTTTTTCCGGATTTGGAAATCGTTGCTGGAAATCTTTCACTAAATATTAATATTAATAGCTGGACTCAAAAAATCTAAGCAGAATGACAATGAAATACATTTACACTAGGGTCATTTATGACCCATGAAGACTACACCCGTTACAATTATCAGTGCTCTTCAATGGATTAAAATATGAACAAATAGATTATTGTTTTCGGTATTCAAAAGAAATTTGTTCACTGGGCCTACACCATACAAACATTTTTCATGTAGTTGAGAAGACACTTTTAATTAAAATCGAATTTGGGTCAGAAATGACCCGAGGCCAGTATGAGGGTTAAATAAAATACATTTACTTCCTTTATCAGTTCAAAATAAATTTTTAATTAACGAACAAACTAAAAATTTTGTCATGTCACATTCAATTTCGATGCAAAAAGCATATGTTCGTGAGTATTTTTTTTTGGTCAGCTGTGGTGTGGGAGGTGAGAAATGGGAAACTGAAAAAAGAAAGCGCACGAACCCGGAAATAAAAAAAAATTTCAGAAAAAAATTTGGAGGGGTTGTGACAGGATAGCGCCACAGGATCAAAATTTACAGCGCCACTCAATCAAGAACTTTCTCTACCACTTACTCTGGGAATGACCAAAATCGGTCAACTCAGTAAAAAGTTATGCGTGAACATATATTAAAAACATAACAAAAGCTATAATTGCCAATCTGGCAATTATTGAAAACCCGTATGGTGATTTAAGTGAACAGCGAACAGTTGTATCAAAATTCCACTTTGAAGTCAAACTTTCCAATTAGATTTTTTAAAATTGATTTCAATCGGATTTTGATGTATGGGAGTTTTATGTAGAATCATATCCTAAATAACTTTTGTTCTTGCACTTTTTTGATAAGATGCACCGTTTTCGAGATATTCACAAAAAACGATTTCGTTCGTATGGGGGGTACCCCCCCTAATGGTCCATTTTTGCCCATTAACGAACTTAGCCTCACATTTTACGAAAAACGGATCTGTGCAAAATTTCAAGTCTCTAGCTCAATCCGTGCGCCCGCAATCCGCGCCACAGACAGACGGACGGACAGACGGACAGACAGACGGACGGACAGACAGACGGACGGACATGCTAAATTCAACTTTTTTTATCATTCTAAACACATTGGTGTAATTCATTTTTTTGTGCGATGACGGGATCTTGGCGTTACAAACGGTAAGGCAAAGTTAATATACCCTTTGGTTTCACCATACGGGTATAAAAATACATAGAAGTCGAATTGGGACCCTTTACCATTTTGGAAGTCGGTTAAATATGCGGCAATACACAACGCGTAATTTTATCTGGTTACATGCCCATATTATGTGTAAAGTTTTAAAGAGTAGTTTCTGTAAGAAGACATTTTTATTTTGAAATGGGTCAATAAGGCCTGTCATTCAAACTTTTCATTTCTATTTTTGCCGAGTATTTTTGTACCCGTTTCAAATGGTATTATCCCTAACTCTTGTGATACAAGTCTATTAGCAGGCTATCAGTCCCCAGACGGCTCTTTGGAGAAATTTTTGCCGACCTGAAGAAACGGCCTTAGCCTCATCATGAAGAAAAAGGGAATTGTTTCAAACTATACAAATGTCGATAAAAGGAGAACGCAACGGGGGAATACGCGAACAATACGGGCAACTTCTCAATGTTATTGTCCAATTGGGATTAGGGGGCAACCAACTTCTGGATTCTATTATAGACGCCAGAACTTTTTGAAAGTTGGATCGGTGGGACGAAAGCAGACTAATCAGGAATCATCTTTTATAAATGTGGATTTGGATAATTTTGTTGTTCTCTTTTGCTACAAAGGAATTTATGTCACAACATAAAGAATAAAATTCCCGTTTGCTTTTCCTATATTTGTCGTTCACATAGAAGCGGAAATAATTCGCAATTGGCGGGCGGTATACTCGTAAACAATAAATTTGCTCGATACAATAAAGTGAAGAACGCACAGATTCCATCCGTTAAGAACTGGAAAAATAAAAATAAAATAAAACACAAGCCAAAGTAGGTTTTCGGTATAGAAACGAAGAACTTGCAGAGAAAAAGGAGTCATTCATTCATTGTGAATGGGAAGGGATGTACACTTGGGAGTATTTTCTGTCTCGCTTGTAGAACTTAATAAATATTTGAAATGAAGATCTGTTTTCGGTCGCTTAAATTCATAGTCAACCATTGTAAGTGAAAAATAAAATTAAGTACCATGGTGGCACGTACATAGCCACAATTGATAAAAATTGAATCCCAATTCACCTCTCAACAACAAAAAATCGTTGACGGCAAATATCGCCAGATAAATCCCCTCATTATAGAAATTTGCGTTTGCGGAAATCATTTAAGGCTGTTATACCCGTTTTCACTCTTGATGGCAACAATTTAAGCAGTTTAGATGGTAAGGAAACTATACAACTGAGCCGAGTAGATTTTTTCAGTTTCTCCTTAAAGCCTCGTACTCCATCTTCATTCACTACACAATCACCCTGTAGTTCATAGTGCACAAGTGTATACTACACCAAAGGGATAACATTGAGTGTAGTTACGACTTATACGAACCCTCTTAGATCTTTGAAAAGGAATCTATTCCGCAGTAGTCGTATACATCCCTGCTTCTACTTGGTATTATCTTTCCCCTCTCCCCTTTTAGTAGAAAACGTGTATATTTCTGTTTTTTGGTACTGCTAGACCTAAACCTGATTCTCAACGACCCTTATTGTCTGCCGCTGATGGTGATTATTTCATATTCATCCCTTTTGTGCATGAATCTGTGTTGGCCGTAAAACGATGGCGAATCGGAAGCTCTGTATGTCTGTATAATAGATATTACTCCTTGGAGCATTTTTATACAATTCGAATTTATCGAAAACGTGAGCGTAAGCCCATACAATCAACCATCACATAGGACATAATCGTTTTTCATATTGGATTATCCCCTAAAATTGGTTAGTACGATTTTATTCATCCCTTCGTATAATTTTTTCCGGATCCTTTCGATTTATCGTAGAGTTTTCATATAATAGTTTTTATGACTGCGTTTTTCGCTGTCGATATTTTTAGTTCAATATAAATTCTACAGTTTCAGTGAAAATTTTGGTCCTTTACTTTTAGAGTTTCATATTTATTCGAGATGTAATTGTTCGCTATTGCCCTATTACTTTATTGCTATAGATTTTCATATACAGGTGATCCTAGTATAATATTATACTATGTATACCGATCATAACTATGCATGGCTGGCCATACAATAGATCATATTAATTTTAGGCTTGTTTCGAAGATTTTTTTAGCATTTCTGTAAAATGCTGCACAAATACATCACGCATGTAAATTTATGTTTTCTCTGAAAAAAAAGTACTGAAATAAAAAAGAAGTTTTATTTTGGTTAGAAATTTATTTCCACATGCCATGCATTTATCAGAATCCTGTCCTTGTCCGGTTATCAGAACACTTTTAATATAGGAATTACAGATTGAGTCGCAGGAAATGTGTATGTACGTTTAACCTTGTCTCGATTATACATAAATTGGATTTTTTTTTCATCGCTTGCCATGAAAATGAGACTTGCAGACATATTTTTTCCAAGTACTTTGTCCAAGATATCAAAAAAATTCGGACAAATGCATAAAAAAAGGTTCAATTTATATCTGGTCGCTTTGACACAAACATTTTTTTTAAACACGGAAACTAAAGGACAGGTATTCGTACTTTGTTATTTATTTTCGAATAACTTAATGTGTGCTTTGTGTCCCGAGATTTTTTAAGTGTAGATCCGTCGTGCCAATATATTTAGCATTACATGCATCCTCACTACTTCCCCCACAGAGTATCACGATAATCGATTCCAAGTCTGTCGGAACTTTATTTTTACGTTTAGTATAGCACTTTTTTATAGTTTGAAATGGCTTGTAGGCCATGGTTATATTATTTAAGTGTTAAAATATACCAATATTCTAAAGTCTTATTATGTATGTGAAATTTTATGTGAGGTTATAGTTTTTAACGTAAAATATTTCTGGTTATTGGGTAACATAAAGTTATGGGCTAACATACAAGAATTTCGGTAGGTCATTTTATAGCCATTTAACGCACGGTAAAAACTGGAGTCTAATTTTAAGACTTTTTCCTTCAATTTTTTAAACTTTTGAAAGTTTAGTGGAATTTTAAACTATTTTCTCTAAATTTAAAACTTTTTGAAAGTCTAGAGTATATTTTAGTCGAAAAGTTTAATATTTAGTGAGTTTCGGTTTATTTTTAAGACTATAGTTTAAAAAGTAAACTTTTTCTTTCTTAAGAATTTGTTTTAAACCTCTCCGCCTTATTTCTAAACTTTTAATCGAAATATTAGACCTATAAGTATGAGAACTAAACCTTGTAAGTTTTACTTCAATTCGGATAAAATTGAATTAAACTTTTTGTCTAATATTTCGTCTTTTCAGTTTATTTTTCTTTTTCAAATTCATCAGTCGGTCGGTCAATTTTTAGAAAAGTCGCGATGCTTGAGTTCGACTTTTCGGTCTAAAAACAAAACTCCAAGGTTTCACATTTAAACTTCAAAGTCTACAATTTATTCAGTTTTAGAAAATTGTAACTACTTTTTAATCATTTCAGCCTATAATTAAAACTCATTATTCTAAAATTTAGAAAGTAAAGTCTGGAATTGGTTTATTTTAGAAGTCTGAGTATATTTTCTATACATATTAATCTAAAATTAAGAATTTAATTTGCGGGCGTGGATGGCTCAGTCAGCTAAGTGCTTGCCTTGTGATCCAAAGAGCAGTGGTTCAAATCCCACTCAGGGCAAAAATAATTCGGCTTGAATTTGAATTTGGAACTTTTCTGCTCATGGTGCTACGAGGCTGAATTTGTCCTTGACGGGCAAACGCAGCCCACAGAGAAGGCCCTGGCTGGCACGTCGGTGTCTGACCAGCTCAGTCAGCATGAGACAAAAAGGGGGAGGGTTTTGCCAGGATCCTCTGTGAACAGTAAGTGACGTGCCGGAAGGAGACATAATTATTAACAGGAGGAAACGGACATCTCGAATATCATTGGCTCCGCCCCAAGGAGAAGCAAAACGATCTTAGCACTTCATTGTGTCTGTGCAAACTTCAGGAGTTTCTTTTTCTACTAGAAATTTCATTAAAGGAGGAGTACCGAACAACAAATTCAAAATAATTGAAATACAAAATGTTTCTCTATTTATTTTAAGTTAAAAATCATTATCCAAGACAAAGTTCAAAGCAGAATGAACTGACTGACATCGATTCTTTAGCACTTATTTAATTTAGGTAATACATACGAAATATTTTCACCTTAATATCTTGATAATAGAAAAGTATAAAAAAAACTCACCGCTTTCTCCGATGATCCTCGACTGTGCACACTCCAGGATTCGAAGAGCTGTTTTAAATGATTCTTCACACAGTGGCTAAAATTTTACTTGTACGGGAAAATTAAGGTGAAAATTCACACTTTGTGATTACAAAATACTTCTCTACTTTAAAAAAAAATAATTTCTTTGTTCCTCGTTTGGAATTTTAAAACCTCCTGTACTTCAATTTTTCTCCTCAAATTGCCGCTTCGAATTTCAAGAAAAAGAAAATTCTGTTCAATCATAAAACTCCAGGTTTGTGGATGATCTGACACAAATTCGCCTCATATAAATTTTTCAACAAAAGAATGATTCCACGTAAAGGGAAGCCGGAAAGCCGTCATCCACCGGTACTGAGCAAAAACCAGTTTCCTTAACAGGAATACCGCGTGGTTCGATAAAAATGGAAGAAACCCTTTTCATGGGCAGGGAAACCCAGAAAAATCTTATTTTAGACGTAAAATAAGTGGTCCCACAGGAAAATACACATCTGCTGGGACCTAAAATGCGTTTGAAAGAATACGAAATAAAATTTTGTACAAAAATGTGGTCAAGGGCATCAAATCTTACCACTTCCATGTAATGCAGTCTTTTCAGCCAGTGAGTGAATTTCAAATCGATTTTATTTCTATTTCAAATCGATTTCGTTTTCTAAAAAAAATAAAACTTTAAACAACCCGAAGAAAACTCCAAAAAAATTTCTTACTTTTTCTCTTTTTGAAAATTATGAAAGCTTTTAATTTAAATTTTTTAAATATCAAATCGTCTTAGATTTGATTCAAATACTTTAATTTCACTGAACTGACTGAAAAAGCTTTTTTCTTTATTACATTTACATGGTCTCTCACTTGAAAAATTCCATTACATCGTAATCCAAAAGTGAAATCTATAACTTTGTAATAAGGACCAATTTTCGAATTTCTCGTTACACTCGTGACGTCACACGAACCAATATTTGAGAAGCAAACTTGGTCGGTAAGGTTACAGCTTTTCCTTTCCTTCTTCGTCTGCTGTCTCAATTCTTCCCACCCACGCAATCTGAGCGGAACAAGCAGTCGTGGTAAAAGCTGTTCTTTATCTCTTCTACATTAAGTTGTTAAACGAGTTTACCAATACCCTGACAAAAACTCCGGCTAAGAGGATCTCTTTTCATTTTTTTGGCTGATCTTCTCTTGACCATAATGACGTCAGCGAAGAATTTATTAGCTGGACAATTAATTTCATTACAGCTAAGGACGTTTGATTTTGAAATTGAATTTTTCAGGGTACTCGCTTTGCTAAAAAAATTTGATCGTAACAATGGACCTAAACACTTCGGCATTAGAAGCAATTTGCCTAAGCTCCTGGAATAAACATAAAAAAAAGGTTTGAAATTTAAACTTCGAAGTCTAAAGAGTCAGTTTTAGAAAATTGTAACTTCTTTTTAATAATTTCAGTTTGAAATTAAAACTTTTAAGTCTTAAATTTAGACCGGATAGTATTATTTACCCGGATAATTTACGAATTTTAGAAGTTTATGAATATTTTTTAACCATTCCAGTCTTAATTTAAGACTCAGACATCTTAAACTTAAACCGTAAGGTTTTAATTTGAGAATTTTTAGAAATTTGGAACTAATTTTTAGATTTTTTTAGACTAAAATTTAAATTTTAATACCTTAAATTTAGACCGGATAAGACTATTTAAAAGGATAATAATTTCAAACTTTTAAGTTTGATTTTTAGGCTCAAAAAGGTGTTGACCTATATGTAGGAAAAAAAGTCTTAAAATTAGACTCCAGTTTTTACCGTGCGTATTTGATAAATTCTTTTGTCTTTTCATTGTTGCGAAAAAATATGTAGGTACAATGAATTAAGAAAAAACACCCCTCGCAGAATTGCTCAAGTTTTTAAAAAATATCCTGGGAGTGATCATTGCTTGAGATTTATAAACCTAGAATTAATGGACTGGCAGCGACAGCAAAATGCACGCTTTGGCTGAGAGCTACTTGTAATAATGTTTAAATTGATTATTTTTTGGTGAAGTTTGTAAGATTTTTTTTGAATTTGACATTATTACCAAGTCTATGATCTATATATTTCTATTCATTCCACAAAATTAAATTCTCGTTCTTTTAGAAAACCACACAAAAGAAAAACTTTTGTAAATAGCAAAAACCATGTTTTCTGGAATTTCTACTGCATTTTTTCATTTCGTACATAAGTTTGTTTTCATCTTAAGAAAGAACCCCGTAATTTAAAAGGAAAATAGAAAAAATGAAAGCTTGCTTTTAGGGCGCCTTATCTGTTATCCACTCAATAAACATAAAACGAAGGGAACAGTTTAAACATAGTACTAATAACTCATCCACAAACACATATGATGTAAGTGTCTACCGTTCGCCAATTTTTACCCTTTTTTGCACACAAGATGAATACGAAAAGGAAAGTGAAAATGAGTCACCGCTAAGAACCACTTTAAACCAATGAAAAGAGCCCTTTTTCGAAATTGTAAAGGAGGGACCATACAAAGCCATCAAGGACCCTTTTCTCTACCATCGGCACATTATTGTGGACAAAAGAAAATCCCAATAACAAATTCCTGTGAATTATTTTTACGCACGCAACTAATGAATTTGTTTTTTTTACATTCACGATTTGTATCTTGACTTGACTCGAATGCCCTGTGTTGGAATTTCGAGGAGAAGAATGGGTGCTTTATTGCGGATTTTATAATTAAGTTTTATTTCTCAGTGATGATGAGCATCTCATCATCTTCATTCCCAAAAATACCAAAATTTTGTATTCATAAAGAGAATTGGAAGATAGCAGGAAAAACTTAGTTCGGTTAAATGAAAACTCCCTCTCATTTGATGTGTTGTATTAAATATTCAGGATTCTTCTGATAGGACTTTTGAACTATATTCGTAGATTCAGAGGAAAATATTCTGTAGTCTCTCTTCAGGGATTTAGTTAGTAAAATTAAAGTAACAGATATAACTTAAATTTCTAATACAGTAGTGTCTGCATTATTGCATACTCCAAAGTAAAGTGAGTTTAAAAGCACCGAAATAATAATAATTGCAACCGGCTTCACTGAAAAACCCGCTTAATTGCAATCGAAAAATCGAGAAAATTTTATATAAAAGCTTTTAAAAAAACGATAAATTCAATATCTCAATATCAATCGGAATTTGGTAAGAAATCTCAGTGGTAGTTGATCAATCTAATTGAAGTCATAAATGTTATGAAAAAGTAGGATTTGATGTTTTTCATCTAAAAGATCTGGTAAAAGTAATTTTTGGTCCGAAAATTAATTTAAGCTTTAGAAATAATCTATTAAGTTTAATATAGGGATTATTCTAGCATAAAAATTAGCATATTTTTGGCTTCCCGCTTTATTGCAACGTTTTTCTTTGCAAGTGCAATTAAGCGGGGACGACAATATATCTACGGGCTGATGTGACATATTTTTTATTTATACTGAATGTGGCTGTTGATAGTAATATCACAGTAATAATAAGTAAATATAACTAAACAGTTCAACCTTCGAGTATTTTCTGTGGCAATTTTGAGGTGCTCTACTTACAAAAAATATTTGATCACCACCAAGAATTGAACTTTAACATATCTCCCAGACAACTACACCATACCCTACAAATGTAAAATTTTACGTTAAGATTGAAGGCCTACTAAATGTTCTTAAATAGCGAAAATATATTAGGGGTATTCACTTCACCTCGCAAAACCGTCGGAAGCGTCGCAAGCTGGGCCAAAAACTCAGTTTGCAACGGCTTCCCGCTTTATTGCAACCCAAAAGCGAGGTAAAGTGAATACCCCTATTACATGTATGTAGTTTAAAAATGTTGATAAATCAACTTCTTTGTGTAAACAAAATTTATTCATTATGCATTATTCATTATGCCAGCTAACCAGGCATCCCAAGTAACCAAGTCTGGTGACATTCCGATTCAATAACCGTTTAGTAACCTTGGTTGCGTAACACATGAAGTTACAAATTGGTTAGTATAACGTTGCAGTACCGCTTTAGATACGTTACTACAACCGTAAACGCCGCATTTTTTTGTGACCATGATTGAAAAAAGGTTTCACTGAGAACCTTGTGCTGCCGTTATAGAAAATATTTTTATACCCGTATGGTGAAACCAAATGGTATATTAGATTTGACTTACCGTTTGTACAAAAAAAAATGAATTACACCAGTGTTTTTAGAATGATAAAAATAATTAATTTTTGCATGTCCGTCCGTCCGTCTGTGGCGCGGATTGCGGGCGCACGGATTGAGCTACAGACTTGAAATTTTGCGCAAGTCCGTTTTTCGTAAAATGCGAGGCTAAGTTCGTTCATGGGCAAAAATGGACCATTAGGGGGGGGGGGGGGGGGGGGGGGGGGGGGGTGCAAAAACAAAAGTTATTGAGGATATGATTCTACATAAAACTCTCATACATCAAAATCCGATTGGAATAAATTTTAAAAAATCTTATTAGAAAGTTTGACTTCAAAGTGAAATTTTGGTACAACTGTTCGAATTTTGATACGAATATCACCATACGGGTTTTCAATAATTGGCAGATTGGCAATTATAGCTTTTGTTATGTTTTTGTTTTAAATTGAATTGTTATTTGTTTGAAATAAAGATGTTTAAATAAATTTCAAAGCATTTAAATAAAGACAGTCCATTGCATGATATCTTTTTCCATAAATAGAGTGACCACGCGTTCCGGAATGACCGGAACAGCCCCGAATTTAAGCTTGTTGTTCCGAAAACTAAATTTTTGTTCCAGATTTTTTAAATTAGTGTAAAAATTTTTCAAACTAGAAAAAAAACGTTCACTGAATATGCAAAACATATTCTATTTCAAGTGGAGTTGCTCCAAAATACATTTTTTTCGCCTGCGGAACATTTTTTTAACAATTTTCCACTAAAGATGCGGCGTACTTTCCTTCATTGTTATTTTTATTTACAATTTCCATTGCGACTATTTATAAAACGTACAGAGCGCAAAAATTTAAGTTAATTTTTGCTTGGGGCTGTTTATTTATTGATTTAAATTGTTGTGCCGCATTCTTTTTCAAAAATTTTGCCTGCTACGCAAATTAATGGTTTTTTCCCTTGGTTTTAACCTGAATCAAGTTTTATTTTCTATGTAAAATTTGTTGCTCATCTTGTCCTGGATTAGCCCAAAAAAAAAAGTATAAAAGAACATTTGCACCTCTCCTTCCTAGACAAATTCCTGCAGACGCCCATGGTGGCAAATAAAATTATGCTTCGTTTAATTTCCCGTATCGCAAGAAATTTATAACGACACAAAAATATGTGATGTGAAATGAGCATAATAATCTTTCGTATACTAAAATTTCGCATTTGTACGCCAATCTAGTCATATTGTACGCCAATTTAGTCTGCGGCGAAAGAATAAACTATTGATTTGCACAATTTGTACAAGTTATGAGAAGCTGAAGAAATTCGGAGAATATTTTCACAATAGACACAATTCTTTAATATACTTTTAATAACCGATAGCAAAACAAATCTTTTATATTATATTTTACAAATTAAAAATCTTCAGAAAAAGTTGTATGAAAGAGATTTCTCCGGAAACCCTACTCACAAAAAAAAATTTAAACTCATATAAACCGAATAAAATTGTTTTTATTTTAAGAACAAACGATAAACGGTATCATCTAAGAACTAAAATATATTTTTCTAGTTTTTCCTTATCTTCACTTACTAAAATGCTGACAGAATCAGCATAAAATATTCATGCAAAGGACACCTATGCACGTTGATCCATTTTTCGTGTTGACCTTTTATTGATGGTATTCGAAGTATTTTCACAAATACCTTTCTCAAGAGATCATTGGCCCACTGAACAGAATAAAAAAAAGGAAAAGGGATAAAACTTTATATGGTTATTTTGCCCATATTACTAGAAAGGACGTTTGAATATGGGTTCATTCATATACACACAAATATCAGTTTGGACTGAACACTTTTATTATATTGAAAGCAGTAAAAATTAGGACTAAGGCCAATACCAAATTAGGTATTGTACACGAGACGAATGTCAACCAATTCATATGTTGGGGTCACGTAATATCCTTCACATTTTACTGTTCGGCACGATTTCCGGTCATACACAAGGAAAGAACAAATCTACTTTTACTAACAATATGACAGCTACATCTAGACAACAATTGCTAGCACTGGACAATACTACTCAATTATTGATTAAATGTCAAGTGATTATTATCACCAAGGTGCTTAGAACAGAGAAAGTTCTTCGCACATTTCACTTTATTTGCGACCCTATTTCCACGTAATAAACAAGAATTGAGATTGTGTTGAATTCGGCGATGACCACAAGTGTTAATTAAGCCAAAAGCAAGCAATATTAGTATTACCGAAGTAATGAATTAAATATAGATTGTTGTTATGAGCCGTAGATATTCGAGTAGGGGAAACTGGGGTATTCTGGACCACGGGGAATTGCGGACCAGCGTCATTTTGTTTCCCCTAGTAGTGGTTGGTAGCTGCAAATAACTGTAATCAGTTTGCCTCATGTTAAGCTAATTTTCCTAACAGTACTCGACTTGTGTATACGCACTATCACCTCGCTTCGATAGCAAATAGAAAAGTGATACTTCGAAATTTTTTTTTTCACTTTGTGTTTCGCTTAAATTTAACCACATTTTTCGAGAATCAACTCAAGTAAATATATTGATAATATTCGCGGAGCCTTAAGATTCGACACTGACAAGAAATTTTGCATGAAGTTTGCATTGTGTTACTAATAGCTGCCATATTGTAAAAAAGAGCGTTCGGGGAATTGTGGACCACTTTTGTCGGGGAATTATGGACCACTCAATTCTTGACATTTGACAAGCAAACTTCGTGTATTTGATGCATATAAGTGTTTTTTCATGCAAAAACACAGCATTAGATTTTCGGCAATCATACTAATACATATATACAAATGAGTTGGTGTCTGTCTGTCTGTCTGTCTGTTCCTCTTTCACGCAAAAACTGCTGAACCGATTGACTTCAAATTTGGCATGAGTGTCTGTGGTAGTTCTAGATCCAACATAGGCATACGGAAAAGTAGCGCGAGGGGTGGGGGGAGTAAGGGGAGGGGGTAAAGTGATTTCGAAACTTAGTTTTCCCTCTATGTTACTCTTTCGCGGGGAAACTACTGAACCGATTAGCCTGAAATTTGGCATAGATGTTCGTCGTGGGTCCAGCCCCAACATAGACACATTAAAAAGTTTTTAAGTTCTTTCCGGTTTTCTTCGTATTCTAAAATTTAGACAAAAAGCTTAACCCGGCAACGACGGGTATACAAGCTAGTTTCTAAATCGGCCGTTTTGACATCGCCAGAGGATGTAAATGACCTTCGTGAGAAGGCTGATATGAAGCGAAAGAGATTGGAGAGAAAAGGTGATAAACCATAATCGAAAAAGCAAAAAGATCGTGTCAAATCGAAGACATCACAGAAGAAACAACCATCTTCAACCTATTGTGAGGTGGAAGAATACATAGATTTCTGCATAATTTGTAAGAAAAATATGCCAAAAAAAATTAACCCATCCATCCATACCATCCATTGCAACGTGTGCGATCGAGCTGTTCACTTGGGATGCTCCGGAATGACTGCAAGTTACTGGACTTGCGAACATTGCGTTTTGGACTGATTTTCATTGCAATTTTTCACTTCATTTCACTTTGTCTGTTATATAATAAATATATGAATCAAAAAAAAAAGTTTGTCTATCACATTTTTCCATTTTTAATCGATTTACAAAGTGGTCCACAATACCCCGAGATTTTTCAAAATCGTAAAAACGCCATTTTTGCGCCAACTGATAAAACTTGTATAATTTAATACAATTTGACCGAACTGCTGTGACCCAAAGAGAGGTTATTTATCGTACTACAAATTCAAGCTCTGAAATTTTCAGAAAAAGTTATTTTTTTACGATTTTTTAGCCAAAATGAAAAAGCGGTCCAGAATACCCCACCTTCCCCTACATGCATGGTAAACTCTAAAGCAGGTTTGTCTAATTTGTGGCCCGAGACAGTTATGAATGCGGTCCAACAAAATTCACTTACAAACTTTATGAGATTGCAGCTAAAAATACCATACTACAATCATTTTGGAGCAATGGAATTTTTATACCCGTATGGTGAAACCAAAGGGTATATTAACTTTGCCTTACCGTTTGTAACGCCAAGATCCCGTCATCACACATAAAAATGAATTACACCATTGTGTTTAGAATGATAAAAATAATTAATTTCTGCATGTCCGTCCGTCTGTCCGTCTGTCCGTCTGTCTGTCTGTCCGTCTGTCTGTCCGTCTGTCTGTCTGTCTGTCTGTGGCGCGGATTGCGGGCGCACGGATTGAGCTAGAGACTTGAAATTTTGCGCAGATTCGTTTTTCGTAAAATGTGAGGCTAAGTTCGTTAATGGACAAAAATGGACCATTAGGGGGGGTACCCCCCATACGAACGAAATCGTTTTTTGTGAATATCTCGAAAACGGTGCATGTTATCAAAAAAGTTCAAGAACAAAAGTTATTTAGGATTAGATTCTACATAAAACTTCCATACATCAAAATCCGATTGGAATAAATTTTAAAAAATCTTATTGGAAAGTTTGACTTCAAAGTGGAATTTTGGTACAACTGTTCGAATTTTGATACGAATATCACCATACGGGTCTCCAATGATTGCCAGATTGGCAATTATAGCTTTTGTTATGTTTAAATTTAGCAATGCGAGATTCATAAAATCATTCTTAAATAATTGTGGTTATTCAAAATTCTTGCCTATGCGAGTAATTGCTTCTCGACTAACCCTTGAAGCACAATGAACGCAACCATCACGCATCCAAATGTCACTTACAAGGTTGTTTTACAGAAATACCTTTAAGTAAGCACAGTGAACGCAACCATCGAAGCAAAAGTTGGAAAACTTTTGAACTTTAGCGCAGCAAGTCTACGTTGACAGTTGAAGCAGTGCCAATCAAAATGTCGTTCGAGGAAAAAATAATTGAAGAAGTGCAGAAAATTACGATTACGAAATGCAGCCGCGGATACAAACATAACAAAAGCTATAATTGCCAATCTGGCAATTATTGAAAACCCGTATGGTGATTTAAGTGAATGGCGAACAATTGTATCAAAATTCGAGGGAGTGCGTTTAGGATATGTGTATGTCTAATTCTTTATCACCTCGATAAATGGCTTGCATAAAACGGCTTGACTCCGCGAGTTTAATTGCAATATAAAGCTTATTGAACAAAATAAATACATAGCATGTGACACCTCTAAAGTTTTCTCCACTCCTCCCATGGACGTCCGTAGAAAAAAATATCCCTCGCTTCACAACCATGCCTTATTAATGTCATCGCTATTTGGAAGCACCTATTTGTGCCCAGCTATTTTCAAGGCACAGAAAGAATAACAGTAGAACCAAAATATCTGATGAGTACATTAAGAACTCACCGAGAATTGCAACTACTTACATCGAACCAAATGTCGAAGCATTATTATCTCGAAAACAATGTCAAACATCTTACTAATTTAATGTTACCGTCTTGTGTTTTACTTTCATAAAAAAACATTCATGAATGAATGAAGTTCAAATGAAGTTAAATTTGTTTAATATATACTGTACGCTTTTTTCATCAGGGGCCTATTTCATAGATAATACATCATACATAATGTATCAATTTGACACTTATCATACAGCATTTCTGTTTCATAGAAATGTTGTATCATGAGCTGTCATACATCAACGTATGTACAGAGAATCGACTGGAAGTATTGGAAAAATGTATGATTCTGTTTCATATAAATCTGTCATACATTGTTGTATGACACATAACCTCAAATGTAGGGTAAAGTCGGGTGATATGGCACTTTAGGTGATATGGCACCCTTTCAAATTCTCCCATTGGCAACACTAGAATCAAAATCATTCTCCAAGAACTTAGTTCAGTTTCTCCAATAAGGCCGAAGTGTGAAGACCGCGAAACAAAAGCTCTTTTCATTTTGTTTTTGTGTGACAGAACAGGAAAAAAAAGTTGAAATTTTAGACGAACTACTTTTTGTTGTTTTTTGAGTGGCTGAATTTTGGTAAGTACAGTTGGAGCAAGTTTACCGTTCACAAACCAAAACAAGCAGAATCTGATGTGTTTTCGTTTGTGTGTATGAAACAGACTTGATTGAGCGCGAGTTTTCAGTAAAATATGAAAATCATTGGCGATGTGTGAAAGGAGAAATGGCACCTTTTTTCTGAGGTGATATGGAACGGGTGCCAAACCCGAGAAAACAAAAGGCTCCAATCCTTACTTCCTCAGAAAACGTAACTAATCAAAAAAAAATCAATTTACGAAAGAACGAGCGATGGTATAAGAAACCACATCTGAAGAAGAAAATATTGCATTACAAGACGACTCCGATAGGTTTGAAGATTTTGAGGAAAACATTTGCACTGGATGTGGTGAAGACTATGCTAAGACCACTAAACCCGACGAGTGGGTTAAATGCATTGTTTGCCATTTGTGGTCCCATGACTCATGCACATCATTTGTCAACACTTGCAACTCGTGTGGCAAAAAGGACTTCAAAAACAAGTAGGGTGCCATATCACCTAAGGTAGGGTGCCGTATCCCCTACACTTTTGGGGGATATGGTTTTTTCAATGAATTTATATTTTGTTAAAATTTTTACTTTTTTAGGAGTGAAATCCTATTTATTTTTTATTTTTGTTTTACTAGTTGATTTTAAGAATAAAAACGTTTTTGTTTGAATCAAAAATCTCTTTTACTTTTTGGGTTATGCCGATTTAAAAAAAAGGGTGCCATATCACCCGACTTTACCCTATCATACACTTAATACAGCACAAATATTTGTTGTAAGTGACAAAATGAGTTAACACAGCGACATATGGATGCGTTTGAAACTCCATGCATTGTCCCGACACCATGATATTGACTTCCATTGCCAAGCCAATGAAGTGTTAACAGTATTTGTTGTAGCGGTAATAAAGCTTGGTTGCTATTTGTGCGATGTGCAAGAAATCCGCCCAATCGTTGTAATAAGAACTCAACACAACTCCTAGGCACCCTAAATTTCTCCAAGAAATATGGATCTTCCATATTAAAATTTATTCTTGCACGAAAAAAACGTGGACGCCTTACACGTATATTAAATTCGATTAAGTCTTCAAATTCCATAATTAAATCCATTCTTTATGAATCACGTTAATCTTTTCAAATTGTCCGAATATATTGTATATTTATATTAACACCCGATTATTTCAATTCTTCACACAATGAGATATCAAAACATTGAAATGTCAGAAATCATACATTTGATACAACAAACTTTGACATCATACAATACTTCCAATGGAATCTATGAAACAGAAAAATGTATGTGCTGTATGTGTATGATGTAGTTGTATGATGTATCTAATGTATGTAATGTATTATCTATGAAATAGGCCCCAGATGTCGTTAGTGGTAGGATTTTTTATGTATGGCCGAAAACAACTTGCGTCTTCCAATGTGGCCGGCCCAGGGGGGTGTCAGAGCATTGTTAAATGAGGCCTTCAGTTTTTGAAGCTTTTCCACTTTTGTACTATAATTGACTGTAAATTTTTGGAAACAAAATTTGTGTGGACTTTATTACTCAATGTTGAAATGTTCTTTTGTGCATCCAAACATTTTTATCTAGAAACTCACTCGCAATAGTGATTCAAACACAAAAAAATTCACGATTTCGATATGTGGGTTAGTCCGTTATTGCGCTGAAGGCCTCAAATATGCTATATAAACGGAATCAACTAAAGCAAAAATGAAATCCTATTATATTGTTAAATCTATCAGATCCTTATAATTTTTTACATAAATAATAGGCCCTATCACAGAATCCGATACGAATGGTTCGGATCGTAAACTCAATGTTGTTGTTGGTATAAAACACTAACAACAACATTGAGTTTACGATCCGAACCATTCGTATCGAATTCTATGATAGGGCCTAATATAACTCAAAAATTATATTTAAATATAAGTTCAATATTCTACTTGTACTTAACTTTTTATGCTAACTGCTATTTTCCGTAATTATTTTTGTAGATTGTGCGTGCGCTGGGAAAATGCCACCCGGCTATGTGCCTGATCACTATAATAGTTCACAGCCATTTAACCCAATAGCAACAAATGGAGAGCCGTTTCCGTGGCTAGAACCGGCACTACCCACCTTCGTTAGACCAATTCGATATATGCTAACTATTCATCCAAATCTAACAACATTAGATGTTAAAGGTAAGTCTTCTTTTCTGCTTTATGTACGAATGGCAGACTTGTAAATCTTTTGATTTTTCTAAGGTCAAGTGACGATAGAATTGACCGTCGAAAAAGAGACCAGCTTTATAGTGCTTCACATTCAGGATCTCAATGTCACGGAAAAGGTATGAAATTTAGTTGTAAAGTTTAAAATGTATAAGATTTCTCTATTAAATAAACGCCGCCGCAAGCATGACAAAAAAGTACCTTGTGATTAGATGCCGCCAGTCATCATTCAATAAGAGGCCCACTCTAGATCTGGAATTTAAAAAACGTTTCAAATAGTTGTGATTGAATTGCGCTTTTCTAAAACGTTTAAAAATGGACCTTAGAAAACTTAGATCCTAGGAAAATGGAAGTTCCAATACCGAAGTCAGTAGACCTCTAACTTTCTATGATTTGTTAGGCTAGTTGAAAGGTGCAAGTCTGTTAGTGGAAGGCTGAGAACTTTTTATAATTTTTCTTAAAGGAACGAAATCAGTTTTATAGACATTTTCGCCCTTTCGAACTGTTTTTGATTGTAATTGCTATTTTGCAAAATATAGAACTTACGATACTTTGTTTTTTTATCATCTCGAGGATCTTGGTTTTCGTTTCAAGGAATGTAGTTCCTGCTAATTCCAAACAATTTCACAACTCATGGTTGGCTTAACCACTGCATTTTTATAGTCTAGTTATATCAGGCCTGCCCAACCGTTTTGTACTAAAGTTCGACTTTTTTTAATCCAACTCTACCCATATACGTGTGGTTACACGGCCAGAGCAAAAGATACTCCACGTACGGTGCCGCAGTAATCCTGAAAATAAACCATTTCACGTTTGCGATAACACGTAGCATCTCGCATCGCCTAATGTGAACAGGCTCGTGAATTCTAAATCGAAACTAAACTATTCAAACAAATTTTAAACATGAGTCAAATTCAAATAAACCGCGAGAATCTAGTAATTTTCAAGTTTTCAATGCCTCTTAAAATAGGCAAGTAAAATAAAATTTGAAATAAGGTATCTAAGTAAAATAGACCACTTGCCTTAACAGCAAAAAAAAAAAAAAAAAACGGAGAAGCAGATAGTGTGATTACTTAATTTTCACTTTCCCTTTTTTTCAGTCTGTAGTAGAAGATCGACCCAAATTCGTGTCGAGATCGACTGGTAGATCGCGATCGCCTGGTTGGGCAGCACTGGTCTATATGATATATCATATAGGAGTAAATCATATTTAGTATACCGTTTGTAACGCATTGAACCAATCGTGGGACACAAAAATTAACTACACCAGAGTGTTAGGGATCACAAAAAAATTTGTTTTCCTCACGTCCGTCCGTCTGTCTGTCCGTCTGCCTGTCTGTCTGTCTGTCTGTCTGTCTATCTGTCTGTCTGTTCGTCCGTCTGTCTGTGAACACCATAACTTTCAAAAGGATTGAGCTAGAGATTTGGAATTTTGTTTTTACAGATTGACTTTGTCAATTCACAGATTTTTTTTTATAATAGCAGCCTACGGTTTGCTTCTTGTGCATTCTTATGGTATCAGGATCATTGCCATAGAATTTTCTGATTTGGGAGAAGAAATCTCATTCTTTATATTGTTTCCAAAAAACAATAAAAACCATTTTCTGCTGCTTTCTAATGATACAAACCTTACTTTATAAATGTGTTTGTATTACCATTACCATTACCCTTACCATTTTATTTACTCTTTATTCTCTAAAATTAATCGAGTTTTTAATATAAGTCTATAATATTTCAGGCAATTGTAGGTCCCAAAGGATATGCGATGAAAATTGTTAAATTGCTCGAGTACCCACCCAGACAGCAGTTGTATATTGAAGTCAAAGACAAATTGAAGAAAAAGTCGAATTACACACTCAATTTGAGATGGTACTCGAAACTTGTTCCAGAACCAGAAGGATTTTATGTAGATCAATACGAAAGCATACACGGACTACAAAGGTATGAGTCACCTAAAAAGATTTACATTTGAGTTTTTTATTTCGTTATTATGTATTATTGTAACACGTTATATTTATGCGTTCTCTATAAATTTAGCAAGATAAAATTACCAACCCAAAGTCTAATCGATGACAAGGGAAGGCCCCTAACCCGCCGATTTTTATTAAACTTATCTATGTCATAGAAGACCGAAAATTAAGCGACACGTATTTTTTTGTGTCTGCCACTAAAACCGGACAAAATATCGATTTTAGGCAATTTCTCAGAAACCAGCGATCCGATTTAAACCAAACAAAAACTAGAAGTTTTATCTTTGAGCGTAGAACAAAATTGCAAAAAATATTAAAGTTTTTACCATGTGTTAGAGGACCCCATATACAACCATGCTTTTTGCATTCTGGTCTCCCTTATAATTGAAGACGTCGGAGCAAAATCCGGTCATCTCCACTTTTTGAACATTTTCAGGAGAGACGAAAAACATATTAGCGTGAGATTTTTAGTTTACGACAAAGTTTACAAATCACAATTTAAATCAAGCATGTATTCTTACATCATTTTAATTTGAAATAAAGATTTTTATACCCGTATGGTGAAACCAAAGGGTATACTAACTTTGCCTTACCGTTTGTAACGCCAAGATCCCGTCATCACACACAAAAATGAATTACACCAGTGTGTTTAGAATGATGAAAAAAGTTGAATTTTGCATGTCCGTCCGTCTGTCCGTCTGTCTGTCTGTCTGTCTGTCCGTCTGGTGCGCGGATTGCGGGCGCACGGATTGAGCTACAGACTTGAAATTTTGCACAGGTCCGTTTTTTCGTAAAATGCGAGGCTAAGTTCGTTAATGGGCAAAAATGGACCATTAGGGGGGGTACCCCCCATACGAACGAAAACGATTTTTGTGAATATCTCAAAAACGGTGCATCTTATCAAAAAAGTGCAAGAACAAAAGTTGTTTAGGACATGATTCTACATTAAAGTTCCATACATCAAAATCCAATTGGAACAAGTTTTTAAAAAATCTTTTTGGAAAGTTTGACTTCAAAGTGGAATTTTGATACCACTGTTTGCCGTTCACTTAAATCACCATACGGGTTTTCAATAATTGCCAGATTGGCAATTATAGCTTTTGTTATGTTTAAAATTTTGATTGAAAAAGTTATAGATATTTTAAATTTCGCAGATAAATATAAAAAATACGTATCGCTTATTTTTTTTTTGGTGTACTATAAGACATATGATATAAGTTTTTTTTTATCAAAATCGGCGCAATCGGGTTGGGGACCTTCCCTTGTCAGTAAAAGTTTTATTTTAGATTTTATGTTGCTATTAAATGTTGGTCTTGTAATCAATAACACATCAATATTGTGTTGTATGACAAAACATTTATTGCCATTCATTGCATCGTCATTTATTGTAAAAATAAAATAGATATTAACTTTTTGCGGATTTCTTATTAAAACTTTATATACAGTACGTATAAATCGATTCGGTTCACGACAAAAAATATACAATAGCCCAAAAAAGGGATAACTTTTTACCCTTAACTGTTTTCATCACATCGAGTTGAACGTCCCGCTTGACAAAACAGATTCGAATAGTTTGTTTAGAATTATGAATAGCCTTGGTTTTTATAAGTTCGTCCATTCATTTATTGCTGTGACTTCTATGACTACCTCCGGTTATTTCTATTGTATTTAGATAATTACTTTACATATCTACAAAAAAAAGTGTTTTAAAAAAAGTCCTCGGCATCGAACATTTTTTTTTAGTTTTCTGCATTTAAAAATTTTGTCTGCAGCGCAATTTATATCCTTTTATCTAGATAATCACCGTCAAATTTCCAATGACACCAAAATGCATTTTAATTTTTCAGAAAAGATGGGGGTGCCAAATATATGTTTTTCCCGAACGCTGTTTTGTCTTGGCCCGACCCTGGTTTTAGCACCGACAAAGAGCAAAGCCCTCTGAAAATTTAACCGCTATATGATAATAATGAAGTAAAGGAGAATATCAATTTTACTATGCGGCCTATTTATGTTTTCAATTCTAACATTACAATTCCTATGTACGTGGGCGAAATAAGCATAATCAAAAATTATTTTAAATTGGGTATATTCATGGTTATGACACAAAGTCATCGTTTTGTTTCAACGTGTCGCAAATTTACACATCTATGACAGATCAGTGTTATGCACGGCATACAGACAACCAAGGTATGCTGTAAACTTTGGTAGTCAGGTGTGACGTCATTTGTGCCGACTTTTTTTAATTAATTTTTATGTTTATTGATCACTATTTAATGCAATCAGTCTACTAATTTACAAATATCTTATTTAAATCGCACAAATTTAAAAAAAACCATCCAGAATACAAAATTCCTTCTGTACTTGACGAACTAATCGGCACAAGTGACGTAGCAACGAAATGTCAGATTTGAGTTTACAGCATACCTTGGTTGTCTGTATGCCGTGAGTGTTATGCATGTATTATACTAGGGCTCCGGCCCAAACCGTTAAGAAGATCGCAGGAGATGGATTTTAAGAGTGGAGAGCGAGTAGATTTTAGTTAGCGACATTTTTCCTTGAGGGATGACATCTGTAATGAAGCAACCTGTATCGAAATCCATTCAGCAGTTTAGAAAATAGAAGGAGAGGGGGTTTACAGTAAAGGGGTGAATGTGAATTTAGTTGAGAAATTCTTCTTCCAAGTCTTATTTCACAATGTTAAGGATAAATTGAAACGATGAATGACAACAATAATATGATATGCAAAGAAATAATTGATTTTCGATGACATTTTAGACCAAAAACTCCAAACAAATGAAGTTGCTCGATGGAAGTGTTTGTATTCCTTGGAAAAAATACTTCTTCCCTTCAATATTTTGCAAAAAAATATTATTTTGTTTAAAATCTAATAACACCGGCCAAAAAAAATCAACAAAAACAATGCAAACTAATTTCTAAATGAATATATGATCTTTAAAATTAGATTTTCAAAACTGGCGATACACGACTAACAAAATGATACCGCCATATTATTTTGTAGTCGCCTGCAGCGGGTAATTAGACCACCCGCTGCAGGCGATGTGATGTTTTTTGCATGATTCAAGTATATAGTTTTTACCCAATTTAACTTTATCCCACACTCTAGAAAATTTTATTGTAATTTTACCACTAAAATAGTAGGAAACCATTTTCCTACTATAATAGTAGTAAAATTAAACCGAGTCGTAATGGCTTAAAAGCTATGTATTTTTACTCATTTTGTGGCGTACAAAAGCCACTTTTACGGGGGGAACTTTAAACTAAATAAGAAGTAAAAGTAGATACTGGTGTAATACTGGTGTAATTTTACGGAGCCTGTTTCTGGCTCTAGCTCACCGTCATCAGAGCCTGCTTTATCAGTTTCCACGCAGGCTTACAGGATTTTGGTGGAGTAAAACTCGATTCGAGTATTTATACTCCGATGCCACAAACCCTGCGCGAATTATAAGATTAAGGCAACATAGCTCCATCAAGCCAGAGCGAATAAACTATTTAGTGTTTAACCATTGAACCATTTCTGGAATGGCGACCAAATGACTCATCAAACACGCTAATGCGTTGTGAAGTAATGAAATTGTCCGTACAATAATGCAAAAATACCCTGTGAGCATGTTTTTACACCAAAATGAGAGTAAAAATATGAATATTGGTCGAAATTTTACGCAAGGTTTAAAATTACCGTATTTCTAGTGTAAGATTAATGTTTTTTTGGGTGAGTTTACAACTTAAATGGTGTGCGAGCTAAATTCTGATTTTTTTCGAAATTTTACGACTTTTTTGCAAAATTACCCCATTTTTCGGTTTAAATACAAATCCATTTTCTACAGTGCATGTTTTGGATAGAAGTACTTAACATTTTGCTCTGAATATAAAAGACGAAATTGTGGAGAATGCCATTTTTACAACCAGTCGCAGAAAAAACGATTTTTTTTAAAATAACGGTATATTTCGATAACGGCTTAACGCAGTTCTAGGAAAGTCAAAAATGTAGGAAATTATATTATCTCCAACTTTTGTCATACACGTAGTTTCGGAGTAAATCGACCAAAACGAAATCGTGGTTTTGGAAAAGCCCCCATTTTGGACACTTCCGGTTAACGAATTTTCACCAAAAGTGGACCGGATCATTTCATTCGAGGCCCAAACATGCTGGCAACATGTAATGGATCTAGCTCTAGTAATTTGTGAGAAATTGTACGCAGACAAGGTCTGACAGACTAACAGATACAAAGACTTTTTTTGTAATAATGCTCTAATCGACTCAGAAAATGTTTTTTAGGCAAAATTAAGAAGTATATTTTTTTATGAATACAACACTATTAGATTTTTTTTGTAGAGGGTTTATAGATAATATTAATACCAATAACACTTTATTGTAAATAAGTTATAGATAATATTAATAATAACAAGTTTTTTCTTGCTTTTTTAGGCTTCTTGCCGCTACTGTGTTCAAACCAAGTGGTGCAAGAAAAGCATTTCCCTGTTTCGATGAGCCGCATCTTCGCGCACCCTTCCGAGTTTCGGTGTTCCGAGATCGATTTCATATAGGTTTATCAAACTCAATTGTACTAACCACAGACGATGTTGGATTCTACATGGGTACAGGACTGGTAAGTTTAATTTTTGGGTATATTTTAATGGAATTTTCCCCATCGTTTGTGAATTATATCCTAATGAATGAATGCACTTGACATTGAAGTACAATGTTTAATTACTGTTTAAGTTTTAGTGAGAGTCCTTGTAGTTATAAGAGTGAAGAGCTTGCTTATAACTTATAACTGAAATTCCCACTTCTGAATCTGAATGTACTTCTTTTCTGGTATGTGCAAATGTAAAATAAACCTATTTGTTTAATTATTTTGACAGTTACGTGATGACTTCATTGAAACTCCGCCACTGCCTGCAGATGCTGTTGCATGGGTAGTTAGCGACTTTCAGCGGGAATCATTGGATGCATCATCAACATATCAAGTAGCGACAACAGCTACTCCACCGCTTTTAACGCGTACAGGACACGCTAAGGCGCCAACTAGTGATAATTTTACATTTAGAAGTGATAAAAAACCGGTTAGAAATATTACTGCCTTGACGCATTCGCTAATGACAAAAAATTTAACAACTGGTACATCATCAATATCAACCACAAATTCAACATTTAATAACAATAATATCACATCGATGAGCCAAACTAACAGTCCGATTCGCAAAGCGCCATCTTATACTTTCTATGCGCCACGCGATATTCTCAATCGGTCTAGTTTTATTTTGCATACATCTAGGGATGTACTCGAGTATCTTCAAACATGGCTAGATGTCGGATATCCATTAACGAAAGTCGATTTCGTTGCGTTGCCGTCACTTGATCGGGATCTAATTTCTTCATTAGGACTTATAACACTCCGGACCTCTTTTCTTACGGATCCATCAACCATCACCACCGAAGAATATCATTCTTCTGCTCTTAAAGTAGCGGAGGCGATTGTAAAACAATTTTTCGGTGGAATCACATCGCCAAAATCATGGAAAGACACCTGGTTGTGGGAAGGCCTTATAAAGTACTTGGGCATTCTTGTCCTGTCTCCATTACAACCAAATTGGCCAATGGAGGCGAAACAATTGCTTCATTTCACGACCTACGCACTTGACGTTGATGCGGTTCAAGGCTGGGAAAGTATTGTCAACGGTACCAGCGACGATGGAATCAATGAAGATTTCTTTATCGATAAAGTATTTATGCTGAAAGTGTTTCCTTAATTTTTTCTCAAACTAAATATTTTCAGACAGCAGCAATTTTCTCGATGCTTCATTTGGCAACGGGTGATGATGGGTTCCGAAATTGTTTGGGATCTTTTCTGAAGAGTCATCGGTATAAGACTGCAGAGCCTACTGATATGTGGAGCACGTGTACCAGAAAATCAAACGGTTCCAAGAATATAAAGGTAGTTTTTACCCTTACACATTTGCAGGGATTTAAATTTAACCTTAAAAGACACGACATGTGCTTCTTAGGCTTATCTTGTTTTCAAACACAATATATACAGTGCTATGCAAAACAAAAGCAACAAATCGTAGTCGAAAATTTCAATGTATGTATTTTTTATTCCAATTAATTGACAATATCATTGATAACACATACTGATACACTTATAATACTACAACAAAATGGCATATTTTCGAAACCAATAACAATTCATTAATAGCTAAATTGCAACAAAAACAAGTTACTTCAATATATTATAGTGTGCAAAACTAAAGCAACAAGCTAATGGGTCGTATTCTGTAATTTCCCACAAAATTACATTTTATGTTATGTTATGATGATAAAATTTTCTCTTCATAAAATGAAAATAAAATTTTACAAAAATTCGTATTCTGTAAGGTTGAATAAAATAATTTTATCGTTCATTTTACGAACCTTTAACATAAAAGATTTAGTACATTTCGGTGTGAATTCTATTACTTTTTGAACAGCTGGTCGAGTAACAGTCAAAAAAATTCAAAGTTTTGTTTCCTTTAAAGATTTTTTTTTGCGGAGAAAGCTAAATAATTCGACTAAATGTCAGAAAAAAATGAAAAAATGCTCTTGGTTTCGGTAAATTTATTTCACCATCTTCAGGAGCTATATAGTCAATTGATACAGTTTAAAATATTTAACATTTTATGAACAGAAATAAACAGTTTAGCGAAACATTTTATTGTCAGTTAAATGGTCAAGGTTTGAACACTAATACGAAATATTTCGGAGAGCAGCAAACAAGTTAAAAACCAGCGTTTTTATTTTAGTATAAATTTCGACTGAAAAGCCTAGTTATACAATCACAAAAATCCATTTTTTACATATCAACGTAATCCTTACAGGACCTTTCATTAGAGTTATTGAAACTGAGACGCCGGATTCGCAATCAGCGAACCCGAAAATCCCTTAATGCATTTTTTTTTCGAGAAAAATTAAAAAAAAAGAAATTGTTGTTACCTTTACAGGACCTCCCGTTTAGAATTTTGAAATTCCAACATCCAACTCGTGATCAGCGACCACGAAAACCCCCTAAGGCCAGTTTTTCGGAAACAAAATGAGGAAAAAAACATTTGCGTAATTCTTACAGGACCAACCGTTTCGAATTTTTAAGATCTAACATAGCTAAAAACCTACTCCTGGCAACGCAGTTCATTTTGCAAAAAAACGCGTAAAAATCGGTCCAGTAGTTTTTGAGTTTTGTAATCTCAAACAGACAGACAGAAAACAGACAAACAACCATTTTTATATATATAGATTTGAAATTTCACTCGTGAAATGTCCCACTTCAAATGTCAAATGGCATAAAAGATGATAAAATGATTATAAAAGGTACTATCTCGGAGCTTTTATGTTATGAGTCATAACAGGAAAAATTTTATGTTATAGCGCGTAACATAAAATGAAATTGTCCTTACAGAATACCAATCGAGGTAATTATGTGATTTTAAGACATAACATAACATAAAATGATAAAATTTTTGTTATAGAATACGGCCCAATATTTAGTAGAATATCCTTTATTTTAATATAAAAAGTAAAGGCATTGCTGTTATTAAATTTAAAATTGTGGTTACAGATATATTTTTCCATTATTGTTTTAATGTTTGAAACAGTTCTAGCTTGTTTCTAAAGCGTCTGCCAGCTACTTATTGTTTAAGAATCCCAAAGAGACTTTCAATGGTATTCAAGTCTGCTGATTGCGATGGCCATTCAAGAACTTGAGCTTTTTTCTCTGCCAAGAAATCTGTCAGATCTATTTTTCCGTCGATTTCAATAAAAGGACCAACACCATGGGCTGAAAAACATGTCCAAACTATCACGCTGCCTCCCCCATACTTGACGGTGACCTTGCAGTTACGAGGATGGATTCGCTCCCCTTTACGACATTATACTGTGCACATACCATCCGAGTTGAATAAATTAAATTTGGATTCGTCGCTAAAAATAACGGTTTTCCACTTTTCTACTGACCAGTTTAAATGTTTTCTTGCGAAATTTAGGCTTACAATAATAGGAAAGAGGAATTGATTTACAGTTTATTCTTTTAAAAATGGTTGTTCCAAAAAATTTGTTTCCTGATAAATACAAACTTTTTTTTTAAATGTACTTTTTTCAGCATCGGCTTCTTCGCTGACCTATAACTTATCAAATCACGTCCAATAGCGCGTCTGCGCACTTGAATAAACAGTTGAATTTAATGCTTTTGCGATTTCTTGACAAGTCACAAATTACACCATAAATTCTTCTATCCATCTTTTGTGATGTTTTACGAGGCTGGCCTCTTAAATGCATTGTGTCTACGTTTCCCGTTAGTTTATACTTTTTAATTAATCGTAAAATAATAGATCGATTAATACCATATTTTTTTAGCAATAGAACTTTGGGTTCCGTTATTTAAAAAATCCTTAATTATTTGATTTTTCAAATTATTTGGATATTCACTACGGGCCAAAGTTTTTACTTTACTAGCAACAAAATATTACCGCAGCACTACTTAAAAATCGTTGCTACTCAACGCTGTTCTGAAATCCAGAACCCTAGATTGAAAAAAACGCTTTTCCTATGTTACTTAACATAGCTTGTTGCTTTAGTTTTGTACACTATAATACAGTAATCCCTCCGACTGCGCGGTAGATACGTTCCACAAAAAGAGCGCGCAAACCGAAACCGCGCACTGTGAACCCTACTTTGTATGAAATTTTGGGGTTAGGAACATGTTTTTTTAAACGAAAATTATAAAAAAACCGCGCATCTGCGAAATTTTTCGCGCAGTTCGAAATTTTGGTATTAAAAACTTAACCGCGCAGTTAGAAACCGCGCAGTTGGAGGGATTACTGTATATCGAAGTAATGAATTGTTATTGGTTTCGAAAATATGCCATTTTGTTGTAGTATTATAAGTGTATCAGTATGTGTTATCAATGATATTGTCAATTAATTGGAATAAAAAATACATACATTGAAATTTTCGACTACGATTTGTTGCTTTTGTTTTGCCCAGCACTGTAGATGTATTAATGTTTTGCTGTTGATAACTGTTTCTGTTCTATATTTTTGCATTTCTCTGAAGGATACCGATTTTGATGAAATTTATAATGTTTAGGTTTTCGGGGACTGGGAAGCGATTGAGCTAGGTTTCAAGTGTGTCAAAATTCGTTTAGGTCTTGTAAAGATAACGGGAATATCAATGTTCTTTTTTCGAAACTTTAAATTTAAAGTTTTTGCTTCAGCAACCGTTTTATGATTGATAAGTTTGTTTCTTAATCCACACGTGAAATTTCTCGACTAATCATTTCCACTCCACCTTGTGATTTATCAATTAGTGGAAATTACGCAAAATTTAGTACATACTGAATACAAATAGATTACAGAACATGAGAAATTGAAATGGCAAAGATGTTTTTGGTCTTGGTTTTTCAAAGTTTCACTTAATTCGACATTTTTTTTGTATTATAATATAAATGGATTTTTTAGGTTGATTGCATTGGAAGACGAAGACTAGCACAACCATTTTTCTCTGCCTGAGGCTCTGCCTTTAAAGCGCAAATTGGCAAAATCGCGATTACCACACATAAAATTTATAAGAGTTTTTCTCTAGCAGGTAGTTGATTTCTTCTAACAATATATGTAGAATGCAATTTCAATAAGGCTCGAATAAAGTAAATGACATTAATTTTTTGGGATTTTTTGACATTTTGGGGTGAGAAAGTCCAGGGTGGAATTCTCACGTATATCTGATCACAATACCAAATAACGAGAAAACTCACTTATCCAGTTTTCTCACGAAATTTTTTTCGAAATCTGTCGAGTGGCTTTCATAACTCGTGCCTTTCAAATAAGCTTTTTACGCACATTTTGTTAAAGTACCAGGAAGACCGAGCTATGCTCGGCGAGCTCAAAATCCTACTTTTGCTGATTTTTGCGGAAAAACTAAATTCACATTATCCTTACAGAGCTTTTCCAGAGTTTTTAAATTCCCGACCTAGAAAGCTAGAACTAAAACTAACGCGCGATAGTGGTTATTGAGTAATCGCTGTCACCGATTTTTGAAACCTTTTGAGACACCAGGTGAGGGTTATCGAGGGGAGGGAAAAGTCAGGTTTGTAGTGGAAAAATCGAAAGCCCTTAGCCCTCTTAGTAATACTGTAAAGTTTCATTAAGATCGGACCACCCAATTTGAAGATACCTGTCCAGGGGTATCGAGGGGAGGGAAAAGTTAGGTTTGTAGTGAAAAAATCGAAAGCCCTAAGCCCCCTCAGTAATACTGTAAAGTTTAATTAAAATCGGACCACCCAATTCGAAGATAACAGGCGAGGGATATCGAAGGGGAATTTTCTCAGGGGTGAGACCTATCTAGATCGATTTCTTATCCCCGAAAATCCCTAACCACCAAGTTTCGTGAAAATCGTTAGGCGGGTTTTCGCTTTATACACACATTTTGCAAGCAGATATTAAACAAATTTAAGTCATTATTAATATATGAATTTCATTTAGGAAATGATGAGTTTATGGACAACGCAACCTGGATTCCCTCTAATCACTGTAACGAAACTCGGTTCCAGTGTATCAGTGTCACAAAAACCTTTTCATCCAGCGGAGTTTACTGCAATTTTAGACGATCCATATGAGACAAATTTGACAAATACATTTACGACAACTACAACAACAACTACTACCACAACACCTTCCCCAGCGGCTAAGAATAAAGTGAAATCAACGAGATGGATTTTGCCAGTTAACTATGTCACGAATTTAGAGAATGTTAGCGATACGTTGTGGCTACATAATGCTGATGGTATTTTTCTCATTTTAAAAAAGAACTAAAAATATTTTAAAGTGATTATTTTTATTTCAGTCACATTTCAAATACCGTCAGATGTAAAATGGATAAAAGTTAACTCAGAGCAAAATGGCTACTATCGTGTACTTTACAATGAAGATAATTGGTCAAATTTGATCGATGACTTGAAGAAGGATCATGAAATATTTTCAATTAAAGATCGTATAGGATTAGTATCTGACGCCTTCACATTATGCCATGCGAATTTGATGCCATGCGAAATCACAATGAACTTGGTCACATATTTACCAAAAGAGAAAAACTGGGGTCCAATGACTACAGCGGTTAAGCATTTAGAGCGCTGGCGTCGAATACTAAAATACTCTGAATGTTTCCTTATGCTTTCTGAATTCGTTAAATTGGTTCTAACGAAACCAATCAATGAGCTGGGTTGGGTTGACACAGGATCTGATGAAATTAGGTAAAGTAATATTATTAGAAATTAAAATATCTGATAATCGGTTTGTTTGTTAAATAGCGGATTTCCGCCAAAATAATATAAAAATTTAGAATAGTTCGTAAACTAAAATCGTTCCTGAAAAGCATTCACAAACCGAGGTGTTCACGAACCAAAACAGATCTTCCGATATAAACCTATGTAAAATAAATGAATCCGTTCCCGAGCTTCGGAGAATTGGGTATTCAATCCTAAAATTGATGGTTAAAATCGTATATGAGAACGGTGAAAATGCATGAAATCATGATTTCGTCTTTTACAGAAGAGATGAAGTTCCAAGTAGCAGGTGATGAAATAGAAAAATGCTGATAATATGCAGAACCGAGGTTCTTAAAATCTATCACTTATCAGAATATTGTTTTTCTACTTTCTTATACCTAGTAGTATAATAAAGTATTGTATTCATGAAAAAAATACAAATGTGGGGCTTATATAACCGCAAACACGAAAAAGTTCAAACTATGCTTTGTGTTGTCATCGCTCTGCCCAGGCAGCGAGAGTAAATATTTGGTATATTTGCACAATTCCATGTAATTGCGCGAACATACCAAATGCATGATTATTACGATTACGACGAGTAAAAATACGAAAAATACAAAATTAAAGAGAAAAAAAATCTGTGATATAGCAGTTCATATCTTCTTACTAAATGTTCAAGAAAGTTTTTTCTGGTTTATTGTCTTTATTTTTAGTAACAAAAACATGTTTAAAACTCATATACAGATTTTTATACACGTATGGTGAAACCAAAGGGTATACTAACTTTGCCTTACCGTTTGTAACGCCAAGATCCCGTCATCACACATAAAAATGAATTACACCAGCGTGTTTAGAATGATAAAAATAATTAATTTCTGCATGTCCGTCCGTCTGTCTGTCTGTGGCGCGGATTGCGGGCGAACGGATTGAGCTAGAGACTTGAAATTTTGCGCAGGCTAAGTTCGTTAATGGGCAAAAATTGACTATTAGGAGGGGGGGGGGGGATACCCGTCATACGAACGAAAACGGTTTTTGTGAATATCTCAAAAACGGTGCATCTTATCAAAAAAGTGCAAGAACAAAAGTTATTTAGGATATGATTCTACATAAAACTCCCATACATCAAAATTCGATTGGAATAAATTTTAAAAAAATCTTATTGGAAAGTTTGACTTCAAAGTGGAATTTTGGTACAACTGTTCGAATTTTGATACGAATATCACCATACGGGTCTCCAATGATTGCCAGATTGGCAATTATAGCTTTTGTTATGTTTTTTACTAAATTTTTATCTCTACTTTCAAAAATTCATGTTGTGCTAAATTCGTCCGTAAATACTTTTAAAAATATCAGTTGTGATCAACACAAAACTTTCTTCTACAAAATCTACGACCCTGCGCAATTTACGCTAGAGCCCTGTCGCGTTGTCAACCTAAGACGACCTCCCAATAAATTCTTGGTGTATTCAAAAATATCAAAAACGTACAAAATTTGAGATAACTTGAGAACTGTAAAAGATATCAATTTACATCTTTAATTATTCTTTTAACTGATTTGTCGAAAAACCGTTAGTTTGCAAGTAATTTGCAAAAATATATTTTTTTATATTTTAATCTAAATATCTCAATAACGGTAAAAGATAACGGATAACGGTAAGAAACAAAATTGTGCAGAATGCCATTCTCATTAATTCACTTCATACATTCAGTCAGCAAAAACCCGTTAGTTTTCGAGATAATCGCAAAAAACTGTTTTTTTTTTTGGAAATAACGGTTTATCTCGATAACAGGTTGAGATATCGAGTTATAGCAATGATTACCTAATATAGATGGGAAGTAAACGGAAGTTTCCGTTTACCTACGGCAGAGAAAAGAGATGCGCGATAAAAAAAAGTCACCGAGCAACACCATCTTTCCCTTTTTTTCCTTCATGTCATATGGAGTTAAAGAAAAAACAAGAAACTTGTCGTTTAGTCAGGGCTAAACCAAGCGAGATTTTCATATCCTTATAGCAGTCAAAAACTTGTATTATATTTACACAACCCTTGCACTAACACCATCATGCTTCCGACAGCGGCCTGACAGCTCACGAAAATTTTCAAGCAAATTATAACACTTTTTTAGTATTTAAATCGCGAAATACACTAAAAATCAACGAAATTAACACGAAAACTAAATTTTCCACCGAAATTGGTGGTTTGTTTTGATTTTTAACTAACTGACTGCTGAGAATCAAATTTGTGTATTGCCATTGTGCGATTTTTTTATGGTTTTTTCGAGGCGCATTACAACTAATTACGCATTACAACTGAGATGTGGGAACACTTGAGATGAGGCCGCACACATAAATAACTCAGTATTCACACAGAAATTGAAACCGCCAGCATGTCGCTAGTTGTCCCTCTCTCAAACCAAATATTTTAGGAGAACTTTCTTATCTATATTAGGTAATCATTGGTTATAGCTAAAGACAAAAGTGTGGGAAATTTTATTTTCTCCAAGTTTTGTCATACTTAAGGCCACTAAAAAACGCGTAGTTTGGGAGTAAATCGAGAAAAACGAAATTGCGATTTTTGAAAAACCGCCATTTTGGATACTTCCGGTTAACGGATTTCCACCAAAAGTTGATAGGATCATCCCATTTCAGGACCCAACATGCCTATAAAATTTCATGGCGCTAGCTCTATTAGTTTTTGAGAAATCTTGTACACAGACTGACAGACAGACTGACAGACTGATATGACTCCAATCGACTCAGAAGTGATCGGGAAATGTTTTTTAGGCAAAATTAAGAGGTCGAAATTTTTCATGAATACAATACTTTATTATACTCCGTAGAAGAAAGTAAAAATATGACAAAATTTTTCTTTTGCTGATTATTTTAAAGTTTAAAATAATTTTGAATTAACGAACAAACTTTAAATTTTTTCTTGAAAAATCTAGTTATAAAGTTTTGGCCAATTTCTACAGAATTAGTTCAACGGATGAAAAAAGTACCGGATAAAAAGTAACGATTACTTCCCAAAAAGTAACGAAGGGGTTTCGGATCATAAAAGTAACGAACTTAGCCCATCACTAGTTTAGGTTGTCATACACATAAGCATTAATTTTGATATTGTTTTTTTGCTCGCCACTGGACTAATCGAAAAACTGTTATAAAATAAAAGTTTTGAAGAATTGTTACGGAACCTCCAGTACCATTTTAGGAGGTAGTGCTATGGATAGATAGTTACTACAAAGTGTTATGACTTTGAAACATAAAATGACCCCCGTATATTTCCCAGTATAATGTATACAATATAATCGTAAAATACAATTTATACATGATCTTCGCAATAAGTGTTTCACTGTGTGCCCCATTGTTCAAAATAAATTTGAACTCATAGAATTTTTAATAACAAAAATTTTGGTTTAAATTTCGTTGGGTCATGAAATGACCCGAACATAATAGAAGGGTTAAAATTCTTTAGATGGGCCAATTTTTTGCGATTGCATCACAAGGCGGACAGATTATAGTTTTTGAGCTTATTAAAAAACCACGATTTTACGATTATGGATTTTCGTCAACAATCTCTTATTACTTCTAGATTGCTGCGACCAGAGGTCTTTCTAGCTTCCGTATTATGGGAGGATTCAGAGAATATATACAAAGCTAGGACCATGCTTCATCAATATCTCAGCAATGGAACCGGCATTCCCCCGAATTTAAAAGAGGTAGATTTTTTATACTAAAATTTAATTTGAATCGGGATCATTATATTATTTTAATGTAGGTGGTTTATACTGGTGCAGTCCTGTCTGGCGAGTATGTCTATTGGCAATATTGTTGGGACCGATTCACATCACTGCGAGGCTCACCCGATGGATTAGTGGAGCGAATGCAACTGCTACGAGCACTTGGTAAAACAAAGGACGCCTGGCTGCAAAATCGTCTTCTATCCCATGTGACAATGCTTCCAACACAAGAAGTCGTCCAAGTACTGCAAGCGATATCTGGTACTCCCACAGGTGGTGCTATGGCATGCAGATTTTTACAGGCCAAATGGTTCGATTTGCAATCAAAACTTGGACAGGGTAGCACAAGTTTTGCAAAAGTAATATCGGCTATAACGCAATATGGTGCGACGAAATTCGACTATGACGAGGTTAGTTATCAATTTTTTTTTAAATTCTACGTGATTGATGATTTCTTTTCGCTGAATTTCAGCTTAAATCCTTAGTACATCGTTTTGGTGATGGGCCTGGAATGCAGGTCCTGAATATGACGTTAAGTAGTGTCGCAGCCAACGTTGAATGGGTTGCAAGAGCGCAATCATCATTATATAGCTGGGTAGAATCGAACGGACATATTCATTGACTGTAATCCATCGTTTGGTTATCGATCATCATTATCATAAACAATGTTTTCTTTCAAAACATTTCTAAAATACTTGTCAGACATATTTAAACTAAATTGAGTTCATTCATATCCTAGCAATATTCCTAATTTACGATAATTTATATATACCAATGTACAGGGTGCGCCATCTGTTCCTCCGGTATGTAAACATTGAATAACTTCGCCATTTGTCAACCGATTTGCTTTCCTAGACACGTTTTGGAAACGTCAAACCAGTACAATTTTAACCATGAACCGCTTCACACCGAAAGAACGCGCCGAAATAGTGACGATGTACATTGAAAATAGTCGTTCAATTTTGGATGCAAGTTTTAATGACCGACGAGGCACATTTCACTCCCTCTGGCGGTGTTAATAAACAAAATTGCCGCATTTGGGCGACAGAAAATCCTCACGAGATTCATGAAATACCATTGCATGATCGAAAAGTGACTGTTTGGGCCGGCGTGTGCGCAAAAACCATCATTGGGCCATTTTTCTTCAATGAAGGTGAAACAGTTAATGGTAATCGATATCGGTGGATGTTGGCACATTTTGTGTGTCCGAAAATGCGTGAAAAAGGTCTGACTGACTTCTGGTTTCAGCAAGACGGGGCGCCATGCCACACAGCGGACCAAACAATACGGTTTTTGCAACAAAAATTCCCTAGACGTGTGATATCGAAAAGAGGCGATATTGACTGGCCACCAAGATCCCCTGATTTAACCCCCCCAGACTTCTTTTTGTGGGGTTATTTGAAGAGTAAAGTTTACGCCAGCAACCCGAAGACCATTGACGAGCTCAAGACCAATATTCGTGCCGAAATAGCTGCCATACCGACGGAGATGCTCGAAGAAGTGATGGAAAATGCCCGAAAAAGAGCACAGTTTGCGGTGGCCAATAAAGGTGGTCATTTGATCGATGTTGTTTTCAAAAAGTAGTCCACATAAATTGTAAAGGATTGAACTAAATAAAAAAACACAATTTTTTGCAATCTATTGTTTCTTTAAAAAGTTATTCAACATTCTCATACCGGAGGAACAGATGGCGCACCCTGTACTAATATCATATCTTATAAACAAAATAATGAAATCTAATTCCAAAAATGATAAAATATTATGCTGAATTTATTTCACAAACGTTAGCTAATCTTCTGGTACTTTTTAAAAGACTGTTCATAAAATATGTAATGGTAATTTAAGAAATGAGCATACATCCGTAACCGATATTGATTCCTACTCTTTTTCAACATTTTTTTCAATTATTTATTTATCTATTATTTATCAATGATTTAAGTATGGTAGCAAGAATAACAAAACCTCATGGAAAGTTACAAACTATTTATTAATAGAGCATTCCCATGAATTTTGTAGAGACACGATTTTCGTTTTTCGCTGGGTCGAGGAGCAGAAAGTCAAACTTTTTTGTCGCTTTTCGAAAAGAAGTACGAATTGTAAAAAGTTCAGATTGAATAAATTTAACTTACACTAATTCAAAAAAAAATTTTGTGTAGATATTCTTTATATTTAGTTACATCCTCAAACTTCACAAAACAACCTTGTTAAACCAAAATATGAACAAAAATATCTTTCCGGATAAAATTTACAAAAAAAAAAAAAAAAAAATTTAAAAAAAAGCTTTTATTAAAAAAATAATGCACTAAAAAGAAAAAAATAATTATCTGGACGCTGTGTATCACAAATATAAAAGCTTTTTAAAAGCGAGATAAATTTTTATTTTATTGTTTTATGCTTTATCTCGCTTTTTAAAAGCTTTTATATTTGTGATACACAGCGACCAGAAAATTATTTTTTTCTTTTTAGTGCATTATTTTTTAATAAAAGCTTTTTTTTAAAAAAAATTTTTTAATTTTTTTTTATTTTGTTTTTTTTAGTCTTCGAATATATGTATATCCTTACATTTGAGATGTCCTTACAGGCTTTTAACTTGAGAATCGTACTCAGCGAGCCCAAAAACCCCAGAATAGATTTTTTCCGGAAAATTTGGAGAAAAGGATAATCACGTTATCCTTACAGGACCTTCCGTTATCCTTACAGACTTTTTAATGACAGATTCGGATTCAGCGACCCCAAAAACCCCCAGAATAGATTTTTTTCCGGAAAATTTGGAGAAAGGGATAATCACGTTATCCTTACAGGACCTTCCGTTATCCTTACTGACTTTTTAATGACAGATTCGGATTCAGCGACCCCAAAAACCCCCAGAATAGATTTTTTTCCGGAGAATTTGGAGAAAAGGATAATCACGTTATCCTTACAGGACCTTCCGTTATCCTTACAAGAACGAAGTAGTGAAAATATTGTATTGTCATCGGACTTATATAAGTGTGCAAGTCAATCGGACAAGTGGAAGTGGGTCAAAATTGGGTTGCAAGATTTGATCTGACAGACAGACAGACAGATAAACAGACAGACAGACACGAAGGCAAGCTAAATAAAAGCTTTTAAAAATCACTAAATTTCTTACTAAATTCACATAATTTTTTATCGTTTTTGGAAATTTAGGAAACAAAAAAAAAACCAATTAAATAAATTTTTACAGAAACTTCCAACAAATCTAAAAAAATACAGTTTTAGGTACTAAATATTGTATTATACTCTATAAACTTTAATAAAAACAAATATACATATATATAAAAACTTATATATAAAAGAAACCTATAACAGAAAACATATTTTTCCAAGTGATAAAAATTAAAAATGTATCAAAAAATTAATTTTAATAAAAAATAGCAACATAAACAATAATAATATTTGTAATATTGATTAATTTAAATGAGAAAGCAACAATTGAAATTTATATTCAACAATGTGTTGTAATCTTAAAATGTACTGTTAATAAGACATTTGAGAATAACTACTATAATTTATGCACTAATTTTTCTCGTATCACTTGTTGTCAGTCTTACATTTATCACATTAAGCAGATTTTATTTTATTAAAAAACAGTCATATTTAATTTTTATCATGAATTTAAGAATTTATAACTTTTTATTTTTAGGCCGAGAAGTTCTAGAGAAAACTGAAATTGATAATTAAATTTAAGTAACCATATTTGTACATAAATTTAGCAATAAGTATTTAATAACAAAAAATAATGAGAATGAAACGAGTTACCGTACATTTGTTGTGTTTAGTTGTTTTGTGATACAATATTATTTATACATCAGATTGTAATCTTAACTGATATTTTTTGTTCTAAATGCCAGTTTATTTTTATGTACCAAAGAGGTAGTAATATAAAAAATTATAATATGCTGTACGAACCCCAATCCTATAATGCCAAAATCCTAGGCACAGCGTAACTTTTGTAATTAATTATAGTCCTATTTTATCAAATATTATTACAAATAGTCATTGGGTGGATTTTAAATGAAATCCGTAGACAATTTTTTGTATATGTAGACGAAAACATAGAGTAAATGACAGGGAAACCGTATCTGTTAATACTTACGGTACGGGTAGGTGGGATAAATTCCCCAAAAGCGTAAATCTACTAAACTAAACTAAAAAATCAGACATTTTTGGTTTTCTGTTACCTTTACCTTTGGTTTTCAGTGATTTAACGACAAAACAGTTTAAAAATAACTCTAAAGAATTAAGACATGATCAGCTTAATAGCTTTGATTGCTGAAAGCGTTATTCATACAAGCTTTCATGGGCAAACATTGTACTTATTCTTGTACTAGATCTGTCGCCCAATATATACTCGACTTCGACTGACAGTTGTTACAAATCATAACGAATTTTCACCCGGTGCGATACATCTCGCATTTTACTTTTTTGGTGTTCTCACAATTTCAGTAACTTGTATTTAACACCCGTGAAAAAGCCCGAAAATTAGAGTTACTTTTCGCTTCGGACTGTGCAAGTCTTAATTTAATCACTGCATCGCAGTCTGTGCGATACATTTTTAACATTTCAACATATTTTTTTCTTGATTTTCACCCATGTCATGTTTGGTAAACTTTTCAACTAGAAACGATAAGATGAAATTATTATCTTAAAACTTCCAAGTATATATATATATTACAAAACTTGTTGTTCCTCTCGATTTTGGGCGACAATTCTTTAAAATTTGGGCGACCTAACTGTCTAGAAACCTGGCAACCCAGTCTATAGCGACAAAGCATTTTACGCAATCATGACCAACACTGTCACAGTTTATGTTCTATCTCGTAAAAACTTGTGCCAATATCAACGAAGTATATACAATGGAAGTACAATCCCCCATAATACGCTAAGAAATCAAATAGCGCGAAACACAGCTAGATTCTCTTTCGCAAACTTTGACTCTCTCTTTCTAATGGGATGCCCTGATACCATTACCAACCTTGTACGAGTAAATAGGGATGTGTTAGCAACCTTGTTTGAAGAAATAGGGTTGTAAACTAACCAAATCATCTGTTGATGTTTGAGGTTATGTTGAATGGCCCCTGAAATACTCCGCATTCGAAATTCTAAATATAGCGTACAAAACAAACGTGTCTATTTCAAAGGACGTGTTTAATTGATTCTAATTAAAAATTTTCAAAATAAATTAATTAAATCACTAAATGAATTTGGTTTTGGTCGAATTTTGAATAATTTAATTTTTGTTTCGCTGATTTTTGTATTTGTTTTTTCCAGAGACGTCCAGTAAAACATATTAAAACATAACTCAATGACTGTATTAACTAAAGTTATGCATTTCAATATTTTTTTGTGGGCTCTCTAATTATAATATCCTTTCAACGGTTGCTTTAAATGTTCCTGAAAAGTAACCACATAAAACGAAAATAGAATATTTTACAAAATGCTAAATTACACCTGTAATTATTTTTTTCTAAGTGCATTTTATGTTTTATGTTAATAAATTCGCGCCAAAATAGATCAGAGATCGGTAAAATAAAGAAAGATCAAGATATGTATGTCTTTGGCATAAATGTCAGCTGACTGTTGCTGCTTGTATTGTTTGCTGCAACTTTAACTGTTGCTGCAACTTTAACTTTCAAGTGAAAAAGTGTAACATTAGCGTTCTGCACTGATTTTTTTCAGGTCATGAACTGTCTTTCATTTTTTGTTTATTTTCAAAAATGAAGCGCTCATACCCTGATTCATAATGGGAAAAACAATTTCTAGGTATTGTAGACAATAATAAAAATTTGCAGTATTCAGTATAAAGTGGCAGCCGGTTTTTTTTTATTTAACAGTAAGTGCCAAATCACACACAGTTGCCGAACTGAATGTTTACACTAGTTAATTAGAGAATATTTGTTCTCACTGTCTGAGCAACTAAACCGACCTTCCAACTTCGCGGCAAGTAAGCGCACACATAACCCCAACGAATACTATGATACAAATCGCGTATACCGACGAGCTACTTACCGGCCAGTAGACAGTCGTGGAAACGGGCCTTTATACGGAAATTTTGAATGCACATTTTTGGATAGGTTTCAACTTTTCTTTTTCAGGCACTTTTTAATTTAAAAATTTTAAACAAGTATAACAATATTAATAAAATTTACTGAAACCCAATTCTGAATAAGAAAAAGGCTAGTTTTTTCATTAATTCTGTCACATTTACCAAATCGTATTCAAAAAAAAATATCGGAAAAAGTATGTTAAAAATAATATTTTTTCAAATATCTCGAGAACCGTTAAAGATACGTAAAACCTGTTAAAGGCAAAAATGCAGGAAATTTTATTTTCTTTAAGTTTTTTATCAAACTTTTTTTTCGAAAGTGCATTGTTTTCAAGATATTTTCAAAAAACTGTTTCAACGTTCTCGAGTTATTTAAGACAGCGTTTCTCAACCTTTCAGTATTCGCGGCCCAATTTTCAATCATAATTTTCATCGCGCCCCTCTGCATACAATAAAATGTATGTCTATCTAGAGTGTCTATCTAATACTAAGCCTTCCTTCGAAAAACTTTGCTCTGCAAGACAGGCCCAAGGAAGTCACTAATAATTATTAAATTTGTTTTTAATTTAGTAAGTTGTTAATAAGTTAATTATTAAATATTATGTCGAAATATATTTTGTTTTGCATGTGTGTGTGTACTTTCCTTTCAGTCAGTTAATCAATTTTTTTAAATATTTTCTCTTGGATATGCTAACGCCCCTCCTTAAGAGTCCTCCTTAAAAGTCCGCGCCCCACAGGTTGAGAATCGCTGATTTAAGATACGTAAAGCGGACAGACCGACAGATAGATGCACGGATAGATGCACCGAACTGATCAGAAAATTTCTATCTGCTCCCGTTCTCGGTCCCCGTCATGAATGCCTCTACAGTAGAGGAAAGTAAAAAGGGTAGTAGATCAGAAAACAATTTTAATAAATGTAGTAAATAGCAAACTACTTTGTATAGGAGAACGGCTTTATTTAAAAAGAAACTGTTTTAGATTTTATTATTACTAAAACATATGTGTCTATTAGGTTCAAAACGAGTCTACTCCACTATAAGCGATTTCGAGATAATGCAGAAAAAGCTATAGTTAATGTATGCACCAACCAACCGAAATCTCTGTATCTTCAAATTAAAGTGCAACATCATAAAAGCTAATATTATAAGTGTCATAAATCAGAAGCACCTAGGTTTTCCAAAATTTCAATATTTAATTTGGAATAGAACCACTTTGACGCTAACCCCTTGGAATAGAACCACTTTGAAAATAATGAGCGTGGAATAGATGGCTTTTGAACATAACAAATAAATTCAAGTCAATTAAATTCAAGTAAAAATGTTTTCCCTTTCTTCATATTATTGTTATTCATTTATTATACAGTAAACTTCTTAACAAGTAATGTTTTTTATACCCGTATGGTGACACCAAAGGGTATATTAACTTTGCTTTACCGTTTGTAACGCCAATATCCCGTCATCACACACAAAAATGAATTACACTAGTGTGTTTAGAATGATAAAAAAAATTCAATTTTGCATGTCCGTCCGTCCGTCTGTCCGTCTGTCTGTCCGTCTGTCTGTCCGTCTGTCTGTGGCGCGGACCGCGGGCGCACGGATTGAGCTAGAGACTTGAAATTTTGCGCAGATTCGTTTTTCGTAAAATGCGAGGCTAAGTTCGTTAATGGGCAAAAATGGACCATTAGGGGGGGGTACCCCCCATACGAACGAAAACTTTTTTTGTGAATATCTCAAAAACGGTGCATCTTATCAAATAAGTGCAAGAACAAAAGTTGTTTAGGATATGATTCTACATAAAACTCCCATACATCAAAATCCGACTGGAATAAATTTTAAAAAATCTAATTGGAAAATTTGACTTCAAAATGGAATTTTGGTACAACTGCTCAAATTATGATACGAATATCACCATACGGGTTTTCAATAATTGCTAGATTGGCAATTATAGCTTTTGTTTTCACCCTAACTATGATGACAAATAATGATAATAAAACAAATAGGGAATGCAATACCGGGATCCCGGTATTATCATTTTACAATACCGAACTACCGGTATAGAGATTACCTCCGGTATTGTATTCCCTAAAAACAAAACTCTTAATTTTACCTTTTCGCGCTAAAATAATTTTATGCAAGAAAACTCACTTTGATTATATTTTCTGCCTTGGTTATTAGTTGCAATGGGAATAGCACCACTTTGATACTCAATGGAATAGGCTCGCTTTGATTCTTACATACGTAAGGAATAGAACCATTTTGAAACTAAACCGCATTTTCAAACCGATTTTTAACGGTGTAAAACAGTTTTGATCATAACGCATGATTAAGTAAGTTGTGGGAACCAACAGTAGGAAACAAAATCAATCGTAATCTCATTTTTTTCAAAAATGGAGTAGACTCGTTTTGAACCCAATAGACACATATGTTCTCAATACTAATAATACATAAAAATATACTGAAATTAACATTTTTTCAGTTTACAAAATCTAAAAGAAATGACAGCATAAAATTTTTTTTTTATAATATTACCTTAGAAATTTTTAACTGCATGAATTAATGAAGTTTCATATAACTACGGCTGAATTGACTCACACACTTAGGCTTACGAATTCCATTTGCCTTGGTATTAACAAGTAGATAATTCCATAGGATGCAAACATTAGTAGGGACTCAAATTTAAGACAATCTAGTGAAAGGCGACGAAATTTTCTATTGATTTTTTTTAATAATACGTATAGCGAAAACAGAGCTAATGATGATATTTTTTTGTTCCTAAATAAAAATCCAGTTCCGTCCAAAGACACTTACCTTTCTTTACTCTATACTAAAATGTAAAAAAGCAAATAACTTTTTTAAAATACTAATTTAATTTTGTATTTCCCTTTTTAATGCTAGTTTTATTATTACGTATTAAAAAAAACATTATCCACATTTCACTCCATTAACATTGTATTTATTACAAGAAAAAAAATAAAGATATGACTCTCATTCCTAGGAAAATCATTTTAACGATTCGGGTCAATTCAGCCAATAATTTTTTTTTAATATCTTTGTTGATTTTTATGTTTTGATTTAATTTATTTATTTCACTTAAAAATCAAACCGATTTTAATCAAGATTTGATTTTGTGTATAAAAATGTAAACAAAATTCTTTAAATAAATTTTGTCATAAAAATCATTGTTTTTCTTATTAATATGAGTTTACATTGTTCGGCCATAATACATTCCGAAAAAATATATCTCACAAAACTACAAGAAAATTCATTATCATCCCTGCTTCGGACCTACAATTTTACATGGATTGCGAACCATGGGTGAATTACAACATTTGTAAGGTTTTTACTTTGCAACCCATAAACAGCAGAGGCCGTGATAGCAATCTAGACCGATGATGTCGTTAACACCAAGCGGAAACTATCACTACTCATTTCGTAAAGCAAAGTGACTGGACTTGAATCACAATGTCCGACAGTCGGGAATTGAACCACCGACCGACCTCCGGAAAAAGGGGCAAGTACTTTACCACTAGGACTACGCTGGACCTTAAAAGAAAATTACAGAATACATATTCTTGTATATCGTGTGTTCCAATTGCTTGAGCCGATGTTAAATGCAGTGTTCAAAACTTTATTTTGTTATTTCGTTCTTTTCGCTCTTAAAAGTTTCGCTCCCAACGGCAAGAACGTTTGCTGCGGTTTCCGACTCCCGTTCTCAAGAACGAAAATGATTTGCAAGCGCAATCGTTCTTTAAAGAGAGAAATGTTGAGCTCCGCGGTACTGTTCGTAGGAGTCGGAACGATCGATGCACATTTTTCGTTCCCGCTCGCAAGTTAAGAACGAATGGTTTCTATTTAAGTTTTCGCTCCTTGTTCAAAGCGGTTTGTGGATCTCGCATAAAAATGATTGAAAGCCTCGAGCGATGGCTTTTTGGTATGATGCACACACACATATAAGTATGTATTTTACTAGTGAGACAACGATATTTCGCTCCCAGCATTAAAGTTCTGTTCTCAAAGAACGTAAAAACAAAATGCAAATTTAAAGATCTAAAAGCAAGAACGTAAAAACCATAATTTCGATCTCGTTCTTGGGAGCGTTTTACTGAAATGCCGAATTTCGTTCTTTAGAGAGTGATTTTTATTTTCCATTGATTTCAATCCCTATTAACAATCGATGGTGAAATATTAACAATCGAACGTGTTAAATTTTTTGAAGCCTATTACGGAAATGGGCGTTCAAATAAAAATGCATTTTGCGCACTTTGTGAACCGAGAGTACAATTGGAAAAATTGTTGTCTTCCTTTGGACTTTTTCCTTTGGGGTTATCTCAAGAGTAAGGTTTATGCCAACAAGCCAACAACAATTCAACACCTAAAGGATCAGATAATAAAGCGCATATCAGAATGAAGCAGCATTCGCTGCGGCAGCAAAACTGCCTTGGCAGTAAAACTGGTTTTGCTGACTTCCATCACGGAATGGAGCAGCACGAATCCGGAGTAAAATCAGTTTGACAGTTCTCATTTGTTTGATTTTCTCGTGAAATTTTGTTAATTTATCTATTCGTTCATAAAATGTCTACAGTAATTGATGATTCAGATAAAATTAATGAAGGCATTAGCGTTCTGACGGCGTATAGCGTATATTCGAACTATATGGAAAATTTACTGCTCGGGCAGCGTCAGTAAAAATAGAAATAGCGCTAAAAAAGCAGCGAGAATTTTTGCTGCTTTTAGTACGTAATAATTTTGCTCTTAGCCAATGGGAAACTTTTGCTGCCCGCTGCTCCGAATACGCTGCTGCATTCTGATATGAACTTAAGGCATTTTCGTGGGACCGAGGAGCAATTCTGCAGAGATGTCATCAAAAAATTTGACGCTCGAGTTTAGATGTCCCGCCGAAGCCTTGGCGAACATATGAGCGATATTATCTTTCACACATAATTGCCATGTGCCAAATAATATGATTCAACAAAGAAATCAAAAAATGTTGACAAATAACATTGTCTTATTTTTTGTTAAAATCTGTCCAAGCTATTGGAATACCCTGTATATATAAAACATTCGAGCCGATTATGGAATACGATCGGTTTTCGGATTTGCCTGTTGCTGTTAGTATAAAACACTTATTACCATAACGCACGTAGTCAATAATAAACCTCCTGCTGTTGTGGACAGTCAATTCAGCATCTATTCTTGACGAAAGCAAAAACAGAACTGGAGGATATGCCATAATAGAGCCCTTTTCTACAAGCTTTTATTAATACACGAAGCGACGATTGGTCCAACCTGAGTTGTCCCGATATTGGGCCAACGGTTGTGTGCAGCGAACGCATGATGCAATTTGCTTCCGATTTGCTTCCGATTTGCTTGCGATCAGATTCTTTAACCATTTAGGTTTGAGGATTTGATGTGAGCATGCCTAATAAAAAGAAAATTTAGTCATAAAGGTAGAACCTGAATCGTACGTCGATGCGTCCGTCATGCGTGCGTCCGGTTGACAGTTCGATGCGGTCAAAGTAAAATCAACGGGCTGCTATGAGTACTTCCCTAATAATACGTTTTCCGATGCGGCAACCGCATAGAGTAGGTTGACTTTCTACTTTTACATGCGGCAACGCACGGAAATGTCATTTCGCAAAAAAGTTTGTTTACGATTTAAGCAATTTAAGTATGGAACAAATTGAAAGTAAATATGGGTATTCACTCTTTTGAGTATCGGTGTAAATGTGGCATGGATACAAGTGCATTTTACAAGAAAGCGTGAACACCATGTAAAGCATTTCAAAATCTTTCTCCTCCTCCAGAAAATCTAAAATACTCGCGATTTCAGCTTCACTCCACTTCTTGTTGGGTTTTTCTCTTTTCCGCTTTCGCTGCTGAATAACATTTTGCGCCATATTATATATATTTATATATATTTATTGATTTATCGGCACTAAACACTTTTTGCCGGAGAAAAATATGAAGATCACAAAACAGAGCCTGAAAGTTTCAGCTGTCATAATTTACACTTCTCACTATACAAGACCCAAAAACAAGGTTTCGAGTGAAGCAAATAAAAAGCTAAAGTGTAACCGATTTTGTATGAAAAATTTTGCTAGGTCGAATAAATATACATCCAATACACTGATACACAACCAAATGCATCAATGAGTGAATACCCTTATTGTTTCGACGATAAACTAATAGAAGAAGTGCAAAACAATGAATTAACTCCAGATTCGTTGCCGCACCCAACTGTCACCGCATCGAACTGTCAACCGGACGCACGCATGACGGACGTATCGACGTACGATTCATTTCTAGCTTAATACCACAAAGTAGTTTCATTGGCCGCGTTCAGACGAGGTTGAAACTGGTTGACTTCACCAAGTTTCCACTCGATTTTACGGGCCAGACGCTATCGGGTGTATGCGGGGAATTCACCTGCTGGCTAGGCCGGGTGAACTTGGTTGAAAACACATACACACATAGAGTTCAATGGTGGGGGTTCACAAAATTTTTCTTGCTACATGCACACATTGACATAGCATGTGTAAATATACTGCAGTGCAAAAGAGAACGCAAGCAGGTTTTTTCACCCAGAGTAACTTGGTTGACTTCAACCAGTTTCAACCTCGTCTGAACGCAGCCATAAATCATGAATCAAATACAATATAATAGAAAACAGAACAAATCTCATATCAATGACATTTCAGTACGCTCTTGTGACGTCATGCGCAGAAGTTTACCAAAATGAAACTCGTCTTTGCGCAATCTGTTGTATTTGATTCATGGCCATAAATATCATTATGAAACCAGTATGTTTCAAATTATTATTTTTTTTTAAATTCCCTGCTAAATGCCGTTCGCATATTCGATATTCGTTTACGCGCAAAATCTTTGTCAGCATCTGGCTTTATCTCTTTACATTTTTCAACAAGTTCCCCTAAAGCCTGCTCTCTCAGGAATTTGTTGCTGTATTCCTTTGCGTAAACATCCCACAAACAAGGTAATGATTGATATTTGTCTATAAACTCAATCCAAAAATCTTTTTCTTTTATCGAAACCATTTTTACTTAACTTTAAATGAAACTAGAAATGTCACAGAGAGAGGTGTTTGTGCCAAGTGCTTCAAAATATTGTGAAATCGGCACAACCGTTGTATGAGTTAACACACACGATACAACGAGCATACAATCGGTTGCATGCAACCGCAAGTTTTCACTTTCGAGCATCCAACCGCGCGATATCGGCCCAACCGATGATTTTTCGACACACACCATGCAACGGTTGTATACAACTGGCAAATCGGACCGATATCGGTACAACAATTGTATCGTGTATTTCACACTTTAGTTTCTCTTGTTGGTTATTTGGGTTGTCAGCAGGGTTGCCAGGTCTCCTGGCAGTTAAGTCGCCCAAATTTTAAAGAATTGTCGCCCAAAATCGCTTCCCTTCAACCCAAGTCGCCTAATTCGCGATAATAATTACATTACCCTAAAAACATAAAATAACAGCAAAACCTTTAACCTATGTGTAGTGCATTTTTTAAATATCAGAAGTAAAATAGCAAATTAAAACTTAAAGGCGATAAAATCGAGGACTTGATTTGAATCAGCGACCCCAAAATTGCCAAAAATATGTCAATACAGTAATCCCCCGCTATACGGACGCATGTTTTACGGAAATTCGAAGTTACGGACATGACTAATATAGGAACAAATTCGCTATACGGATAAAAAAAATTCGCTATCACGGACAAAAAAAAATTTTTTTTTGAATCACAGAAAAAAATTAAGAAAAAGTCCTCCATAATTATGTTGTATTTATTGTAAATGTCTTAATTTCTCCGAAATTTCTGACACATTTTGTGTATACACAAAAGAGAATTTAAAAAAGGCAATAAAAAACTGCAGTGCGGTGTATTTTTAAAAAATCTATTTGCTATTCTTAAGCGAGAACCCCAATTGGGCAGAGGCGGAAGCAGAAGCAGAATCTGCTTTCTCTCCCACAATGAAATTTGAATTCTGACGAAACTAGCAGAAACCTACGTAGAAACAGCTACGTTTTTTTTGTCCGCGGCATGATTTATCCCATAATATTTTGTTGGTTTTAACATATTCAATTGATTTATGCTCCATTTCAAGTAGTATAAATATTTTTTTTTCTATAATTATATAGTTTTCTCATTATTCTAGTGGTTAAATAATTATTTTAATATATTATACTAATCTGTTTCGTATTACGGATTTTTTTGGTACGCATCTATCTATTTTTAATACGATCTTATACTAAAATAGGTTTCTTTTTACGGACATTTCTATTGATTGGAACACATCTATTTATTCCCAGTACAATCTCATACTAAAATAGGTTTCGTTTTACGGATTTTCGATATACGGACAGTTTCCGTAGAACGCATCCCGTCCGTAAAGCGGGGGATTACTGTACATACATTTATATCAATATTAAGAGAGAACTCCAATTCGGCAGAAGCAGCAGCAGCAGCAGAAATGTTAGAGATTAGCGCTAAAATGAAATTCTGATTCTGCCGCTGCTTCTTCTACTGCTGCTTTATGTGAGCGCAACAGATAAGACGCCATGTTTTAAAGTTCTGCATCTGCCGCTGCTTCTACTTCTATGTTATAAGGATTTTACATAATGAAATGAACATAAAAACGTTTTTCTGTTTAAAATTAAATCTTTGTTTAGCACTAGTTTTCGTTACCTCAAAATGTCGATTATTTTAAGTCGTATTAAATAAAAATACTAGAAATGGTTTGTTGTGCAAATATTGGGCCTTACCAATGAACATTTGTAAAGTCGAGTCTACGTTGTCTTAAAACTAGACACATAGACTAAAATAATTTATAGTTTGTTAGAGTCGAAACTAAAAAGGCTACGAAGACTCGACTTTATAAATGTTTCTTGGTAAGGCCCATTATGTTTTTATATTTTGTTATGGGCACAAAATTTAAAGGCGTGTTATGGTTATTTCTTCACTCAAGGAAAGCGATAACATTCTTATTGGTGTTATTAGAAAGCAGAATATTCAATACTTATTTTGTTACTTTCCTGGAATGAGGTAGACCGAAAAAATCGCCGTTAAATTAGTTACTCGGACAAGATTTGAAAAGAATATATGTCAGCTATATCAATATTATCAGCATTTGTATTGAAAAACTATGAGAGGAAAAGACTCTATTTGTGTAGGCCGAAAGTGCTCCGATTTGATCCAGTTACGATTTTGCCGTTACTTTTTATGAACAATTTTCGTTTTTGATTTTTTTGAAAACTTCGCTTTTCTAGCATTTAAAGAATTCGGATTTTGTAGTTTTATAAACAAAAGCAACACTTACCTTTAAAACACGGCAAACTTTCCCATTGCTTTCTGTGATATTTCTTATATTTGGACCATTTTCCCATTTTGCCACTGACATAGCCGCAGCTAGAAAACCGAAAGCGAAAATGACAGTGGGTGCATCCATTTCGCTGTTTTGCTTAGTTACCGATCGCTAAAAGTAAATTGCCCCTATTGCCACAAGCAAAAGAGTAATTTTAGCCAAACAAGCATATGCTAAATGGAAGGATGAGTGCGTCCATTTAGATATCGGGTGAGCGTTCCGAACTTTGATTGTAAATAGTGGGAAAAATTCGGCAAATTACGTACAATTTTGAAAGGAAAGATATTTTTCAAAGATAGCCCAATATCGCCCAAACGATTTTTTGAAATCGCCCAATTTGCGATTTGCGAATTTTTCAAAAAGATTGTCGCAAAATCACGAAAAATATAGCCCAATTCGCGATAAATCGCCCAAACTGGCAACCCTGGTTGTCAGGGTCAAACCTCGTAATTTAACTTCGACCAAATTTCCTCAACCGACTCATCCGATGGACTTGATATTTTACACACACATACGTAACTTCAATGACAATGCAAAATGGGTGTATACAGGGTGGTCCGGATTAGGATGTCAATCCATTAACCCTTCATTCTTTGCACAATTTCATGAAAAAAAGTCCACTATACATGTGTTCGGAAATGTACCGTTATCGAACGGCAGCCATTTTAAATTTTCCCGTCGGAATTTTTCCGCACATCACTAACGAGGCTCTCACTGCCACAAATATTAACGGATTTCTATGATTTCTATGTCGTTAGATAGATAATAAAATACTGTTTTTGGATCAATTAAAAGTTTTGTGAAATACTGCAGATTTTCCTAAATAAATGGCTTTAAACAAGATTTTTTTTTGTTTTCAATCCAAAAAATTTGAGAAAGTTGCGTTTTTCTCAAATACTTGCCCTATACTTTTTTTTATTTTTTATTTTTGTATTATTCCTCTGTCAATTCCCCACAAAACGCATATTTAATTTTCATTATACGATTTCTAGTTCCATAGATATAACCAAAACACTACTCCATGTTTCCACTGAAATCAAAATCAGATATTTTTCTTAATGGAATAGGCACTTCCCCGCACTTTTGGACATCGTTTGAAAAAAATACATAAAACAAAACAACACGTTTTTATTTAACAATTACTACAAAAGATTTTCGAAGTGACCTCCATTTGATTGGAAATAGTTTGTTTTTCCAAAACAGTACAAGAATACAACCGTTACTACATTCGATAGTGCATGGATCTTGAAATTTTTATGTATTTTTATGTATTTTTTTGTTTTATGTTTATGTTTTTTTGTTTTATGTTTTTTGTTTTGTTTTATGTATTTTTTTCAAACGATGTCCAAAAGTGCGGGGAAGTGCCTATTCCATTAAGAAAAATATCTGATTTTGATTTCAGTGGAAACATGGAGTAGTGTTTTGGTTATATCTATGGAACTAGAAATCGTATAATGAAAATTAAATATGCGTTTTGTGGGGAATTGACAGAGGAATAATACAAAAATAAAAAATAAAAAAAAAGTATAGGGCAAGTATTTGAGAAAAACGCAACTTTCTCAAATTTTTTGGATTGAAAACAAAAAAAAATCTTGTTTAAAGCCATTTATTTAGGAAAATCTGCAGTATTTCACAAAACTTTTAATTGATCCAAAAACAGTATTTTATTATCTATCTAACGACATAGAAATCATAGAAATCCGTTAATATTTGTGGCAGTGAGAGCCTCGTTAGTGATGTGCGGAAAAATTCCGACGGGAAAATTTAAAATGGCTGCCGTTCGATAACGGTACATTTCCGAACACATGTATAGTGGACTTTTTTTCATGAAATTGTGCAAAGAATGAAGGGTTAATGGATTGACATCCTAATCCGGACCACCCTGTATATGGCCGAAAAAAAAAAAACAAAATGGCCGCGACGCTATTTTGACCAAATCTAACTAACGAAGTATCCATCGTGTGGAGTCTCAAATGTAACATATTTGGAAAGAATTTACCAGCAGTAGGGTTCTTGGCACTTATAACGATGTAGTTATCCACAACGATATCGTTATCCATAAATACGAATAAGAGCTTTTACGTTTGTGGTAGTGGATATGAAATGGCGTTCTATTTGTTTCTCGCTGTCAACTTTTCAATAAAATTACCCTCGACTATGACTCCGCAACACTGATTCTTCCAAAACGAATTTTCATAACGACTGCTCTCGTACCAGTCGATAAACACTAATGTTTGAGTTTCGTCCACTTAACGCTAGAACCTGAATCGTACGTCGATGCGTCCGTCATGCGTGCGTCCGGTTGACAGTTCGATGCGGTGACAGTTGGGTACGGCAACGAATCTGGAGTTAATTCATTGTTTTGCACTTCTTCTATTAGTTTATCGTCGAAACTATTACTTTCAATTTGTTCCATACTTAAATTGCTTAAATCGTAAACAAACTTTTTTGCGAAATGACATTTCCGTGTGTTGCCGCATGTAAAAGTAGAAGTTCGACCTACTCTATGCGGTTGCCGCATCGGAAAACGTATTATTAGGGGAGTACTCATAGCATCCCGTTGATTTTACTTTGACCGCATCGAACTGTCAACGTGACGGACGCATGACGGACGCATCGACGTACGATTCAGGTTCTACCTTATGCCTGGAGCCCAATGAACGCAACGCAAACGCAGAAACTGTCACTTACAAGTTTGTTTCATAGAAATCATTTGAAGTGAGCACAGTGAACGCAGTGAACGCAACTACAACGCAAAAGTTAGCAAACTTCTAACTTTGCCGCAGAATTTTGCGTTGACAGTTCATAAAGTGAGGTTGGGGAAAGTTCGTTCGAGGAAAAATTGATAGCCTTAGTGCAAAAAACAACAAATAACAAAGATAAAGACCAACAAAGCAAATTATCGCTTCAAAATTATCCATTTTTGTAATTTTGCCAGCTTTATACCACTTTATATTATGTCACTTGTACTACTTCACGAGATGCCATTGTGCTCTGCCGCTGAAATGTTGCGCTGCGTGACAGTTCACAGCGTTGGAGTTGCGTTCGCGTTGCGTTCATTGGGCTCCAGAGGTTAAGAATGTTGTTTTATTGTTGTCGCTTTGGCAAAAGCTTGTGGAGGCCAACAGCGGAAACCAATTGTAGTGCCGAAAGAGGGAGGGAAACACATGTTATTGCAAGAAAGCGCAATAAAATTTAATTGAATCGAAATTGCTGACAGCAAAAAAAATCTATTGTATTTAACCTCAACCATTTGTGCTTATTTCTGTGACATTTTTTTGTTGTGATTGTTAAAATTTTTTCCCAAAAACGTACAACCTTTTCATTTGGCTAATCCGGGGAAATTCTAAAACGATTTTCGGAGACTTTTCTATTTTGTTTTTCAAAGGAAAAGTGTGCGGAAATCCATCTAGAATTGCATAAAAAACTGCCGGCTGGCCGCCCGACTTATATAAATACTTCTCACAGCTAAATATTACACTTTTTCAAAAGAAAATTGTTATTTGTTTACTTTTCAAAATATGTCGAATTTAAAACAAATTTTAAATTTGCCGCTACTGTCAAGATTGTATTTAAATTTTCGCCGCCAGAGGGAAAATTAACCACCTGTACAAAATAATACCCTTAGCGAACTTTCCAGATCGTTATTTATCGAATTTGCCAAGAATCCTACTGCAGAAAAACAAAATGGTGACCGGCAAACGCCATTTACGGATTATTGTATTCCCAATTTGAAAACAAATGTGAACTACTTAATTCTGATTCTCGAAAGGAGGTTTTGGGACCTCAACAGTGTCAGTTACGGCAAGAAGTCTCGGTATACACGGACGGATCAAAAACTGAAGAAGGTAAGAGAGCGATACTGTTTTCTGAAAACTTCTGGAAAAAGAGTTAAAAACTGCCTGGCAAGTGCATTGTATTTCAAGCTGAGGTGTTGTAAGATTCATGATGACGGTATTGGCGTTTGCATTTAATTTTCTTGAAATTATTTTTATATTTTTATAATTTTTTATTTTTGTTTTATTTGATATTTTTTTGGTGACGGATTTCTTTTTTTTCTTTTTATTTTTGATCGATAATTAAGTTGTTATTCATTTCACGTCAATTTCACTGATTGTAAACTCGGTGAGCTTACGTTTTCACACAAACAAGTTTTGTAGGTTAAAATATCCTGCGTGTCCATTTCCTTTTTTTCGGATGAAGAAAACTTCTACCACTTATCTGTTTTTATGATCACCATCGGAGAGGCCTATAATTCGTCGCCTGTGTTTTAAAAAATTTCACATGGAATTCAGACATATTCAATTTGACGTACTGAACAAACTTCTTTTGTTATATTTCTTTTTTTTAAACTTCTCAATCTGTAAGTACAGATTAATCTAATTTCTTTTGTTTGGGTTGTATTTAAAAGAAAAGGAGAATACGTTATAGGCAAGTTCAAAAATGAACGCAAGATATCAACAAGTATCCTTTGATTCTTTTGGCTCAAGACTATTTATTTCTATCTTTATAGTATTATTTATATCTGTGTAGTATGAAGACTTCATGCTATTTTATTTCTATCTTTATAGTATTAAGACTTTAGAATTCTAGGCTAAAGAAGAAATAGGGGTTGATCATGTCGACGAGAAAGTATCATTGAGTTGATGATATATCGTGTGCATTTTTCTTGTGATCATTTGTGAGACTAGATTGAGTACCTTTTTTGGGAACTGATCTGCATTTCTTTTCAACTCGTTCTATGGATAGTACAGGGAATAAACACAAAAGAAAATAAATAACAGAACAAGGAACATCATGAGTTAGCTAAACTCTGGCGAATTTCTGACCAGAGTGATCCGGTAAAAACTGAGTTGGCAACATGATGTTGAAAATAAATAACAAAACAATTAAATTCGCTACAGTTGGGAGGATTAATTGCTGTCAAAACATATCACTCTTATTATCAGCCAGAGCTTGGGGGAAGACCCTTTAATGCCGAAGCACAGCTTAGGATGGTCGGAAGAACGAAAGGAGATGCCGATTTATGTTTTCCTTGAACTTCTGCGGGTTATAGTCCAGGGGGAACACATCGGATGGTAAATCGTTCCAAAGTTTTGTTGTTCGCGGAATGAAGGAACTCCTAATTTCGGCGGAACATTTCCCATGGAAATATCTATAGAATATGCTGAGTACCCCAACAGAGCGACGATGCTCGAGAGACGGTAATAAATATGTCAAACACTTGTCTCCAATAAGTTGGATTGCATGTTTTTGAAATCAGTTCAGCAGTTGCAGGACAGTTTTTGGTGCTCCAACCCAAATGTGCGAATTATGCGCAAGTCTCAGTCGAATGTAGGAGCACGTCGAAAGCCCCACAGTGGTGTCCCATTTTTTTTTTTCAAAAACTTCAAACTCCTATAAATTTTTTTCAAACCGGGTTTAAATCCGTAAACGTCAAAAGGCGTGTGTAGAAAATTTTTTTTCATACCGAACCGTGCAACCCCCGTTTGAAAAATACACGTACGCCACTGGAAAAACAAAAATTACTAAAATATAATTTTTTGGGCGCTGGAACTCTTAAAGTTCCTTTTCGAGCACTCCCCCTGCCACCACCACTCAAAAAATTAATTTTTCGACCACCAGAACTCATTACTAAGTATATTTAAAATTTAAATGTTGCCAACCCATTTTGTGATGCCTCCGAATGTTTTTATTCACGTAGAAAAATAAAGTTCTTATGCTGTTTTGTGTTGCCATTAAGTGATTCCATTATAATGCGATTAAGTGATTCCATTATAGCCAATTCTAGACACCTAACTTAAACAGCCTTGAACATATAAGTTTTTAAAAGCTTTTATTTAGCTTGCTTTTTTCTAAAATTTTTCTAAAAGGGTCTAAAATTGTAATCGAAGTTAGACACACTTCATCATACATATCGGATTAACTTGGAATTTGGCATGCATACATAATTCCAGTGACAACATATTTAATATACATACATCAAAAAACAATAAACTCGTTTTCGGGAAAATGGCAGACGCACGATGGTATTTTGTTAAAATCGTATAAACATAATCGAAATTCGAAAATAGTTGAAAAACAAATTAAAAACTTTTTTAGTAAAAACCACTAAGAAGGACAAAATAAATATTTGGGCGTTGTTTATCTATATATATAAAATCGTTTAACCTAACTGACTGACTGACTCATCAACGCCCAGCCCAAACCTCTGAAGCTAGAAACTTGAAACTTTCATAGTATGTCCCAACCATCACGTAGGCGCTCACTAAGGCGGGATTTTCCGAAATTTGACCGCGGAAGGTCCTGTAAGGTAAACGCTAATATCCTTTTTCCCATTTTTCTTGGGAAAAAATGGCATTAGGGGGTTTTCGGGGTTGCTGATTACGAATCCGATGTTAGATTTTCAAATTTCGAAACGGAAGGTCCTGTAAGGATAACGCAAATATCCTTTTTCCCGGTTTTCTCGGGGAAAAAGGGGGTTTTCGGGGTCGCTGATCACGAATCCAGCGTTAGAAATTCAAGACTTGAATTAGATGGTCCTGCAAGAATAACGTAAATTTCATTTTCCCGCTTTTCCCGGGAAAAAATTGCATTAGGGGGTTTTCGGGATCGCTGGTCACGAATCTGATTAGACTAATTCGCAACGGAGAGTCCTGCAAGGGTAAGATTTTTCTCAAAAGTTTTTAAGTTCTTTCCGGTTTTCTTCGTATTCTAAAACTTATACAAAAAACTTAACCCGGCAACGACGGATATACAAGCTAGTCAGAAATAAAAGCGAGATAAAAGCATAAAGAAATCAAAAAAATATATGTCTCGTTTTGTTTCTGATACACAACGCCCCAAAAAAAAAATTTCCCTTTTTAGTATATTTTTTAATATAACTTTTTTTTTATTTTTTACCTCCTATTATTTTATTTCGGAGCTCTAATACATATTTTTAAATTGAAACAAATAATTTTTACGGTGTTTGTTTTGTCTGACTGTTACATACACAGCAAATTAAACAAAAGATTCCCAATATTTTAAATAATAGCATAAAACATAATGAAAACTACGATTCCCAGGTAGTGGTGAATTACCCTATATGGCGTGGCTCTAAACTGTCAAATAGAGTCAATTTCATTATAATATAAGTTTTTTTAAAAGCTAATCACATATGAAGCACTTATGTAAAATTATGAACGATGTTGTCTTGATAGTTTCTTCGATACGACGACGTATCGTTTTCGAGAAAACCGCAAAAACGGTTGTTTGTATGTGTATATGGGTAGGGAGTGATCCAATTTTGTCCGCTCACTAACTCGACCTCCCAGCTCTGACCGCTAGCTGGCTTACAGAAACCTCTGTGCAGAATTCTGCATGCAGCGGAATTTAAATACAGGCCTTTATATGAAGTGGAACATATGTAAATTCTGCATGCAGCGCAGAGCTGCATGGTGTCTCAAAATCAACTTTCTCTGCGCAGAATTAGTGATGTCAACCGAGGATTCTTTTTTGGTGTTTGGCAAAATCGACTGTTAGCAAAGAGACTATGGACTAAATTCGTACACAGTGGAAAAGGAAAGAAAAGGAAATGGAAAGTCCAGTAGAAAATATTCAATACTTTGTATTGACGTTATCTACGTCTTTCAGGGACATGAGGTGATCCATCCATTTCCAATATAAAAATTGGCCAATTCTTCTTCCATTGTTGACAGCAGCCGATGCGATTAAATGTCAAAAAAATCTGCTCATGTGTCTTAGTTGCAGATATGCATGCAGCTCTGCATGCAGAAAATCTGCACATGTGTTTAGGGCATTAACCTGATAAAAAGTTGACCTGCAGCGGTATTGTGATTTAAATTTGGAAACGAGGTGGAAAAACTCGCGCGTGACTTTATCCGCCTAGTCAATTTCACTTCACTTTTGAAAAATACTCACCACTTCGGTATTGTGATTGTAAATCTCACTTTAAGTGGAGGTGAAAAAGAATCTACTACAAATCTAGTACGTAAATCATAAAAAGTGAGTTTATGATTTGGCGTTTTGTCAGATGGGAAATAAACAATTCCGAAAGATCAGTCTTTTGGCTACTGTGGACAAGGAATATGAAAGGAGAAATTATTCCCGTATCAGTCGTCGGATATTGCGAGACACCAAGAACCCGTTCGACATGTCGCAGAGGCATTTCATTGCGCTATACCGTTTTCCGCAAAATTTGGCAACGAATTGAATCAATGAATTAGCACCATTATTGCGTGAAAGCCGATATAAGAATAGTATACCCGTATACCTTAAAGTGCTATCGGTACTTAGGTTCTACGCGCATGGCGGGTACCAAAATGCGGTTAGCCAAGAACCTCATGTATCTCTTAGTTAGACAGTAATGTCTCAGAATATAAAAGAAATATCCATAGCCCTGAATCGCTTATTGAATCGTTATGCCAAGTTTCCGGCAACCAATGAAGAAAAACTTCCCATTAAACAAAGGTTTGCATTTTTTTTTTGAATTCCACAAAAAAAAACAATTCTGAACGTTTTTATTTACCTTAGCCTTACAATCAATTGTGATTATTATAATTTTTTTTAAATAGATTTTGTTAAATGTTTTTCGGTTTTATGAAATCTCCGGGTTTCGGACAGTTGCACTTCAATGGGCGCTCCGCGCCAGTCCCTGAAAACTGTTGACGGAGTACAGCGCTTCTATTTTTCGTCTCCCGACGATGCTCCTGGCAATATTTTTGCCATTGTTAGGTGGTTTTGTGGGCGCCGCCCATAGAATTTAATAGAGTGGTCAGTTGATCCCACCTTTGTTTTTTTTGTTGGTTTCCCAGCTTTGCCCTCAAACCGGGAATTGGCGAAATCCTTGTTTACCAACATGAAATTTATGAGGGTTTCTCGCTGGGAAGCAGTCGCTTTCTTCTAAGAAAAGGGTAGCCAAAATTAAATAACATAACCTCAATTGTCCGATTAAACAAATTATTTCATATATTTATAAAATTACACAACAAATGATAAACAAAATAGAATTTTTTTTTATTTAGTTGAGTAAATAAATGGGAAAAACATACCGCTTTTTTATCCATTTTACACTTCTACTTCCACTGAGAAACTCACTTTTAATTTCCGCTTGAGAAATACGTGGTGGAAATTTTGACATTTGAGATGAAAATCTTCACGTTCAAATTTTCACCTTTTTTAGATCACAATACCAAAAGGTGAAAAAACTCATTTATTCAGTTTTCTCACGTAAAAAAATTTCTCACTTTCTAATCACAATACCGCTGCTGGACATTTTTCTGAGTGTAGCCTGATTTGTTCTCAAGTTATCGTAAAATTCATTTTTTTGTCCAACATTTAGTTCTATGCGTTACAAATGTTAGGCAAATCTCTAATTATCGAATAATATTCAGATATTATTTACTTGTATAAACCAATTTCACATTAAGTTTGATAAATTTAAAAATAATCAACAGAGATTATAACAACAAAGAACATCTAGCCCCTTTTACAAAGGTAAAATGGATATTAATTATTAAGATTCATAATGATAATTAGACATGGATTTTTTTAACAGAAAAACATCAATAAAACAATCGATTTTTGATGACCTTGTGACATTCAATCGCATGTTTTTGCCGTCTACTTTGCTTCTAGAATAATCGTTAGTTTCTTTTCTTGTACATTATATTCAACAGCGATACCATCACTATTAGAATTGATAGAGGCCTTTGTTTTTTGCCGGTCTTTTGTGTCTTTATATTCGTAACAAATATCTACTATCACTTCTCCCAACCGAATTGTAGAAAATTATTGACTTGGGGATTTTTTTTCAATAACTTGTCGCAAAGCCCATCACCTCTATTGAGTGAATTTGCCTAATCAAACTAAGCTCCAACAGGTTATTTATACAATGACGTCAATTATTTAATATTAAATTCCACGAACTGGCCATCGGGCAGAGAATATGTAATTTGAGTAGAGCTTTCGGTTTAATGGCGCACCACATTCAAATGAATGACTGTTTACGATTGCCATATCTACATGGAATTTACTGGTTTTTCGCTCGCTAAGCTCGCTCAGCTGTGCGAGCCACCTAATAGCTCCAGTCTGAGCCCAGTAAGTGTCAAAGTTACATACAATTGAATTGCGACATTCATTTGTGGTCAATAGTGTTGATATTTGCATACACACTTTAGTATTTCCAGATTGCCTGTGCCGATAATAACCGGAAGTTGAAGGATACGTTAGGAATCCCAGAGGATACAATTATCTAATATTATTGTTGTCGTTATTGCAGTGTTCAATTTATGATTGTCATTGCGGACTGTGTAAAGTGTCTGGTAAAAACACTGATAAGGTGCACTCAGTGATTGTGATAAGAAAGTTAATTCGACTTTAGTTTAAGTTTAATGAGCTTTTCAACTGTGTAAGTGTAATATATTTTATATTTTTCTTGAACTGTTTCGTGTCGGAATTATATGTTACCATACTAGACTACTTGTTGATCTCCAAATTTTGCACAATATATTTTTACTATTTCATCAGTTAAGTGTTACCAGATCTGTAGATTAATATTTGCGCTATAGAACGAAAAGTTTTTAGTTTTTTACGCATTAAGCTAGAACCTGAATCGTACGACGATGCGTCCGTCATGCGTGCGTCCGGTTGACAGTTCGATGCGGTGACAGTTGGGTACGGTAACGAATCTGGAGTTAATTCATTGTTTTGCACTTCTTCTATTAGTTTATCGTCGAAACAATTACTTTCAATTTGTTCCATACTTAAATTGCTTAAATCGTAAACAAACTTTTTTGCGAAATGACATTTCCGTGCGTTGCCGCATGTAAAAGTAGAAATTCGACCTACTCTATTACTATTCTAGATAATAATTTTTTTATCTAGATAAGATAGAGATCATAATGTTTATCTAGATAAGATAATAGATCATGAAAATTTTAAAGATAATAAAGGGTCTTTCAACAAGGACATAAAAATTTTGTAAAATAAAACACAGAATAATTGAGATATCGGGCTGAAATTTATTCCAGGTGTAGTGGACATGTTACATTTAAGTATGAAATTCGATGTCGTTCATATGGCCACCGCGAGCACGTTTGCACTGATTGATTCTTTGGAGCCAATTTTCCACCACTCTTCCACACATATCGGCCGACATTGTTCCTAAGCTCCTCTAACGTTGTTGGCTTGTTGGCATAAACCAACGACTTAACATAACCCCATAAAAAGAAATCCAACGGCGTTAAATCGCAAGAGCGAGGTGGCCATTCGACCAGACCATTTCACGAGATTACACGATTACCGAACTTCTCCTTCAATAGATCAATTATTTGACCAGCTGTGTGGCATGTGGCACCATCTTGTTGGAACCACATATCACTGATGTCAAGTCCATCCAATTCTGGCCAAAAATAGTCTTCCAACATGGCACGATAGCGAACTCCATTGACCGTAACATGGCGATCATTTCCAAATAAAAAATAACTATTTTTAAAAACTTGCAATAATGTTTTCTCATCAATTAAATATGCTGAAAAAAAATTAAAAATTTACGGATTTTGGAAGAAAGTAGTGTTGGAAAATATGGAAATTTTTATATTTCCATAAAAATTTCTGTATAAATCTTTAGATGAAATAATCAAATTTGACATTTAAATTTGTTATATTAATTTCTTAGAAGATTCTAGTATATCCATATGGAAAGACGTGTCTGTAAGCTTAAAATACAATGATCAAAATTAGAGGTAGAAAATAAAGCGAATTTTTCGAATGTGCCATTCTTTCAACTCAAACTATCACTTGATCGGCACAAAACTATATTGGTTAGTATTTGAAAATGCTTTAGAAGGGTTGAATTACTTCAAAAAATGCATTTTAACATAAGATCTTTTTCTATGGCGTTGGCCGATGCCGATATCGAAGTCCAAAAAAATCTCAGCAAAATAAGAGTTTTCTTTAAAATTTTCTTTCACAAATTTTTTCATTATATTCCAAATTTACCAGAAGCCAATGTTTCTTATAGTCTGGCGACAGTTTTTCTACTAAATACAATCACAGAATGTAAATAGCAAAATGGAAACACTCAATGACCTTTGACCATTTTTTCACCTGAGTGAATTTCAATATAACCAATATACCATGTACGAGTACACGACAGCAATGTCGAGATATTTATAATTACAAATGAGAAAGTGATCGCATGCCGCTACAGACGTTTAGTTTCGTATGGATAATTATAATTACTAAATATGTTTACTGTTAACTGTGATTACATTAAAAATAGTTGCGTTGAATTAAAAAGATGGTAATTGCTAGATAGACTAAATTGTACCTAAGATTTTTATATTGTGAGCAAAATTTTTCACACTTTTTCAAAATCTAAAAAAAACGAATAAAACCCAAGGTCGTTTTGGGACATTTTAAACATGTAGCTACTACCCTGTAGTAGTCAGAACCCATGTCGCACGCTTAAAGTACTTTTTTGAAGCTACTTGTCAAAGTAATTTAGGCAAAGCATTTTCAAAGTAGTTTATTAAAAGACTTTTAATTCACTATTTTTACCGAATTTTGATTAAAAAAAAATATGAAAATATGAAAAAATGATTTCTAGTTACGACCGGAAGTCGATGCCATGTCCATGCAGTTTATTGTACAGATAAACGTCGTTTTGCACCGGTTCGATTTACGCCGATTCACAATTACGCCGTCGAAAATCGAGGAAAAAATTTGTTCGAATGGACGTTCATGGGAATTACTTTCCATCGAGATATTTTAAAGTAGTTTTTATAAACTACTTTCAATGTGATGAGAAAAAAGTACTTTTTAAGGAGCTTTTTTCAATTTTTGTGAATCTTAAAAGTACATTGCAAAGCCATTTAAAAGTACTTTTGTTTAAAACACTTTGAAATTTCGGAGAGGGTAGCAATACTCCTATAAAAATTACGTTAAAATTTGTCAAATTGGCAAAGATATACACGCAAAGAAAAGATATGATAGGGAATGCTTGGGGAAATCATTAAATGATTGTGATAATCACAACTTTTTTGGAATGAATTCGCCAACCATTTATATGCTTGTTATCATCATTCACCTAATTTTGAAATGCTTGGCGCCATCATATCTGGCAATGGCAATTTATTTGCATGTGGCAGAGGAAGACGGAATACGATATACTTCTCTCATCTCTTTTATTTGGAGCACTAATTTGTATCGTCATCACCAAGAATAAGTCTGATTACCCGCTGCCGACGTCTGCCAAATAATATGGCGGTATAATTTTGTTAATGGTATATCGCCAGTTTTGAAAATCCAATTAAAGACTATAGCACATATTATTTCATGACACGGATTTTAAAAAATCAGTTTAGAAATTAGTTTGCATTGTTTTTGTTGAATTTTTTTGGCCAATGTTTTCAGATTTCTTTGAAAAATTCCTTTTTTTCGCAAAATATTGAGGGGGAGAAGTATTTTTTCGAAGCAACACAAACACTTCTATCGAGCAATTTCATTCGTTTGGAGATTTTGGTCTAAAATGTCAACCAAAACCAATTATTTCTTTGCATATCATATTATTGTTTTCATACATCTTTTCCATTTCTCCTCAACATTGTGAAATAAGATCGAACTTGGAAGAGAAATTAAATGGAACGACATGTTTTTTAGTTTTCTCAGAGAGATGTTTCTCAGAGAGAGAAATAGAAATTTCCTTAGAAAAACAGAGACAGAAGTTGCCCAGCATTTGATGTGATTACCCCAAGCATTTGATGTGGGGACCCCAAGCATTTGATGTGATTGGGCCAAGCATTTTTCCAACCATATGCTTCCCTCATTTTATGATAGGCTCAATCATTTTTTTTCTTTGCGTGTAGAAAGCTTGTGTTGCACCACTAACGGTAAAAGATAACGGATAATGGTAAAAACCAAAATTGTGGACAATGCCATTCTCATTAATTCATCTCACACGTACAACCTCAAACGAAAAAATTTTGCTGTTATTTTATACGGTAATCCCCGGAAAACTGCACATGGGAAAACTCCTGGATTTGTTGTGCAGTTATAAGAGTTTGCACTTATCTTATACTCCTTTAATAGCAAAAATTGTGCACTTATCCAGGACTGTTTTTACTGCACGAAATTGTGCACTTTTCAGGATCCCTAATTGGAGAAAGTTGTGCATTTACTTTCTAGGATTGTAAGATCACAACATAATTGCACTGATTTCTACCTGTAAAGATATATATACACATGATCAAGAAAATATAACAAATAAAATATCAGAAATGTTATATGGATTATATGGAAATTACTTTTAATTTTTTTCCCACAATTGGACTGCCCTGAATAAAATTATACATAAGAATATCTTATCTTGTACGAACTACGACCTCCCAAAAAATTGTCAAAAACACATAAGAAAAATTCACTAAATGTGCAATATTTCGAGAATGGTGAGGTATTCGCCCTTGTTCTGAGATACGGCGTTAGGCAGCTAAAGGTAACGCATTCGATTCGATTCGCTACGCGATCGGTGTTCTGAAAAACGGCGTTTGCTGTTTAAAACAACGACAAGCATCGCATGATAAAGAACTGTCAAAAATCAGCTGGTTTTGCTTGTATTTGGGTTGATAGCAATTTCATTGCAACTTTTGAAAGCAAAACATGGACTTTATGCTGCCAATATATTTATTATTGAGACAGGAGGAGATAAACTCCTTGCGGGAGCAAATAATTTTTCTGAGAAGTTCTTCGAAAGTCATGAATTTAAGTGAACAAGCGTGAGTACATAGAAAAAGTGTAACTTTCAATTCATATACATTTTTTTCCTAGCTTTAGGAAGGATTTTCGGCTGAGCAAAACATCATTTTTATATGTTCTCCTTTTTTGGTGGTCCCAAGCTGGATAATTTATCTGATATCAATTGCCAGATTGCCTGAACCTCTGCCACTGGTCTTCGTGAGTAGCCCTTCGCTATATCAGGGTGCTCCTTCATTGCATCAATCAAATAGTTGAACTGGGAATTATTTGTTGAATTTTTATTTCCACTTCTATTTGACAAATACACTTGTTATTTCATACTTAAATATATTTTTCCATTATTTTCTACTAACATTTTAATTGATCACAAAACTTTCAAAACCTGAAACTGTCTGCCATATTCACCAAACGCGAGCGTCGAATCAAATCGAATGCGTTACTCCGCGTTGAACTCAAGTAGGGCACTGCGTATTCAAGAACAACGAAAATGGGATATCGAGTAGGGGAAAGTGGTCACCCTTCGTACACTTTTTGTGTTTTTGATTGTAATGTCGTGCATAACGCTCAAATTACTGTCTATTTCGTTTAACTGGATATTATAGATATCCAGCTAATACAAAGATATCAAAAAGAATATGAAAATCAACTAATAATTAAACAGTTGCCTTTTTGCCGAAAGTCGAAAATTGTACGAATCTACCCCCCTAGTGGGGCACTTTCGTACATGTCATGGGAAATCTATGGGAAGCATATATATATACGAAATAAAACAAGAATCAAACATAAAAAGTTAAAAAAACCAATCTTTATTAAATTCAGCAAAAAATCGCAGAAAAAATCTTTCAAATTGAGTCTTTTTAAGTAAATAACATAAAATAATTCAAAAAGGGGAAAAAACATAAAACTTAAAACAATTCAAAAATTAAAAATAAATAACTTCATATTAACGAAAAATACCCAAATCAATTGGAAATTTAAACATACCAAAAGTTCTAATACGAATGTGCCCCATTTTTTTGTACGAAGGTGCCCCAAACCAAATAATACTGAATAAGTAACTTTTCTGGAAAACGGTAATACATAAACACGATTTTTATTCAACAAATTAATTTTTAGTCACTTTTCCTCACTAAAAAAATATTGTTAGCTGTACTTACTGTGAAAAAATATATATCACGACTGGAAAATAAGGGCACCAATTTATTTTTCGCGCAAAAAAACAGATAGGTCCTGGTTTTTCCACTCGCTGCAATAAAATTGAAGTCAAACTTCGCTGACACGTGGCTGGGTTAATATACAGAAAAAACATGTGTGGACATGTTCTGAGTTGGAGCTATGGATTGAAAAATATTCGATGTACGAATGTGCCCCGCGTACGAACGGTGACCACTTTCCCCTACTGATCGAGTAAATATCGGACAAACTAACGTAACGCCGAGAACAAGGGTGAATATCGAACAAATTAATGCAACGCCGTTTTGCAGAACAGGGTGATTATTTCCTTTAATTTATTTCTTACAGAGAACCATAAAAACCAGGAAAACGCCAAACACTGATTTTTTAGAAATAACGATAAATCTCGAAAACGGTTTGAGATATGGAGTTTTCGTGAAGAGCAAAAATATTGTAATCTGAAATATCTTCAATTTCCTTTTAAATAAACATCATTTTTGTTACTCAATGATCTAGATCAGTGCTCTGCAACCAGTGTGCCGCGGCACACTGGTGTGCCGAGAAATGAAATTAGGTGTGCCGCGGTAAACATTTCAAAAAGCTATTTAATAATTCTTTCAGGATTTTTTTTTTGATTTTTTCATTATAAATATTTTATCACGCAAAGAAAAACTTAGGTGAAAATAGCCAAAATCCTGGTATAGTTTACCCAAGATCTTGGTTTATTTACAGCCTACCAAGATTTTTGGTGTTTTACCCAAAATTCTTTGGTATAAAATGAGATTTGGCAAAATAACCAATTTAACCCATAAAACAAATCTCTCTTGTTGATATGGAATCTCTTTCTGTTTCTTGCTTAGTGTGTGTTCATAGCATTTAATAAATGCAACTAATGAGCGGAAATTGTTTTAGTGTGATGACTTTAAAAATTAAGAGATGCGTGTTTGTTTCTGATAGTTTCTATATTGAATATTCGTATGGAGGAAATGTTTTATGACGGCCAATATGATGCGAAATGAAAATAATTTATTTTGAATGATTTTTCTTACAAAAACTTCGAACGAATGAATTCTCTCGGCGAACGTTGTTGGGTTACCTCGAAAAAATACTATTCCCGTTTAGTATTTTTCGAAAATGGGAAAAAATTATCGAAATCTGAAAAAAATGGGCATAAAAAATATTTCAAAAAAGCATTTCAACCAATGTCTAAACTAAGAAATGCTTTCCCAAAACTGATTTTTTGCATCAGTTTTATGAAAAATTATTGGAATCGCTTTAAAATCGAGTTTTTAGAACTGGCGAATCGACTAACAAAATCGTCGCCATTTTTTCGTCATGCACAAGTGTGGCGCAGTTCTACTAGTAGTCTAATTACCTGCTGCAGGCATCCAAAAATTAACAGCAGGGAATTGGATGCACAACGGTAATTGATTTTAATATCATTTGTTCATACATTTTCGATTTTGGCTTTGACTGTTAAATTGATGTCATTGATCATTAATTCGATGTACAAATTTTTACCCCATTTGGTATTTGCATTTAATACCCAAAAAAATAATCATTTTTCGCGTAATTTACCTAAGGCACTGTTCACTATAACCCTGGCCTTGGGTAAATTTTGGGAAATAGTTTGCACAAAATCTTGGATGAATCTACCAATGTTTTTTTAGTTATTTTCCCAAATTTTTTACGCTGGTATTTCAACCAATTTTTTTCGATAATTTAACCAAAAAAAATTAGATAACCAAAATTTCATACAAAGCTCATTTACCAAAGACGCCTTGGGTAATATCCCTATGTATATTTTTTTCCGTGTACACAAATTTTTTATATTTTCTTTTGTGGTGTGCCCCGGATTTCCAGAAAAAAAAATTTGTGTGCCGTATGCAAATAAAGGTTGCGGAGCACTGATTTAGATAACGATTTACGGTAAAAATTAAAAATGTAGAGAAGTAGACCTCTTGGCCTTTCCAACGGCACCAAATATATTTAAATGTGTTAATAAATAAATAAATAGTTGGCCTTCAAAAATGAAATTTTAAGAAAACGTTTTTAAAAATCCACACTTTTATACTTCTCACTAAAAAACTTGCGTGATGTACATTTTTAATTTTCTGTCCGATAAGACGATATCTAGAGTGAAGATACTTATACAACGAGTTTTCCAGCGGAAACTCTTCAAATTAATAAAACAATATTTAATTTCCAATTTTCTTGTCATTTGTCTTAAAAAAGCATTTTTGAGATTTCAAATGTTTTTTTAAATTTTATTACTTGGGTCCAGTAAATTTGACGGAATTAATATTCCGTTCATTTTCCGGTCCATATTTTCTCAAATCACATTATAAGTTATCTGAATTAAAAAAAAAAATCTGGTTAGATATGTATTTGTTGAAATAATTAAAAAGATTAGTTCGGAACTTAACTATACCTTGTCTTATGTGAGTCTAGCATATCACGATTTGCATAACGCAGGATTTTCAGGAACCTGACTACCGCGTTATACGATGGTTTACTGTATTGTTTTACACGTTGTGTATCTATTTATCTTTTTTTGCACAGAAACATAATTAATGCTTCCTTTAAAATAGGTCTGTGTATGTGATCTTAATTCCAAAAATCACAATATATAATTAGAGACAGCAAAACGCGGTCGCTTTGAGCGACACATTGCGACATTTTGGCGTCACCCCACACGAAACTCTAACATCAGCTTTATATTATTTTCTCTTTATTTTATTTTTAGAGAAGAGGACGCCGATCTACTTAATGAAAAAATGATTAATTTCGAAGATTTGCCAAGGATGGAGTCTTTGTCTCCAACTACAAGTCCAACACCACCACAGGTCAATAATTACGGCTGTCGATACATTTGCGAGGTAAGTTACACATTTGAGTTTGTGTTTTATTACATTTTTGACTGTTTTAAAATAAATTCGACGGATCTATTTTTGGATTGCATTATGAAAAACGTTGCGAAAATGCAGTAAACAAGCAGTAAAATGATTTTTTCTTGGCAAGACATTCGCACTGGTCAACGGAACAAAATCCTCGAACCCGGTTAAGTACAGCAGTTTCATTGACCGAATGCGATCTCCAGAGCAGAGGAGCGTGAAGTTTGAATGCAAAAATCTTATAAATAAATTATGTATACACGACGACGCCAACGGTCGGTTGTATATCAATAAAACAGTTTTCATGCGTGAACAGACATATTTTGCATTCAAGAAAAACACCGCGATTGCTTCACTTTCGATGCAAAATTAGTCCAGGTTGAATGTTTTCAAGGGTTCCCAATGTCGTGAAGGATTTCTTAAAAAGTGAATTTAGCTTGAATATTATTCTCGTGTTACGCCAGATGTTCACTTTGCACCGAATCAAAACTTTGTCTCAACAGAACGCCATTCGGTTCACGCCACGCATTACATATTTTTATACAATTATAATATGTGATTCAAAAAGTTTATAAATGATCTCACTGTGTGCTAAATTCCGATTGAAATTCCATATAAATCAAATTAATAACTCATTACACTAGGAGAAATATTTTTTTAAGATTATTATTTTCTTACTTTAATTCATTTCCAGATTAAAAATATTTTACCTATCTACCTATGACTGGCGCTACAAGCAACCCAATGTGGGTTTGGCCTCGAATATGAAAAATCGAAAAATTGATGGTAACAAATGATTTAGATTTTTTATATCAGAGGATTACTACGAACCTCGGAATCCAAAATTTTAAGCCAGTTAAGTTTTTAAAGTTATTCGCGCTCGTTTTTCAGCTCGGCGTCCATTTTTACACGTCCCATTGTCTAAATTATGGGCTCTCTAGACCCATTATGCCAAATTAAGAACTTAATCTTGATTATTAAGACAAACTTATCTGTGCAAAATTTAGAGACCGTGCCTCAATTTATTCTTATTTTTCAAAGATGGCAGATGTACGGAAGGAAAGAGGTCTACAAATTATATCGTCATCCTAAAGACACTGCTGCAATTTATTATTGTTCGAAGGCATAATAAGCCTATTTTAGTTCTGTGATTCTCATATAGCGTTATTTGATTCTAGCTGGAGTTTTCCAGAAATCTGGTAGTTTAATTCTTATCACAAAAGGTATTTTACGATTTCAAATATTTTTACCGTTTTTTTTCCGGGCCATATATTTATGCCTATTCTAGAATCCAAAGTAACGTTAAGTTTGTCCGATTTCGCCTCAATTTGTATTCTCGAATTCGCTGTGTTTCACTTCTGTTCGATTGCGTATGATGTAGTAACGATTGGAGTGTAGAATTACTCGTTGCCAGTTTCAGAATACCAGAATACCAATTGAGTGGTGAATCCAATCGACTGAGTTTGGTTTTATGTTTTAACTTCAGATTCCAGAATAGTCATGATTGCTTCGATTTCCTAAAGAATGTAAAGCATATTCATAAAATATAAATTCAATTTTTTTTTCATATTTGTAAGAATTTACTAATCACTCTGTAAAGCTGTAATGTTTTAATTTGGCCAAAACCCCAATTTGGGGCTTATTGGACCCCCTCCTTAACAATCGTAACCGGGTCAGATTCTTTTTAAAATCTCTGCGAAATATCCGCTGCTACATTCCCCGTAACAGGTTTAGATTCTTTTCAGTACAGGTAAAAAATGTATAACTAAAATCTATACTATGTGCCAAAAACGGGCAAAATAAAATATATTTTCTCTAAAACTGACAAAATAAAAGATCATAACCAGTGACTATCAGAAATATATACGGAAAGACGCACGATAAAAAAAACCCCTGGAGTACTTTTTAATCCCAAAATGATATCGAGGAAATTTTAATACAATTTTGAGTTATAGTTTAATACATGCGAATTATTGAAAATATTTTAATACTTTTTGCCATAAAATTTTAATTATTTTGTACTATATAATGTAGTTACATACTCTGAATATTAAAATCCACAATTTTATTAAAAATATTCGAAAAATGTTTTTGATTAGATTTTAGTTTGGATTACATATAGGTCCAGTATGTTTACATGGCAATTTTGATTACATGGCCGCGTTCGATAATTATCTCAATCGGGCGAGCAAATCATTTTCGCTCGACCCTAACACCGTGTCTTCATTTGGGATTTTTCATCGCAGAGATTTTTGATTGACCAATCAGAGCTCGAGTTGACGGCGATAAAAAATCCCAGAGATAAATTTCACGAAATCTTGCAATTGCAAAATTTCTTGGAATTCCCCAATTCAAGATTGCGGAATCTAAATTCTCCCGACAAGTAGTTGCGAAAGTAACTAATTTTTATACACAATACGATACAAAAAGCTTTGGAAGAGAATATATAACATTAAGAGGTTTTTCTTTTCGTCTGTTCTTCTGTTTCAGCCTTTTCAATTTCACGTATTGCATTAATTGCGAGAGCGGCGACTAGGTGTTTTCTTTTCATCGCCATTTTGGGTACTAAAATTTCAAGAGATTTTCGGCCCAGCTGTCAAAAAAATCTCATTGCGGTGAGATATTTCTTGGGATAAAAAATTGTTAATCAAAACGCGGTGTAAGCTGATGTCACATTGGTGATCACCTGCTGCCGCTGACTGATCCCGACATCAGTTGCACATGTAATCCAGTGGCGCATGGCACCCTGCAAAAAATGTGCAGCTGCGTGTCTAAGACACGTAGCTGAATTTTTTGAGCTGATATCAGGAACATGTCGGATAGTTTCTAATGTCATTTTTGTTAGATTAAATAAAATAAAATGATAATTTTCAATATTTTTTTCGTCTGGCGGTATTAATTGTCATCAGTAGCACAGCCTATTAAGGTAGCATGGCCACTCTCTAGGTTATAGGCTCTCTACTTCATATAATGTTGACTTTAAAATAATTACTAGTTGGGGACATAAAAAAATGTTTACAACTCTGTTTAATAAACTTTTGAACAAGCGAAAACAAATACTATGTCCATCGAATAAGAGAAATTAAACACAGCAATCGTACAAGCTGTAAAAAAAGGTAGATCCTTGTACGATGCACATATTCAGTTTTTTTAGCAGAGAAATAAGGAGAAGTTCTTCCTCCGAGTCCGACATTTTGACGTTTGAGGTCAGCTGATCCGAGCTGATCCCAGTTCAGTATGCCAGGTCAACTGATCGAATCAGTTCCTGTAGCTGCGCGACCTGATGTCGGGATCAGTCAGCCGCAGGAGCTGATTTGCCAATGTGATATCTCGCTAACATCGATATAATTTTGTGACAATTCAAGTCGTCCTGAGATTGTTAGTTAATAATAGACCCAGATGTGGTTTACTCAATTTATTAACCAAATACAATTTATAACAAAAAAAAATCACAACTAACTACTAATCGTCGGTCTAATTCCTTTCTACTCCGAAGCCGAACTGATTCGCCGCATCTCGTCCAATCTTTTTTTTCGTCTCCTCTTTTTTTTCCACCCCCCCATGAAGACGGCAACTCGGGATCTCACTCGAAGCCATTGCCTGCCTCAAATGACGCTCGCAACATCTCCCTAAACCTGATAAAAGAAAAAAAAAAACAAATAAAAAAAAAGAAAAAGGTTATTCGGCGGAAGCTAGGTAACTCCCTTGGTTTGATATGGAGACAAAAAGAAACCTCTGAGGATCCATAAAGATAGCCGGAATTTTCCTAATTAGGATGGTGATTAGACCGTCAATCTTCAAAAGCTACCATTGAGCATTTTGCCTACATTATATATATATTGACAACTCGAAAAATACCATATATGAAAAGCATGTAAACCCTGGAAATCGGTTAACCGTTAGGCTATACTATATTTTGATCCCGTTACAGGTGCTTGAATTAATATCAATTTATCTCGAATTTCCAATATGGACTCGTTAGAGGTCGAGTAAATTGACGACTATGGAGAAAAACTCCATCGCAACTTTTGAAGGTCCCGAATTCATTATTGATAGGGCCAAAGGTAAGGATGTGGGGGGAATTTTCTGGTATACTAAATTGTTTTTTTTTTCTTATTTTTTTTTTTTTTTTTTTTCTTGTAAAGTACATAAACTTAATCAATACTAGCTGTATATTTTTCAAAAACTGCTCATGTCTTTACGATTTACCCTTTCCTTCCCTGAAAATCTCCAGTGGTTAGGTAGAGAGGATACCCGTTAGCGATAAACAATCATTCCCTAA